>QPKB01000003.1:31394577-31859757 GCA_003546025.1 Camphora micrantha | reverse complement strand
AGTGTTGGATCTCATTATCCCTAGAATCAGAGAAATTTTATAGTGGAGCTATAGCAATCAATGGTCATAACGAGTAAAATTGAAACTAATTCGAATTGGAGTTTTGGCCCAATTCCAAATGATCAAACGCTACCTTTACATGTGATCAATTTGACGGTAGGCCTAACTCCTAGTGTAGCTAGATTTGGCGCATAGCCACTAGCCAGTACACAACAAATATCTGATTTGAGAGATTTGGACTTGTATACAGTAAGCCCCACTAAATTAGAGGCTTTTTGTTGTTGTTGTTGTGTAGAATATCAAGTGGTTGTTTGTCTTTTACGTATGAGATATGTAAATACAATTTACATACGTAAATGATGAATATTCAAGTTTTAAATATGTAACATTTATATATGGAATGTATCAGAAGATATTAATCAACTATAGAAAGTTCTTACAATGTGTATTGTGTGACAAGCTCCATCAAATTAATCAAATTTGTTATGGATATAGAATTTCATTGATTCCCTATGTTTTTGAGAATCCAAACTTCTCTAAAGAATCGTGAGTCATACTCATGTGCAGGGATGTAGCTTAGTTAAATGCACTTTAGCTGCGAAGTTTTAATGATCAAATCATGTTCTAACATATGCTATAAATCTTTGAAGATGGAGGAGTGGATCTGTTTATGTCTCTAGTTTGGGCCCTGAATCAGGTCAGAATCGAGGTTCCAGGTCCTGAACGTATCAAAAATGTTAAGGCAAAGTACGAACCACAGGAACATCAAATTAATATCTTTCAATCCCATCCCTGTTCGTGGGCATACTGCATCAAGTTGAGCCCCAAAATGAGTTCACAAATCTCATAGGAGTGGTCAGTCCCAAGTGGAATTTTACTAGACTTCCGATTCTATTTGTATGGGGAATGGTTAATGAACATCAAATCATCTAGACCATACATCATGTGGGCCTCATATGTAGTTGCAGTGACCTTATAAATACGATCAACTAGTCAATTATCTAGGTAAATGTATATACATCATGAATGGATGATGAAGGGCAGTCTAGGACATTCAAAACAAGGGACTCTTCTGGGCCTGGTCCAAGATTGATAGGAGTTCGATGCTCGAATTTATTTGCCAAGACCCTGATTCTGAAGCTGGATCCATGCCCCACTCTGAGAGTAACTGCAGGCTTGAGTTCGCCTTAAATAAAGGCTCAGCACTAATCTGTCCTGCTTCTGATGAGACCTGAGTCCAATTCAGCTGTGTCCAGCAAAACTATAAAAGTTTATCCTGTAATAGGTAGGGTACAGCAATTTGTGCTGGCTCAGCCACTGGCGACCACGATAGTAAAACTAGAAACCCATGTATACTTGGGTTGGGTCAGGCAGCCCAGTGGTTAAGATGTAAGTGTCTACATGACCATGCATCCTAATGTCAGGGCCCCACATGATTAGTTGACTTTATGGCATTCTCATATGGTTGGATTTAAAATGTCTATATTTTGGATTCACATTAGAGGAGCCCAATTCACTAGGAACCTTATTTGGCTATTAATGAGGAGATTAGGAATCAACCATATTGGATTTCTTTGATGAAAGAACTCATCCTCACCTTGTGTAGCCCCTTACATAAAGGCCTTGTACTGGGGCACATTGAACTTTGGCATCATCTTGCTCTCATTCTCATGAGAGTTTCAAGGCCCGTGGGCCGTAGGCATTGGCAAATATCTGTTCTGATGGAGCAGGTAGACCAATATTTGTTTATCAGTGCGGATGATAGCTTAGTTAGGCCTCTCTAACTCAAGCCAGATGGGCCTAGTTCATTGTGCCCATATACCAAGGAATTTATGTAAGGGCCTACACAAGGGTATCTTAGTTAGCAAAGTTCATTGTGCCATATTCCCAAGACATTTATGTAAGTGCTATACAGGGTATCTTAGTTTAGGCCTCTCTTAACTCTAAGCCAGATGAGGCCCAAGTTCATTGTGCTCGCTATACCACACATTTATGTAAGGGGCTACACAAGGGTGAGGAATGATGACCAATGGTGAAAACATGCACATTTTCTATGGTAAGTCCATCAAGTAAAATTGTTCTATAAATAAGAGAATAAGAGCTAAACCAGTTAGTGTCAAAGCCACCAGGGAAGAAGAGAGAAGAATCTTTGTGAATTCGATTATCCCTTTTGAGGGTCATGATTGTTGATATATAGATTTAATTGCTAATATGTGTTACAATAATTGAGGAAAATAACAAATTACAGTCATTGTTACTAATCATATCTCCTATAAGGCAAAGATAAATTACATAGCTGTACATACAAGGCTTGTTTTGGACCCACAAGTTGGGCTTTATCCGCGTGGGCTGTGACCCACTGACCCATTTGACACACCCCCTCAAATTGATGCGAGTGATTTCACAAGCCATCAAATTTGCTAAATAGTTATGGGTGTCGTGGCGAGGAAGTCCCTTAGTAGATATATCGGCAATTTTGAAGACCGGTGGAACATGAGGAAGAGTGATGGCTTTATGCACAATTCATCACGTATGTAATGACAAGCCACTTCAATATGCTTTGTGCGTTCAGGAAGACAAGTTTTCAGTATCCCGTATGACACTGGTATTGTCGGCATAGAGAGGTGTAGGGCCAGATTTGTGGGAATTCCGCTCAGAAAGGAGACCTCGAAGCCAGATAATTTCAGAGGTGGCGGTGACATAGCACGATATTCTGTTCTGTGATGATTTAGGACTTATCTTGTTTCTTATACTTTCAGGAATTTTAACGAGGTCCCTAAGAACATGTACAGACCGTGGTAAATCGTCGCTATCAGGGCAACCATCTAGTCAGAAATCTGAATACGCGATGAGAGAAGTCGAATTGCCACAGAAAAGAAAATGCACGGATGGTGTATGAAGAACATAGCGAGAATGCGCCGAACAGCACGAGGTGGAGATGGCGTGGTTGGTCATGAACCTGACTAACCAGATTCATCGCTATGAAAATATCGAGCCGAGTGATGGTCCAGTAGATCAAGCTGCCGATCAACGACGATACATTGTGACATCGGAGAAGATCCCCATATCGTGTTGCGAGTTGAAGATTGGCCTCAACAAGGTGTATCTACAGGAGTTGAGTTTTGAAGACCAGCGTCTTAATAGATCCATACAATATTGTGTGTGATCGAGGATGAGACATTTGCTGACTGATGAACCTCAAGGCCTAAAAGTATGTAAGGGCCCTAAGTCTTTCATATGAAAAGATTCATGTAAGAGCTTATAGATGGGTGATCATGCAAGAATCTGTTCCAGATATGATGATATATCCACGTACACCAAGAGGACAGTAATCCATTGAGAGCGAGAAGGAACATAGAAGGATCAGAAGGCACTTAAGAGAACTGTAGATGAAGAAGAGCGCCCCTAAATTTCTCAAACAAGCGTGCGGAAGTTGCTTTTAGACCATATAGAGAGCGTCGTAAGTGCGCACAGTCTCTTGCCAAGACACCGTATTCCTGGGGAAGTCGCATATAGCTTCTTCCTTGAAAATCACATGAAGGAAAGGCATTCTTGACATTTCAAATTGGTAAAAAGGCATGCGTGAGAAGTAGCAATGGCAGAACTGTACGGAATTGTGTCATTTTTGCAACTAGAGCAAATGTTTCTTTATAGTCGATGCCTATATTCCTATTGTTGCCCAGTGTGACTAACACGTGCTTATATACGATCAACGAGCCATCAGCCTAAGTTTGACTGAAAAAATCATTGCAGCCGATAGTTTTGCAGATGAGGACATGGAACAATATCTCAGGTATGATTTTGGCTGCAGTGTGCTAATTCGTCGTTGCGTAGCCTTTTGGCCAATAGGTCAGCTTCACCGCTTGTAAGTAAGAAGTAGGACATAACAATGGAGGAGAGGGTAGCAAGCAAGGATGTGTGAGTGAACCCTTTTTTCTAGATGCTTAGAGAGACGAGTAGAGCGTCGAAGTTGAGGTTGGAAGATGAAGCATTAGGTGATGAAGTGGCGGGCAAGATCAGGTGCCGGCGAGGGATCTGGAGGGGGAGCAATAGTGGAACATCCTTATACGACGACGTTCATAAACAAGAAGTGGGAGAGAGATTGTAGTCAGAAAATCTAGTAGATGAGAAAAAGAAGGTAAATCCGAGGAATGGGTAGAAAAAAAAAGTTGATTTTCAAAAAACTTGACATTTCGAGAAATGCGAAGGCGGTTGACCACAGGATCATAGCATATATAACCCTTTTGGGTGAGATGAGGTAGCCGCAAGGAACGCACATTGGGGGATCTGAGCAGGTTTAATTTGGTAGCGTTCAATAGGAGGAGGATGAACAAAACACAGACATCTAAATGCGCAACGTGGTTATAAGTAGGATCCTTATGAAAGAGACAAAATATAGTGTTTGTTTATTGTGGAGGCGATAAGATAGTAAGCGATTGATTAAGTGAACCGCAGTGGCTAAAGCTTTGGGCCAAGAATTTCTTGTAGGAACTGATGATTCTAAAGAGAAAACGAACAGCATCGAGGATATGTCTGTTTTTTCATTCTGCAACCTCGTTTGTTGAGGAGTTGTAGGCACGATAGCTGTGATAAATCCCGTGCTTTGCAAATAAGTTTGAACTGATGGGACATATATCCTCCGGAATCAGATCGGAGAAACTTTTATGCGAGTAGATAACTGATTCATATATCGCCATATTTTTGAAAAACATCAAAGACTTTAGATTTAGAGTGCAAGAAATAACCCATGTGAATCTACTATATCATCATAAATGCGACAAAATATTTGAAATGTGTAGAGAGATACAGGAGTAATCCCCCAGAC
This sequence comes from Camphora micrantha, assembly GCA_003546025.1. Taxonomy (NCBI): domain Eukaryota; kingdom Viridiplantae; phylum Streptophyta; class Magnoliopsida; order Laurales; family Lauraceae; genus Camphora; species Camphora micrantha. The sequence continues at coordinate 31,854,932 of QPKB01000003.1, read as the reverse complement.
ATCACTATGAAATAATGTCAAAGCAAATTAGAAGCCATAGTCGAGTTGGAAGAAAAGGGAAGAACTTTGCTTTTCCAAGTTTGCAAAACAGAACACTCATCAGAAATATGACTAAAAGATGTTTATTTTTATTAACACTACCAGTGTTTAACAATCAAAGAAACCAATTTTGATAAGGATGACTTAATCTATTAATGCCAAGCCTGCCAACATTTTGGAGGAGAAAAACAAGAAAAAACAGAAATTTGTTATTTTGAGAGAGAGGAGGCATAACAAGAGGAAACAGGCGTCACACTTACAGCCCTTCGAGATCACTGTCCCCGAACTTGATCCTACACAGCACAACCAGAGCGAGAAAAAGAAACATTATAATTATCATCAATCAGTTGTCCAACAACATAGATTTGTAGTTAGATGGGAGATAGAATGACATTTGTGAGAGGTATGAATGAATGATATCAACTAGTGCTGTAATAGGAAGCTTTTGACCATCAGCAAGTATGGACTTGGCAAATTGTTATTGTATGGTTGCAGGTTAGTGAGTTGAGTAGTGGAGGAGGTCATGTGATTGGAAGCTCCATAATCAGTAAACAGTATAGAGGAAGAGGATTGGTGGTTTCTAAAATGCCAAGGCAGAGAAGGCATTTTGATCATTGTTGAATAAGCTCAGGGTGATCCTGAGGCAACAGTGGAGGCAAGAGGTGGTGAAGGCATGACCGGTGCTGAAGGACTATCACTGGAAGTAGTAGCATCTACAGTGTTAACATGATATGCTCGTAGAGTGCGATTTTGTGGTCGCCTTTTGCAATCATTAATAACATAACCATTTGATTTACAGTAATTACAAAACTTGGCCTTACACTGTGAAAGCATAGTGTCCATAACTCTTACAGCCAAAGCATTGATTTTGCCGAGATCTCTTGCAGGGGTTGTCCTTTAGCAGTAGAAGTAGGGACCGTGAGAGACACCAAGGGTGTAACTGCAGTGGCAGCATATGCGACATTAGGAGAGTTTCTTGAGGACTGTTGCTTCAGTACCTCCTGAGTGAGCTGACTTTGTTCCTCTCACAAGAGTTCATTAAGACACTCATTCAAGGATGGAGATGGAAATTCTGCTCATCAGATAGAATGAATAATCTCATATTCAGATCTCAATTCATGAGGAACTGATCTCTATGAAGAAGTTGCCTGTTAATTGTTTGGATCTTAGAAAGAGTGCCTCAGATGCATTGAGGTATTTGATTTCATCATATTCTGCCCATAAATTAAGAAAACCCGTATAAATAGTCCTGGATTGAAGAGGCGCCTTGGGAATACTGAGCAATCTCCAGTTCAAGTTGGTATTGACGGGCAGAATTCCCTTGGTGATACACTTGTTTCAGATATTCCCACATCTCCTTGGATGTCTTGTACGGTTTGAGGTTCAGGATATATTGTGGTTCAACAAAACCAAGAATCCATGTTTTTATCTTAACATCCTTTGTATTCAAGAGAGTATTTTTTTTCTCATCCTCCTTAGGTCGCCGATTCTCATCCTAAAATAAGTCCCCACATTTCCTTTCCTTCAAGATAGACTTGAAATTGATAGGACCAAGAAGTTATATTCTTTTCCATTAAATTTTATCAATTTTATTTTAGGCTTATCCATTCAGTAATCTATTAAAAAAGAAACACATCCCTTAAGACTAGCACACAGCAGCAATAGTTAGAAGAGATCAGATGAAGTAGCAGAGGATTCCAAGCAGAAACAGAACACACAGAGTGCAAAATGCACTAAAACAGCACAGACGACTTGAAAATTTGAAGTGGGATCCTTGCATGGGGCCCCACAAAGAGATCTGATTGATGATCAGATTAGTAGCTAGAGACTAGTAGTCAATTTCCTTTCCAGCAGTACAGTTTTATCCAGATCCGATCAGAATCAAGGATTTGTGCGGCTGTGATGAAACTATTTAAAGAAATTGGAATAATCGCACGATGGATCAAAGCGCTACCTCTGATCTCTGAAAAATGCTGAAAGAATCCCAAAATAACAAGGAGAAGATGGATGACCAAGGTGGAGTGAAGTTTGTGGATTGTGAGATGATCGCAGGTGGGCCACTAGTTGATCAGATAAGGGGAACAACCACAACTTGTTGTTCCCAAAGCACAGATCTTGATTTTTGTGCAAAAAAATCCCAAAGAATGTCCACAAATACCAGAAGAAGCAGGCGACCAGATTGGTTGCAATGTCTTGGCTTGATAATGCTGATTCTGGGGTGGGCCACATCTGATCACACCTTGATCAGACGAACTTTCAATGCTTGGAAGATGAAGAAGAAATACCCAGAGAGTCTCTCAGAGACTATGACAACTTCCAATGTTTGGAAGATGGAGAAGATTCACTCATAAACACAGCTCTGATACCATGTCAAAGCCAGCAACGGAAGAAGAGAGAAGAACCTTTGTGAATTTGATAATCCCTTTTGAGGGTCACGATGCTTGAATATATAGATTAAAGTTGTTATATGTGTTACAGTAATTGAGGTAATCAACTAAATTACAGTCATTGTATGCTAATCATATCTCCTAATAAAGCAAAGAATAAATTACATAGTTGTACATACGAGGCTTGTTTTGACCCACAAGTTGGGCTTTATCTGCCATGGGTTGTAACCCACTGACCCATTGGATTGTGACCACTGACCCATTTGACAGTTAGAAGAGCATTTTATATATGGGTAATATTTAGGTGAGAACTAGTGCTCATATATTATATGAGAACTTTTTTATGGGGCTCATTGTGGGCCGCATTTGGGGATGGGACCAGGGGGATAGAAAGATCTACGTGAGACCACTTCAAGTATCAAGTTTAACCTCAAACCCATGCCCTAACGCCTTCATCTGTGGCCCACAAGTCTAATGACTTCATATTCAAAAAAAAATATTCAACCATCGATCCAACGGTTCAGTCCCGTTCGTGTGTGTGTTAATCCTTGTGATTAGTGACTATCAGGGGGTTTCCTATTAGTTGTTAGGTTTGGATGAGTTGCTAGTTGGACCCTGCAAAAAAGTTCTCATATAATAGGTGAAAACTAGTTTCTCACTTGAATATTTTTCTTATATATATATATATGTCTGTAAAATGTTATCTTAAAATAGTGTCGGTATGAGATCAATATAATATGAAGATTCCCACACAAAAAAGGTGTGAAAATAATAGTACACCCTCCTTATTAAGAAGGCACCAACACAATCTTCAAAACAGGTTTTCCTCCGCTGAGAGAGGAGGAAAAGTTGCATCAGACCGAGTAATTACAGGTTTTTTCTCTACTGAAAAAAGAAGGAAAAGTTGCATCAGACCGAGTAATTTACAGGTTTTCCTCTACTGAAAAAGGAGGAAAAGTATGCATCTGACAATATTATGCCTAAGTCACAGGTTTTCCTTCACTAGGAGAGGAGGAAAAGTTGCGTCGGCTTAAATCGCCAAGTTTTTCTCCTCTAAGAAAGGAGGAAAAGCTACATCCCACCTGTCGGTTTTTTTCTTTGCTGAGAGAGGAGGAAAAATTGCATACCACTATCAGGTTTTCCTCCAAAAAGCTGTGTACGAGCATGTAATTTCTAAATTTCAAGTTTTCCTCCTATGAGAGGGGAGGAAAACCTACACTGAAGGATTAGGCCCTTTATTTGTTTCTAAAAAATACAAGAGTCCATTATCCAATGATCAATTTAACAGCTGTAATTGGCTTTTAATATCTAGATATGGCAATATGATACTATTGTATTAGAAGGGCAGCAAAACCTGCATATTACCATGTCAAGTTTTTGTGAGCATAAGGTTTTAAATTTGAATCATTCAAGTGTTTTATCGACTCGTTAAACCTCAAAATATTAGTTTCATGTCGTAAACACAGATCTTGAGACACAAGTGGATTTTACCTAAAGTAATTCATGTCGTTAGATGTTTATTCATGTGAAAACGGTGCTTCCGAAAAAAGCATTGTATTTTATTTCAGATGTAATAAAATTTACCATATGTAAAATTCATATATTCAAATCTTGCATATGTGAGTCTCATTTTAGTACCCCCAATGCAAAACGCATACAAATCAACCCTTTAAAGAAGATACTCTCCAACAAAATACTCATCTGATCACATTCTTCTTGACTCAATATCTTAATCATACCTAGCTGAGATAAATAAATAAATGAGACGACAACAAAGCTGAGGTCAGGGCTGACGAGTATTACAAATGAAAAGGCAGGAGAAGAAAACTTTCCTTTGAAGAAAAGAAACTTAGATACAGCTCCTGCACATTTACATTTTCCCTTACATAGATGGTATTGACCAGATGAAGAAAAAACAAAACACAACTCTCGAAACTTAGAAAGAATCAGGTCTTGTACAAAACATGTGTTTCATCGACAGAGACTAGGTTAGGTTTTGGACCAGTGAAGAAAAAAACAAAACACAACTCTCGAAACTTAGAAAGAATCAGGTCTTGTACAAAACATGTGTTTCATCCGACAGAGACTAGCTTAGGTTTTGGACATGGCTTTTTTTTTTTTTTTGAAAAAAAGTATAGTTGGACAGAAACATTGGGACCGAATTATAGATCGATTCAATGTTCTGGTCCAATATCCATTCCAATATCCAATGGATATTGGACCAGAACATTGGTATCGGTCCATAATTCGGTCTCAATGTTCTGTCCAACTAGCATATCTCTTTTTTTTTTTAGGTTTTTGGACATGGCTTCGTTTTTTTTGTTTTTTTTTTTCATTTTTAAACCCAACTAAGGGGCTGGGACCAAGATAAAGCCCGTATATACATGAGAAAGAAGCCCACTTAAATAGGAAAAAAGCACAAATATGTGGAAAAAAGCCCACATAAGTGGGAAATGAGCCCGCACAATTGGAAAGAGGCAACGATCCGGAGTTTAAACTCTGGACAGCCAGGTAAGGACTGAAGCTCCTTACCACTTTGGTAAGAAGCCATGCTTAGGTTTGGGACATTGTTAGGTAGGGTATTTGTAGTCCATTTCAAGGGCTTACATTATATAATAAGGGTGGGCCCAACAACTTGTCTACATGTTTCTCTCTTTTATAAGGGTATATAGATTTATTATATAAATATATATTTTAAAAAAAATATATAATAAAAGTGGGCCCCACAACTTGACTACATCTTTCTCCTTATAAGGTATATAGATTTATTATATAATAAGGGTGTGCCCCACAACTTAACTACATATTTCTCTCTTTTATAGGAGTATATAGACTTATTATATAGTAAGGGTGGGCCCCACAATTTGCATTTCATTGGACAACTCTCTTTTACAAAGCTGTATATATAATATGGGTGGGTCCCACAACTTGACTACATATTTCTTTCTTTTATAGGAGTATATAGATTTATTATATAATAAGGATGGACTCCACAACTTATATTTTATACGTAGAGTGAAAGAAGTACTGACATCTTTTCCGCTTTTATAAGGGTAGATAGATATACTCAAGAATTATCTATCCTTCTTTAATTCTCGGTGGATGGAACGTCCCAAAGTCTACTTTATCTAGTCAGACGAGCGGTTTACCACGTTGATAGTTCATAAAGCAATTGAGTATAAGTGGATGCAGTGTCAAAAATTGGATGACATGAACGTGGGCGGTGGGCCCTAAATTTCTTTTTCCTCCCTCCCAATTTTTCTCCCTTCTCAAACAATGGGTAAGACCACCACCTCATTCGGATTAAGATTTCAAAAGACTATGTTTACAAGCACAATCAGAGAGCCAAACCACACATCTCTAGAGAAATTACAATGAAAAAGACAGTGTTCAACCGAATCAACATGCTCTGAACAAACAGGGCATAAATCATCTCCAGTATTAAATCTTGAGTGAATTATAGAACTTCTCAAGATCACCCATCTTATTAGACAATTCCAATCAAATAATACGACCTTTTGATCTCTTATTGATTTTCTTTTCATTTCTTATAAGCTATTTTGCAGACAATTGATCATCATTTTATAATGTGAGGCCAAATAATGGTATCAGCTTTATCTCAACGAGATATATATCTTAAAAGGGTATCATTGATGTCATTTTGATCATTAAAGTCACTTCCAATTCTATGTAAAAACCCATTTTCCATCACCAGTTAAGAGATCTTTCACCTGCTTAATAGAATTTGCAACGCTTAAATTTTTTTTTTTTCTTTTCATAAGAAGAAAGTAAGCATAGAACAAAGCACAACAAAGATAGCAGACAAAAATACCAAACAAACAACCAGCAGCATGACAAATGCTTGAGATTATTATAGGGATTAGGAGAGAAGAATATTATATATTATATTGTGACAGATTGATTTAATAATTAAAGTTCCCATGCCCACTTTAAAAAATATAAGACCCTCTTAACTCAATAGGCATTGTCCCTGTTACTTGGACACCAAGTTTTGTGCATCTGGACCATGGAGACTCGTCAGGCCGGGCCGTTTGGTAATTTTATTAATATAGTCAAGTGAAGTGAAGTCAAGTTAAATATTCCATCAAAAATACTTTTCCACAAAATTCCCTCCATCTTTTTCTAAAAAGTCAAAAAGCAACTACATTTACTCACTAAAAGACAAAAAAAACTTCATTTTCCCATACAAAAAGTCAAAAATATTCCATTCCAAACAACTAAAAAAAAAATATCATCATAACTTACTTATATTTTATTCATTCTTTTTATTTCACTTCACTCCACTTTATTGTAAAAGTAAATGACCAAACGGGCCCTAAAAATTTGATAGACGAAAAGGATGTATGTAACCTGCTGACTTTTATCAGGCACACCCACGTTCTCTTCTTTTGGGTTATTCTAAAGTAGCCTCTATACTGATGGATGCTGACTGGCTCCCACTTTTCACCTTCCTTCTTCATCCTGACCTATGTGTAACTCCTCTAATATAGAAAAACCTTGGTACAAAGACAAATGTACAAATAGGTACCAATGAACTTGAGCCCAATCTGGTCCTATTCCACTTTTTGGGTTGAGCTTGAGAGACCTATGTTTTGAAATTAATCCTATTATCTGCCCTAATAAACAAGTCTACCTGCCCCTCCAGACATATTTGACAAGGCCCTCTGGCATTTGAAACTCACATGGATTAGTGAATACTTGGATTGGCGAAGTCTACAACTCTACATGCATGCCACACCATTATGTCCAACAAGTCAAATTGTACTAAAAATAAGAGAACAAGATGAAGAATAAGATGTGTGTGTGGCATGCCATAGTTGGCATTGCCTTACAATAAGAAGAGCATTGTAGGCTGACGCTTCTTTAAATAACGATACATTTTCAATTTCATCTAATAATTTGAAGAGTCCACTGAAAGCTCACTGTCAATCAAGCAAGGAAGGTGGGTGGTGACAATGTCCATGCATGAAGAAAGACCTCACCAAAAATCAGATTAATCAGAACTCTTCGGGAGGAAAATGATCACCTACGAGCAGACTGCATACAGCTTAATTATATGCAGTCCAACTTGTGCAGCCCATGAACAAGGTGAATTCAGAAAAATCTTCTGCACCAGATTTATCCTATCCCTGCCGGATAATTTTTCCACTAATCATTCATTGGTTGTACACCTACCTACCACTCCTTAATTTTGTAGTTGTGACTTTATCATGGGTACATGATTTCTCTATATAAAGAATCACGGGCCCGTCTTCGGTGCAGACTTATACCCAATTGATAGGCACCACGTACGTCGGTATTTTTATCGTTTCAAAACTTGGTTGGAGATAATGAATGTATCATTTTTCCATTTTTACCCTTTCAAGATTAACTAAAGAGTCCCTCTAATGTCTTTTATCTTTTGTTGAAAAAACAAAAGGGCAAATGGTCTGTAATCGCATACTCTAGAAACTGACCCCACCTCAATGTTTTTCCCACATAAATATTGAAATAGGACCCCATCTAAGGAGCGCTAAGGAGCCACCACCCCCCACTCTCTAATAGCAAATTTCAAGTTAAGACATTGCTTATGTTATTCTAGCACCTTGACTTGAAGTGGGTCCCACCTTAAAATTGAATATTTATGAATTTGATAAGAATTATAAAAAAAATAAAAAATAAAATGAGAAATTGAATTGCATCAAATGATATGGCTCTTATGGCTGATATAACACTTAAATTGAAAAGGTATTTGCCAAGCTCCTAAATACACATCTAGGCTTAAAAAAAATACACACCGTGCAACCACATTGAAGTAAAATGGAATAAAAATAAATACTCACCAGACTTGTACAGTACAGCAACATTGAGGTGCAAGGGGATTTAAGATAGAGAGTTGGCCAAGTATTATCTCAATTGAAGAGTTGTATATATGATTAAGTCCACAATCTCGCATATTTAATCTATTATTTCATATAAATTTATAGACTTAATTAAAATAAAATGATTTGAATTCATAGATTTTCACAAAATCATGCAATTAGACTCTTTTAGTTTAATTTAAGTAAAAATTTCATAAAAATGCACGTCTTGGTGAAATTATCAAATTCTACGTTATTGGGCCCCATACATAACATCATTAATTTTAATAAAAAATATTATTTTTGAATTAGTTTTAATTGTTTTGTAGAGTTTCATAAACTATGACCCACAAGAAAGAAGAATTAAGAAGAGCATCAAATAAGAAGAATAATTAAAGAAGACCCACCATGGGACCCACTCACATAAGGTGTAAATTTTAAGATAGGGGCGACCAAGGTGGGACCCAATGAAGTTGCAAAAATTCAAATTTTAGGAATTATTTCTCTTAGGATGAAGTGGGCCCAAGTGAAGATAGTTGGAAGGAAAATTTTGTTGGGTGTCATCCAAAAAATCCAAGGCCTTATATTCAAATGTATTTAACAAAGACTTCAAACTGCTCAACATTTGAAATCTTTCAAATCAAGAGGAAACTAGAAAGGGAAAGGGACGTCCAACTAACACTAGTAAAAAGAGAAAAGAGTGTGGTCACTAATATTGGAGGTCATCCTGTTGAATCAATACCCACCAAAAAGATTATAGAGAATCTTACAGCTAAAAAAAAGAGAAAACAGATGTAGAGGAGTCGTATGAGCCTCCGGTCAAATTGATGCATTGACAAAGAAGAAGGTTGAGTTGGATTTGATTAACCAAACAGTATAGATCGGTTCGTGTTGACCCGCCACGGGTTGAAAGGCTTGACCCATTTTATGAACTCGTTATAAACAGGTTGGAGTCCAAACGGTTGGCCCCACTACAAACCTGGATCGACTTGACCATCTCAAACGTTTGCCACCCTAGTGGAGGGGGACAACCCCCACCCCCAAAACAAATGGGCCGAACTCATGTGCCCCACCTGTTGAATATCCATACTATCAAAGACAAACGGCATATTCTTAAATTAATCTGAATTTTACTATAATAAGAGTTGGTTTTATATAAATAAGAGTTTCTCTCACCGTACGACTATGTTCAATTTTATTGCGGGACCAACTCTTATTAAAGTAAAATTTAGAGAAAGTCGAATGACATTTTTTTTTTGGGACAGATGCTCAATAGGTGGTATATAATGACGTTCAAACTCCTCATGTAAGGGTGTAAATGGGTCGGTTCTATAATGATAGACTATTAATGATAGAGAGGAACCAGAACCGTTAATAATAATAATACGGAACCAAAACCGGTTCCATATATGGGACATATCTAGGGCCGGGTGTATGATATGGGGAAAGAAAACGTCTAGTTCTTAAGAGGGGTTCTTGAAATTTGGGGGAATATGTTGGACCCTAAGATGAAATTGCGCCTGTCATGAGTAAAAAAAAAGGACTCAGAACCCGACCCATTTACTAGTCAGGGCCCAAATAAGGAAACCGGTTAGTTTGGGTAATTAGAGAATGAAAAACCATTTACATCCACATCCACATCTACGTATCGGAAAAAGGGGAGTTAGATACTCAAAAGGATTATGTATCACTCTCCTCTTTGATTATAAATTTCAGTGTCTGTGTCTGGACTCTCCAAGCCAGAAAAAGTTGATAGAGGAAAAAGCTTCGACTTGGTAGATTTTCTCAAGTGCCCTTCCTCTTATTCAAACTCCTCTGCATACCTCTGTGTTTTTTTTTTTTTTGTTTTTTCTTTTCTTTTTGAAACGGTAACATACCTCTCTTTGTTTGCAGTTGAAACTTTACAATGGAAGAGGCCTCCAGATCTGACACGACCACCAACAAAACACCACCAGCCCGGGGCCAGGGGCTGTTGGCGAGTCGAGAGCTGTATCAGGTAATCAATCTCATGGGTAATATTTGTTTTCTGCCAACTATTGTATTAATATCCAAACTGATTGAGATCAAAGTTTATGCCATGTGTTTTCTGCTGTTTTATTCATTCATTCAGACCATAATAGAAACCCATATCATTTTAATGATCTTGAATTCATTCGGTAGTACATATTGGAGACTAGTGTGTACCCCAGAGAGCCAGAGCCTCTCAAGGAGATAAGAGAAGCTACTGCCGACCATCCATGGTAAAGTTTTATTGTTTCCGTTTAATTCACCTCATTTCCTCCTCCTTATTTGCAGAATAATCATTATTCTTCACCTCTTTGCCACACAAACTACAGAAGGCTATAATTTGACTCCCATTTCAATCACCCACTTCGCTTGGCAGACCAGAGTCAACTGAAATTGTTTTGTCTTCTTGTCTTTGCAGGGGTCTCATTGCAACTACTCCTGAGGGAGGACAATTGATGGCCTTGCTTTTAAAACTCATTCATGCCAAAAAGACAATAGAGATTGGTGTTTTCACGGGCTACTCTGCCCTGCTTACGGCACTTGCTTTGCCCGAAGATGGGAAGGTCTGTCTATTCACGGCACCAAGTCCTTTTTAATGTGACATGTTACAGTGACCGAGCAGCTAAGCATGTTGACACCATTGATGCCTGGCTGGGAATCCAGGGTCCAAACAAGGGGACACACGAGCTTATTGAGTTTAAAATGTCTTGAAAAGCCAGCTCGGTATTTCAAGTACAAAATAACATGTCATCCGAGTTTGGACCAGACAGGAGATCCGGACTCCCTGGCTGGATACTTGCACAAGTTTCAGGCTACAGGCTTAACCAATCTTACTTGCAAGTCCAATATTTTATATAATTTTTTAATTTTTTAATTTTTTTTTGGTATTTCCCAACATAATAAATATTAAAGAGGAACTTGAATAATGATAGTTTTATTAATTAAAAAGTAATATAAATTAAGAAAAAATTTGAAAATCTGTACATATCAGTATATGGGCATCATAGGTCGACACCCTTATTTATTTATTATTGTTAATTTTTTTTTCTCTATCTACTCTCCATCCATAAGTTGAGTTACCTTAACCTTCCTGTCTAACCATACATGATTCAGATAACCGCAATAGACCCAGATCGAGAAGCATACGAAATAGGATTGCCAATAATTAGAAAGGCTGGTGTTGAGCACAAGATTGACTACAATCACTCACATGGCCTTACCATTCTTGACAAAATATTACAAGACGTAAGTGTCAAATCTCCATCTCCCAAACCTTTCCACCTTGTAATTTTTTTCTTTACAAAATCATACATGGTTTATGATTTGGTTGCAGCCGAAGAGCGAAGGCTCCTACGACTTCGCCTATGTTGATGCAGACAAGGAAAACTATATTAACTATCATGAAAGGTTAATGAAATTGGTGAAAGTTGGCGGTCTCATCGTCTATGACAACACACTCTGGAGTGGGACAGTTGCCTACTCTGAGCCTTCACTTCCAGATACATTTAAATTCTCAAAGGTAGTTTTGAGCAAGGTTGAGTTTGTGAAGGAACTTAACAAAGTCTTAGCAGCTGATTCTCGCATTCAGATGACCCAATTGCCCGTGGGCGATGGGGTCACCATCTGTATGCGCCTCTACTGATTATTGTTAGATGGAAGCTTGTAGGAACGTGGGTGTTTAATTCAAACTTCACAGGAAGCAACCGTTAATGTATTTACTCAGAAAGTTAGGAGTTTGAGTTATTTTTGCAATTAGTAAGTGATATAAATAAAGCCCACATGTTTTTCTTCTTATTTTTTCACTATGTGCTTACGTGTTGGTAGGATTACAGACATGACGATTCCAGATCAAAGCTATAGTAGATCTAGACCCGGACTTGGACCCGTTTTTAAATGACTCGAAACCTGTTTTGTTGATTCCAGACCTGATTCTGATACGATCCGGGTCCACATAAAGGACTATAATCTAATTCCAAAACTAATTCTATTTTTTTTTTATTCTCAATTTTTTATTAAAATAAGCATATCGTTCAATTTATAACAGTGCATCAAGCCTACTACTTTCAATATTATATATAAAAATGCCAAAAAAAATTTATTTTGATCATTAAAGTCTCTTCCAATTCTATGTAAAAACTCATTTTCCATCACCGCTTAACAGATCTTTCACCTGCTTATTAGAATTTGGAACGCTTGAGATTATTTTTTTCTTTTCGTAAGAAGAAAGTAATCATAGAAAAATCAAAAAATACAATCAGCAGCATGACAAATGCTTGAGATTAATATAGGGATTAGGAGAGAAGAATATTATATATTAGACAGATTGACTTAATAATTAAATTTCCCATGCCCACTTGAAAAATATAAGACGTTTGATTTGACCCTCTTACTCAAGAGGCATTGTCCGTGTTACTTGGACACCAAGTGTTGTGCATCTGCACCATGGAGACTCGTCAAGCCGTAAAAGTTGATAGACGAAAAGGTTGTACATATCCTGGTGATTTCTACCAGGTACTGGTGGAGCCCTGCACGTGCCAGTATCCAAACACTATCCTATGTAGCAAGAGCCTTGCTATAGAGCCCGGATTTTGTCCCAGGGCTCTGGCACGACTCCCACATCTCGGATCCAACGGCTCCCATGGGAGCCGTGCCAGAGCCCGGGACAAAAACCCCAGCTCTGTAGAATTTTTGATGTAACAAAGAGAACACTACCCTATGTAACAAAGAAGTATCCAAACACTACCCTATGTAACAAAGAGAACACTACCCTATGTAACAAAGAGGAGTTTCAAATTTGATGCTTGTTCAGTTGTTGAAGTCATTTTCTGAAAATCCACAAGAGTTATCAGAATCTGAAAATGAATATGAAAATCATATCATAAACAAGAAAAGTGGCCAGCATAATTATTAGCAATAGTCCAAGCATATTTTACACTTGAAAGAACTTAGACAACTGGTAATAGTTTGCAACATGGAGAGAGAGAACTAAGATCTACAGCAATAAGTTTTCACCAACCATACTTTCAATAATATCATGATTTCTCTCAATCAGATACAAATAGATCCAAGTCAATCAAACAAAATCATTCACCCTACCCTAAAACACTACATAAACCATGAGAAAATCTACACTGCTAGAATAGAATACTTAAGTATTTTAATTAAACAGGATATAGATAAGAAACAAATGAGTCACAAGTAAGTGTTCTTTATTAGAAAAAATCTAAAGAAATGATTCTTAAAAATATTTGCTCATATTTGAAAAGAAATAAGCACACACACAAATGTCAAAGTAAGGCTAATTGCATCATACAATGAAAATACATGATATAAAGAGAAATTTGATTCTCAAGAATAAAAAGAGAGTCTTACAAAGTTCTCATCTTTAGTGAATTCGCAACATACACATCAGTGTCTACCAAATTCCCATCTTTAGTGAACTCACAACATAAACATAGGTGTCTATGAATACATTGTCAAAGCAAACTTCAATTGAAGTTTGAAACACAATAGACAATACACCAGGGCATCAGTCGACCAGATTTGAGTAGGCTCCAAAAAAGAACAGAAATCTTCAACATCTCCAACTATATACATAACTAACCTAAGAGATTTAGCAACAAAGAAAGAAAATTGCAGAAGAGGAAAGGGGAAAGAAGAGATTTTTTATAGGGTCTTCAACATATGAGAAATCCAAGCAAAAAACCATTGCTTTGCAGCAAATAGATCATACCATTTATATATACATACTAAACAACACTGGGGAGTTAGAGGAATTTATCAAACTAAAAATTTAGGGGTTAAGCACACTCATATTGTAAGTCGCCATATAGTAGTGGCTTCCATGTTCGTAAGCAACTCAGAGCATGCCCAATGAGTCTTGTATTGTTGAACATTCATCCATCCACTTTAAATATAATCAAGAAGCACCTTAGACTTTATTTATTTGCTTGAATTAATATAAAAAAACTTAAAACAAAAATAAATATAAAAGGTAAAGTGAGATGATCATATACATCCGAATGTGAATATGCATTGTGACCTGTGAAGTCATTTATAGCTAATATAAGGAGGATGTGGTATGGGTGTTATTTGGCTTGCACCATCCTCATGCTTATCAGATGCTGGTTCTTTAGGTCCCATTTCACAAGAAAAAATAAATAATAGTAGAATTCTATAAGATTTATGAACTACTATTACAAATGAGAAAGAAGAGAAAGCAATACATAATACAGCTTATTCCACAAATCTATGGCCACATAATCGAGAGGAGATGTAGGTGTAACACTTGTTCGTTTTTTGTCAAGCATGAGAAGGCAAACACTCATCTTAAGTGAGGTCCATAGCATTTGCAAGCATGAAATGCATCTTTAAGTGGGCCCCATGAGGTGTAGAGAATTCTCCAAGCAGGTAACAAGGAGGACACTTTCTTTGCTTTTATTATAAGCACATCCTAAAAAAAGGCAATATCTAAGCCCAAGAAAAGAATAGAATTTTTAAATGTTTCCAGCTACATACAAAACAAACCTAAGAGATTTAGCAACAAAGAAAGAAAATTGCAAAAGAGGAAGGGGAGAAGAAGATGTTTTATAAAGGGTTTTCAACATACAAGAAATCAAAACAAAAATCAGTGCTTTGTGGCATATAGATTGTATCATTTATACATGCATACTAAATAACACACGGGGAGTTAGAGGAATCTGCCAAACTAAAAACTCAGGTGTTAAGCATATTCATATTGTAAATCTCAGCTCAGAGCATGCCCAATGTATTGTTGAATTTGTATCCATCCACTTTAAATCTAATCAAGAAGCACTTTAGACTCCATATTTTATATGCTCGACCTAATAGAAAAAAAAAAAAAAAAAAAAATACAAAATAAAAAACAAAAAGCAAAGATAAAAGGTTAAGAGAGATTATCATATAATCCTAATGGGACTATGGATTGTGGAGTTTGAAGTCCTTTATAGCTAATCTAAGGAGGATGTGGTATGGGTATTCTTTGGCTTTGCTTATTAGATGTTAGTTCCTGAGCTCCCATTTCAATTTCTCAAGAATCACTCTCATCACATCTTTGGACAACTCAAAAAAGCCTTAAATGAGCTAAACTCGAAAGCAAGAAGAGTTTCAATGAGCATACTCCTTACAACCCAAAACTTCAAACACAATAGCAAATGGAGAAAAAATAATTTCAGTGAGTTTGGTCAAAGTACAAAGAGAATGGTCAAAGAATGGGAGATCTAAAAAAATTTAAAAAGGTTGGGGGATTTTAGCCAATTCAAAATAGTTGTTTATTTTCTGTACATCTATGTCCACAAAGAATTTATGTATATCAATAAAGCAACATTATAGCTTCTTATGCAATACCTAAATTTAGATATATTAAGGACCCAGCAGAAAGGAAAATTTGGGTAGGATCACGTTTCAACAAATAAAATACTTCTGAAAGGAATTTTCCACCTATTTGAGTTTCTAGACTGTTTTCTCAGGCTTGCAGTTGCAGCCTTATTCACACTTCCACCACAATGTTACCTCAAACTTTACAATGAAGGGTAAAAAAAACAAGAAAAGAAGACCACAAAGGTAGGAAATTTAGGAGTTCCTTATCCCTGCAAGACACACAACTTTTGAAAAGATAAACTGAGAATTTTAAGCATCGACAAAGAGACACTTATTATGCTTTCAGAAAAAAAAAAAAAATCCTTCTAACACAAGGAAATTGATAAATCAAATATTCCTTTACTTCAAAGAAGCCTTCACACCAATTATGCCTTTTTTCTTTCTATCCTTTTTTTTTTAATTAAATGATAGGCCTTGTTACTTATGGCAAAGACCTATTGAAACAAAGAGCTTCATGAGAACAATAGTAAGAATAGAAGGTATTGCCGTATTGGAACCCATGAAATATGAAAAACATATCACTAAGGCCAAGAATATGTTCCACTATTGTAATTAAAAATGCAATGGTCGTGGGCCTAGCATAGATGAAAATTTTATTTTATTTTTCCTCTTTCCCGCCACCACCGACTGTTATCTATACCCGGAAGAAAGGAAAACGATTTTCTCTCCTTGTTGATCCGGTAGGTATGAGTGTAATGCTCTATTTTGATTTATTCATGGGATGGATAAAATTTTCATAAAAGCATCAAAGAGGTTGTCAAATAATTTCTTGATTTACATGATGTAGAAATTTTTTGACGAAATGGGCATGCAGAAACTTTTTGAAGAAATGGGTAAGTAAATTTTTTTCATGAAAGAGGTTGTGAAAGAACTCCTTGATTTACATGATGAACAAGTTGTTTGATGAAATGCTTAGCCTAAATTTTCATGAAAAGGGCTGTGGAATTTTATGTAGTAGGAGAGGTTGTCAAAGAATTTCTTGACATTGTCCACTAAGAAACCAGCTCAAAGCCAAGTCACTATGGTATCTACTACTACATATATCAGGCTAGCTAAACCTATAATTGTTGTAGCTTGTGAAAAGCTCACTTGACCAAAGCATGCCACTAACGATGACAGTATTTATTAAGAATTTACATATAGTATGTAGTCAGTGGAAAAAAAAAATAAACTTCTATGGAAGAGCAATCAATTATTTTTTTTTTTCCCTTTGAGCAAGCAGTGTGTGTGTGAGAGAGAGAGGCTTTATTTATTAATACAAATATGAGAAACGAACTATCTCTATACACCCCTATAAAAGGGGACAACTGACGTGCTTTTTCAGCCTCTACTGTAGAATCCGGAAGATTCGAAAATGGGAAATGAAGATAGCTGTAGAAGGGGTGATGTGATGTCCACTTGGAATATGGACGTGGTTAAAACTTAAAAGCAATCAATAGTATGAACCACATTGACATCAACAAGGCCAATTGTAGCGAACAAGAAGTAGGACATGAACAAATTCTGCCTTAGACAGTTTGCAGCCCCACTTAACAAGTTGTTAGAAAAACCTTGCTAATCATTTTATACAATCTCCAAACCAGGGTTAAGGGTTAGAACTGGTAAAGTCTAATGTGTCCTTGCTTTCTTGTGTCTACTGTTATTTCATTCTTTTTTCCTTTTTAGTTTCATGAAAAGGATTTGTACATATAGTTTTCCCCTTTGTATAAGACTGCCCACCCCGAAGCCAACTCTCTTCTAACTGACTTAAAATACACTTCATAAAGCACCAACTGCTTAGTTGATAGCATTAATTAGAGGAGGATTATTTATCCAATCAAAAGAACCAAATTAATAATAACAACCAGTACACACAATGCCTGCAAAGTTAGAATAAACATCACAAATCTTTCCCTTGGGAACGGTTTTCACACTTTGGAAGTCTACCACAACATGAGCACAAGTTAATATTGTATCATCAGGATCTATGATTGTTCCAGAACTAATGCTCTTACCCAGCATCATTCCATGAAATCCTGAAAGAACATTTTAGAAGTGACAAACTATTCATAAAATGTGCAAATAAACACACATTCGATCAGGATATCAATCGAAACCATAAAACTTTCAAATAAAATAGCTTGAGAAACAGACTCACCTTATCACAAATATATTGACAATAGCCGGGACCAGCAGTGACAGCAGCTGTAGTGATAGAGTCTCTACCAAAACACCGCTTGCAACAATTTTCATGATTTCCAGCACTTGATGAAGCTTCATAATTAAAATGAGTTGTTGGTAGAGCTCCTATTCTATTCAAGTGGAAGGGAAGATGTCCTAGGATCGGAGAATTCAAAGTATCCAATGAGAACTTGATTGACCGATCAATTGAAACAAAAAGGTTGAGCCATGGATCTCAAATGGTTTGATACCTGACTTTTGAGAAGTGATTTCATAGATATGCCTTGGGAGTGTCTTGAAGAGATTTCCATGACTGCAATAATAGCTCGCGCAATGATGAGGACAATGACACACTCGCTTCTGGGAATTAATCGAATTCAAATGATTAAAGTGTTCAGTTTTCTGTCTGGAACACCCATGCCTATAATCAACCAAAATCCTCAAGGTTTCATCAGCATAAACCTGAGGAACATAGTGAAACAAATCAAGAGCATTTTTGTTGAATGATGATTACATTCTAACCCAGAGATGGAAACAATCATGATGAATGGAACATGAATCGCGATCATTCAACGATGCAATGCCAGCAACAACATAGCAAGAGCTAAGACCCCTCTACATTTTCCGAATTCGGATCTTCCTCTGTAACTCTTCCGTGTTCGATGCTCAGAACGTGAGCAAAGAGGATTTATAGAAATCTTTTTGCCGATGCATAAAACCCCTGCGTGAGTAACAAAATGGTGAAGGGATTTTTTCACGGACCCTCCTCAAATTAATAAAATCAAATAACAAGCTGATGAAGATGGAGCAATGAAGAAAATAAGGGATTTTCGTACCAAAATCTTACCTAGGAGCATCGATTTTTATGGGGTTTCTTACAGGGAGATGGAGAGTGGAGTAAGGTGTTTTGTTGCGAGGGCTACCATTGCTTCACATTTTCGAATCTTCCGGATTTTACATTAGAGGCCCAACACATGTCCCTCCACATGTTCCTCACCGGATGAGCCTCAAGATCCACATGCATACAAGTGGAACTCACTTGGGGCGTGTGGGACCTACTCAGGTGTGTAGAGAAAGTGCATAAGCGCGTAAGTTGTTCCCTTTTATAATAAGGGTAATAGATAATAGATATAGGTATATAGATATAGATATAGAAATAAATATAAGGGTTATAGATTATACAGATATACTATGGGTTATACGTTTATCCATGCGTGTATAAAAAAATAGGCACCCAAGTATTTTGGTAGCGGAGCCCCATTTAAGGTCCATGGCCCATACAAGTTTCAAAATCCAGATTTGAGCCCTAATCCAAATCCAGAAAAGCCCAGCCCGAGATTCTCTTTGGGTCAGTGTAGACCACCAAAATAATTCTCATGGGCCAAAGGAGTGATTTGTAAGAAGTTTTTGGTCAGCTATATTAGCAATTAGGATATAATTAAGTGAAATTGTAGAAGAATCTCACTTTTTTAAGGATTTGATTTACTTAGGAGAGCAATGGCACGCCCAAGAAGTTTTATTTATAATATTTTGTTAGGCCGTGGCCTGTGGCTACCACCTGCACCTTAAATAGAAGAAAATGGTCAAACATAAAGCTGTTGAAGAGATAATAGAAATGGTCAATTTTTATTCTTTTATGTTTGGCATGAAAACAAAAGTACTTTTCTATAGTGTTGCAAACTCCTTGAGATTGATACAAATGTGATCATAGAGTGGTAGACTTTTCTGAAAAATGAAGATGTTAAATTTACAAGCATGCTAGATGAAAATAAGAATGATTCAAATTTCACATATAAAACTTTCATATATTTCAAAACTCAAGACATAAAACTAGATTTGGGTTTAATTGGGTCAATAAAAATTTGAAATGTTTGGATTAGAAATTTGAAGCCCATAAAAGTTGCATAAACTAAGAAGTCGTTTATCTTACATATGTAAATGTTTAAGTAGCACTTGTATCATTTACATATGTAAACGATTTTCATGTGACACGCATTCTAATATTTGTCAAAATAATCATTTTCACGTAAGTAAATGAGTATATCCAGCAATTCAGAATATATTTGGATTTCTTAGACATTTTTCACAAGTTTCTTTTTTTTTTTTTAATCCTTGAAGAATACACTAAGAACTAAAACCCATCGGCAGTTTTTAACCTTCTAAGAAAGATAAATGAAATGAATTAAAAATCAAGGGCCCACAGAAGTACAAAAATTTAGATCTGACTGTTTGTGCTTTTCACAAATTTCTTAAAATTCATTAAAAAAATTAAGATACAAAACTTACTCACTAAGCCACTTTTAAGTTTCTAAAGAAGACGAATAATTCATATCATGAACTAGGGGCCATACAAATGAAAAGAAAATATTTTTATGGGTCCCTCAAAATGAACAAAAAAAAAAAAAAACACAAATGTAAAAAATTGTAGCACCCACCTTTTCCAAGGAGGTGTGAATTTGTTTCACACCTCTTTAGATATGGAACTGATCCACACCAAAATCCCTCAATTTTTACAGATGCGAATCCATTTCGTACTAAACAAATGTAATTAATGCATAACACTCACGTACATAAATAAGCCAAAACAAATGACCACCGGAAGGATGAGAAATGGAAGAGATTGTACTAAAGCCACTCTACCTAAAGAGGCATGTGAATGTTTTACACCCTTTCAAGTGAAAAACCTTTCAAGTAAAAATGACTCCATTTGCACCCCTTTTTCACCTTATTCACACATTAATGCATAAATAAGAGCAAACAAACATTTTTATATGTAACAGTTACAAATATAACATTTACATATGCAAATGGATGAAAATAATCCCTTAAAAGACCTTTTTCTTCAGGTGCAAATGTTTGTTGGGCATTGAATTCTTATGAATTTTAATCAACCCCTTTTTGGCTAAAATCAATGCCTCAATTAAACATGCTGAAATTAAGAAGGCAAAGATTTACAAATGGAAGCATTGTGTATAGACCTTTCCAATTATTCTCAAAATATCACTATCTTTTGGTTTTCCCTCAACATCCTTTTTTCAAAGATTTTCCTTGATTATACAATTTTACATCAAATAAAAAGGTGCTGTAATAATTTGATAATACTTAATAGATAAATCAGTCACAACCATCTCGTTGAAGTTTCCAATTACAATTGAAATCTTTCAAAATGCACGTCTCGAATTTCATAGGTCATGGACAATTCTTAATCTAACATGAGTTGGCCCATTTGAGAGCTTGCAAAATAGACATGAAGTGATTAAGAAAAACGATCAAGTGGGAATAAGGGCCTACTTTCTTAGATATGTAAGTCCGATATAATCAATTTCAATTCAACGCGCAACCTCGAGGGGTAACTCAGTTGGCCTAGGACTATGGTTTGCACCCGTAGGTTGAGGGCTCGAAATTGCGCTACCACACTTGGGCCACAAGGGATTTACCCGGCTTCCCCTAGGCCCGCAGGGATTATCCCGGTTCAAAGGACTGGGACACTATCCGTTATAAAATAAAAAATAAAAAGGAATTTCAACGCGTGAAATTATCATGGAGTCCATCTTCTAAAGAGGATTTAACCAAAAAAATCCCCTAAGACTTGTCAAAGCCAAAAAAAGGCCATCAATGTTTTATAAAGACCATAGTGATCACAGGAGCTCTGTTTAGTATTTTTTTTTATTTTCCCTTTGAGCGGGGATATCCCTGCTCCTTTTACTTTAAAAAGTCCCAAAACCCTTTTTCTCCTTTTCATTATTCTCTCATCTTCTTCTCCCTTCCACAACATTCAAGCTCGACCACCTATGGATCAACACCTCAATCCTTCTTTTGCCATTACCAACACTAATGAAGAAGAGGAGGCAGAAACTTGTCTGAGCTTCGTCAGAAAAAGATAGCGAACCTTCTCCCTAAGCAAACCTTAGCACTAAAACAGAGTGCCCAACTAAGAAGATGGTCCAGATCCATCATCCAAGTGAACCAGTCAGCAATTTGTACTCCATACGGGGGTTAATTTGTACACCACCCTAACCATTTTCCCTCTTTCTTCTCTTCAATGTATATGTACTATTGAAATAGATGATGGTGATTAGATTAAAGAGAGAGAAGTGGATAATGGAAGGGAAAATGAATAAGTTGTAATTGCGACGGTCGCATTCTCCTTCTGATCTGTCTTTTGGTGTTCTTTTTCTTTGAAGGATCCCAGCTTCAATGTCATGGAAGGGAGAAGAAGATGGGAGAAGAACGAAAAGGGAAAAAAGGGTTTTGCTACCCCAGTCTTCGTGTGGGCGGGGATATCCCCGCCTCCCTGGGTGTTGACTCTCAGAGTGTTATCAGTTGAGCCGGGGATATCCCCGTCTAAATTAGTGATGTGAACAGGGATTTCCCCGCTTGTGTTAGTGTTGTGAGCGGGGATATTCCCGCCCACTAGAGTATTGTGGGTGTTGTCTCTCAGAATTGTATCTCTCAATTGAGGAATTATGACCAAATGTCCATTCTTTATTGGGCTAAAGCCCATGTGTATGTAACTGATAGAATTCCAAAACTATTTTCAAAGTTTAATAATTTCTATGTTAGTCAATATTTTCAAAGTTTAATCATTTCTATGTTAGTCAATGCCCATGCCCATCCCTATATCCAACCATTTTTATGTAAACAAAAGCTGATGTCCAATTCTATCATCTTCTATTACAACCAAAGTCAATGCTCATTTTAGTGAAATATGATATTTTTATCATAAGAAAGTTAATGTGGGCTACCCACCTCTTTAATGGAGTAAATAGTAATTATCCATCAAGGAGATGGAAGCTTTAATAAGTAGTTTCAAACATCAACTTTTTGGGTAAAACAGAAACACATGTGGAGATTAATGTTATAGGTTTAATCAAATGTAAAAATAGTAAATCTAGACAACCAACCCCTTTAATGGAGCCCAAACCTTCCTACTTAAAAAAGTAATACAAATGTGCATTGGCTTTGGTTGTAATAGAAGATGATAGAATTAGGCATCCACATTTGCTCACATAAAAATGGACGTGAAGGTGGAAGTTATGTATGAATGTGGATTGACTAATGTGTCTGCTATAGAACTGTCCCCACCCAGTTGGCTGTATCCATACTTATGAAACTCTATTTGGGCTCAGATGGGCAAGGATATCCCTGCTCATAGCACTAACACAGAGAGGGATGGACGGGGATATCCCTGCTCCCTGCCCACAATATTAACACATCCTGGAGAGGATTAGCTATCAAGAAGACGAGTCTCCCCTGCTTTACTTTTCTCTTTGAGAGACAAAAAATGAAGATATAGTAACAGTAATGAAGAAAAGTACTTAAATGAAAAATACTAAAATGGGTGCATGTTACATATGTTGTATGGAGAAGATAGAGGGGTTTTGGATTTGGACTTGGATATAAATATTTGGTTCTGAGAATGGTAAAGAGGTGAAGCGTCGGTGAAGCACTTTTCTTCTCATTGATTTGCCCATTTCAATCAGGGGATCTGCAAAGTCTAGTTGCTTCCTCTCTTCTTCAATGAATCCTTACTCAGAGAAGATGAGTCTTTGCTAAGATAAAATGGGCAAAAGAACGAAAAAGGGGAAAATGGTTTTGGGTTTGAGACCATTTAAGGTAAAAGGAGCAGGGATATCCCTGCTCAAAGAAAAACTAAAAAACAGTATCAAATAAGGCCTTTGGGACTATTATGGTTTATATAACATATTAATGGTGTTTTTGGCCTTTAACAAGTCTAAGGGGATTTTTCCGGTTAAATCATCTATTCTAAAAAATGAATGTGCAAAAAAAGAAAAAAAAACTGCTTTCACTAAGGTTCAGATTTTCAAATGAAACACTATAGTGGGCCCCAACCTGAATTAAAAAATTTACACTGCATAGTGGGCCCACCTGTTAAAGAATCTGATACCGTTCGAATGCACATCCTTTTGTTATGAAATGTGACCAAAATTTAATCCAACTTATTTGTTTCCACCAATAGATTTAGGTTGTTGGGTCAACCAACCTCATTCAAATAGGACTTATACCTAAATCCAAATTTGATTATATTCAAATTCAAACTTAATTTTGTTTGCATATAATTTTAATTTTCATATTTTTCATTAATTCAAAAATGTAAAAGGAATTTCATTTTTTTTTTTTAAAGAAAAACCCAAGTACTGAGAAATCATGTTTATGTCCAAAGTTTGACCCATTTTAATTGAGCTTATATACTCTGAACAAACATTAGGCTTGACTTTAAGTAAAAATCAAGTTTGAGTACGAGGTTAGGTGGTAGTTGTTCATCTAGCTTAATAAAAATTATGAAATATTAGATTCATTTTAGTCAAGTCACATGATCTAAATAAAATTGAAGTATGCATTTGAATACAACTAGCTTGGATTTGAGAAAAAACCAAGTTTGAATATACTTATAATTTCATGTATCTTCAACAATTGGAAATGTAACTTTTTCTTTAAAAATAAATCTTTAATAATTCATTAAGTTGTTGCTTTTTGGCCTTTAAAAGATTTGGGCTCCACGACTTTAATTTTTTGAAATCAATCGACTATAGTCTATACTCTAATTACATGTCTAATTACTATAATTTCATTCAAATTTTATATAAGATAACCAAATCAATCTTTAGTAGGCTTACTAAAAAGAGTAAGGGCATGTTTGGATAATGTCCTCGGAGAGAAATCTTCTCTAGTTTTCCTCAATTGCGATGAAAACCTACATTTGGACGAAGAAAGGAAAAGCAAGAGTCTTTTCCAAATCCTCCCAACCCATAAAAATTCATTTCTTCCACTGATTCAACGGTCTCCACCTCTCCCATGAGATTCGGTAAATCCACATACGCAAGGAATCCTCTAACAGAGGATTTCTCTATATTTACCAAATGTGCAATAAAAATTTGCCAAATCCGATAAAAGAGAAAAAAAAGTGCATTTGTAGAAGAGACACTTCTTTATTAGAAACATAGTTCTTTTACTCAAGAAAGATTATTATATTCTACATCATCTACAATAGACACACGCTCACAATTTGAACTTAAACCTATTTTTGCTAGAGCATGAGCTTTGACATTGTCAATTCTATAGATTGCTTTGAATCTCACTACTGTGAATTCTTCCACCTCCTCTCTTATCTTTTGCAGTGGAGCGTAAATCTCTTAAGGTGGATCGTTTGCATTTGAATTAATCACATCTATAGACATCGGCGAATCATTTAGAAAGATAACTTTCCTCCATCCGCGTTGTATATTCAAGTCCATGGCCTCTTGTACAAGGATTTCAGCTATAGGAGAAGAATCCCCGGGCTTCAACCTTGAGAACCGTACTAAAACCTGACCATCACGCTTGACTGCAATACCTACTTGACCCAATTTATTAGAGTCCTTGTCCAAAGCTCCATCGTAATCCTCAATTTATGCATTACCTAATTTCCCGGACTTTGTCCTTCTATCCCATCTCGAGCCAGACCCTCGAACCCGACCCAAAACCGGACCTGACCCGAACCCATCCAAGCCCATTGTATTATTTCCCTTTATCCCCATTTACCCTCCCCTTCATTTAGGTCACGATGGAGAACCCCTTCCCCTTCATTCCACTCCAGCACAGCAGCCCCTCCCTCCCTCCCTTTCTCCCATCCTTCTCGTTCTCCCTCCCTCACTCTCCTCGCTGCCATTGTCACCGGACGCCGTCGCCGGTCACCACCACCACCACCACCATGACCGAACCTCTCTTTCTCCACTATCTCATCTCCCATCCATCTCTCCCTCTTCCCAGCTCCTTGCTGCCCCACTATGTCCGACCCATTTCCGTCGCCGCCGAGCCACCACCGGACCCACCTGTGCTACTGCCGGCCACCACTGAACCCACCTCTCCATTTCCCCTGTTTATCTCATTTTCCTTATTTCTTTCTTCTCCCTGTTTCTTCCTCCCTTCTCTGTTTCTCTGTCTTTATTTCGTTTCCTCTCTCTTCACTCACTGAACAATAAATCAACCCCTTCCTGACCCATCTCACGATCTCATTTTCTCTCTATCACTTCACTTACTGTCCACGTCAGTTAACTCCCCCCCGCTCCCCCCCACCCCCCACCCCCCCAAAACCCATCTCACAAATTCTTTCTTTCTCTCTCACACTCCTCCCTGCCAACGAAAATTACCCCCACCAATCTCACCATTTCCTCCTCTCTCTCTTCACTCACTGCCCACGTGAGTAACCCCCTTCCTCATTCATCTCACTCATCTCACCCATCTCATTCTCTCTCACAGACACTCTCTCTCTCTTTCTAATTCTTTCCCTAGCTGTTCTCTCTTTCTTTCTCTTTTCCTTTCTTTCGTCCATTCTGTCTTCTTCCTTCTTCTTGTCAATGGGCCACTAATCAATGGGCCACTTATCACTATCATCTCCGCGTGGACCCCGCGAGCTTCTCATCCTAAATTTGCAAGCTACCACTCCATTCCCTTCTCTATTTGGTAAGCTCTTCTTCTCTTGGATTTGGGTTAATGTACTTTGGGCGTGGAGTTGTGCTAAAATAGCTTAGAGCTTTCCATTTTTTAGTTTTATATTTTAATTTAGTTTTATTTTGCTAATTTTCCCTTAGGTTTGGTTGGTTGTGCTTTGAGCTAGTGCTTATGGATTTGGGCATTTTCAACGAAAGGCAAGTAGATATTTATATATATACTTGGATATGTTTGTCTCTCATTTGATTCGATGATTTAATGATGATTTAGATGTTAAATGCTCAATAGATGCTTTAGAGGTTTGAAGACATGATAATCAGGTTGTTAGCCTAATGAAATGGATTTTAATGTTTATGGCTTGATTAGATGGATTGCTGGGATTAGAATAGACTCGTTATACCACTGATTTTGATTGTGTATTAGGTTCAGGGAAGAGGGAATGGATTGGACCCATTTTCACTGCAGTTACAGAACGTGGGTAATTAATTTAGGTTTAGATGATTCGGTGCTTTTGACATGGGGATCGACTCTTGCTTTGACTCATAGTGATTCATGTCATCAATTATATATCATGATTTTAAAATATTATTATATAATTAATTTCTTCGACATTTATAGATATTTTTTTAAGTTTTACTATATTCTTATCCATGTGTAGTGTTGGTATTAATTATCATGGCCCTTCTCCTTGACTTTTTAATCTCTAACTCAGATTTGAACATAGAGAATTTGGAATGGAAAAGAATGGGGTGAATGACTTACATACATTGGTGAATCTTGGTTCTCAAGTGTACACGCAAGATGATGTGCATGTATTGACTCCTCATTAATTTTAAGTACTGTTGTTCTTCTTTCTTTATTTCTTTCTGAGAAACATCTGTAATCAGTAAAGAAATAGAAAGGATTAATATAACCATACTGAATATCTCAAATTACATATTATTTATATTCATTCATTCAATAAAGACCCGAATACAATTGTTTTGGCCGAGTACTAGTGCCTATAGGCTATGCATTAAGGCACAATAGATTTTAGTAGAAATATTGTGATTTGCACATTGAATGGAAATCCAGATTCTTTTCTTGCCATTAGTATTTTAATTAAGATATATTTACAAATTCTTTAATTAGATACAACTTTCCATCTTTAGATGTTTTGGCCAAGTACTTGTGCCTATAGGCTATGCTTTAAGGCGCAATAGATTTTAGTATAAATATTGTGATGTGCACATTGAATGGAAATTCTGATTCTTTTCTCGCCGTTGGTATTTTAATTAAGATATATTTACAAATTCTTGAATTAGATACAACCTTCCATTTTTAGATGTTTTGGCTAATGATAGACAAAAGGTTTTCCTGTAGTATGTAGGTTATCATGTGCGGTTATCGCGGATGTTTGGGACAAGGATAGGCTACAACGCATTGTGTTCTTTTTAAGTACATATTATTGATTTACTTATCAATTGCACTGTAATAAAAGTGTGCACTAATAGAATCCAATTATCTCTATCTACCAATTTTGTATTGCAAAATGCTCTGACCCTTAAAATCTCTCTCAAGTCAAAATTGAAATTGCAATTGAACTCTAATTTGGCAATCAATTGTGAAATTGGAGCTCAATTTCACTATCAAACTCTATGGCTTTCACGTATATAAACTAGCCAAACGTGTCTACGCTTAGCATGGGCAATATAATTTATAAAAAATAATGATATTTTATATGAGTCATATTGAGATGGTCAAAATTGCAATCAAAATTAATCTTTATAATATATATATATATATGGGAGATGCTCCTATGAGAGCATCTCTCACCTTACTATGAGAGTTAGGGTGGGAGCCCTCACATTTAAGTTGCAGGCGTTGGATATAGATGTGAGGGCCCCCACCCTAGCTCTCATAGTAAGGTGAGAGATGCTCTCATAGGAGCACCTCCTTTTATATATATATATATATATATTAATTTCAAATTGTGATAACGTGATCATAACATTGCATTAAATATGAACAAAATTGTGGATTTAAAAGTATGAAATAGTTGTATTCAAAGTCATAAGAAACTAAGTGAAGAAGTAAACCCTGGAAATAAAATTAGATTCTATCCCAAAGTAAGTAAAGAATTTGAGAAGAATGGGACATGAAGGTCTTGAAAGGAAATTAAAAATTTGTTTTCTGGGAGATATTAAGGTGCTAAAATAACAACATATGAAAATCAGAAGAAT
Organism: Camphora micrantha; assembly: GCA_003546025.1. Lineage (NCBI taxonomy): Eukaryota > Viridiplantae > Streptophyta > Magnoliopsida > Laurales > Lauraceae > Camphora > Camphora micrantha. Next base: position 31,826,405 of record QPKB01000003.1, on the reverse strand, counting down.
AGTTTTCACCTAAAAAATAATACATTAATAAATTTTGTGTAAAGAAAATGCAAAAGTGAAATACTATAACCCACAAAAACTTCCAATTTGAACATTAAAAATAAGAAACTAGAAGAACAAAAAATTGAAAAAGGTGAAGACGATTAAAAGAAGTAAACATTTAAAAAAAGCGTAAATTTCTAAACAAACCATAAATAAAATAAAGTTACTAAGATAGATAATAAAGAAAAGAAAATACAGAATATTTAAAATAATGTTCTTCCATGACCATCAATGGAAAAAAAAGAGAAAAACTGCATGCCAGAGAACAAAAAGAACCCAACATTCCAAATTCATAATTATAGAAAAAGATGTCTGGAACTGAAAAATTCAGGATGTTGTTGCCTCTCTTAAATGGTCCTTAAAAATTGTTCGAGGAAAATTGCTTGAGGACTACCAAAAAAATATAAAATTGAAAAGGGGTTTTTACCAAAACCATCATCAAATATCCATATACCTCCAAAAGCATGTCCATATGTAATACCCAAAAGTATCTTATAAATCAGACTTCATTTTTTTCTAGACTAAATTTCCCTTCAATTTTTCTTGCAAGTTCGAGACATGGACATGGCAATCACGAGCTCGAGATATGACTCGCGAGTTTGAGACATTACACTCGCAAGCTCAGGATTTTATGTCTATATATGTGTCCAACATCATGTGAGCTCGGGTATGAATTGAACATTAACATGATTAAGTCGCGATGTCGAGAAACAGCTTGCGATGTCGAGAAGAGACTTAATAGTGCAATAGTTGAAGTTAACAAAAATATGATACATGGAGGTGCATTTGGATTGACTTACAATTCTGAATCTGAAGGAATGATTTCTGTACATGTATGAGTTCAGCCATTCTATTATGATTTTCTTCAATAATGAATGTAGGCACCGCGAGCATTCTCTTACTACAATTTGTGGAGATTTTGCTGATTTTTTTTTTTTTTTTTTTTTTACTTTTTTCATTTTTACAAAAATGACACAAATTTGTGCTCCGCTCCATTCCCTATTGGTAACCCTAGTTTTTTTTTTTTTTTCTTTTTTTGAATGGTTACTTTCATTAAAAGCAAGCAGCATTCTAACAAGCTAACACAAAAAAGAGTAACAACCACAAAGGGATAAAACACAAAAGGGACATCAAGTACCCACATAGACATCACCTAAAAAGCTACACACACCAAGGAAAGAAGCTAGATAAGAACCATCCTACAACGCACAGGCACTTGAGAAAGCCACTTCCAGCCAGTTATGCATATTTTGATCAATTGAGAAGGGTCTAAAATGGCAACCCTACTTTTACTACAGTCATTGAGAGGATTACCTTCAAAGTTGAGGATGTTTTTCCTTGACGTTTATTGCTTTAGAATATGGGTTCAAAATATATGTTAACTACTTATGATGTCCTGAATAAACTAGCGAGTTCGAGAATTGAAACGAAAATAACAATTCTCGAAGTACTCCAATGCGCAAATGCGGCCGAGTCTCGAGTTCGCGGGAAAGGTGTTGAAGGGCAATTTGGTCCAAAAAAAAAATCAAAGTATATTGTATAAGATGCTTTTGGGCATTACATGTATTTGATGATACTTTTGGAGGTATATGGATATTTGAGGATACTTTTGGTAAAAACCCAAATTATAAATAACAAAGAAATAGGGAAATAAAGACGAGTACTCAGGTTTAAAATACCAAAAGAAGAAATCCCAAAAATCAACAATTTACTAAAGCAGGTTCAAGATACTTACTACTATACGATTCATTAGACATGTCTATAGCTGTATAGTTGAAATTGATTTCTTTTGTTAAAATGGAAATGCACTCAAGGCTTCTAACGACTTTATATTCCAAGTCAGATCTCTTTTTGGTAGTTGTATGCATAGGGGTATCTTTAAAAAAAGAGACTTGTACTGGCTAATATACAACTCATTGACCCATGTATAGACTCATCAACTAGTGCACAAACTCATGTCATTGGTTGTCGGGTTGGTTTTTTTTTTTTTTTTTTTTTTTTTTAATACTAAAAATATGTCGTTGGTCAATTTGATCAAGACAATTTAAGATTATTCTATTGTAAAAAACATTTCACAGGATTTCCATTTTCTTTTAGAGCTTGATTGTGTAACGCCGCATCCATGGATATGGAAGTCTGAGGGGGGAGGTGGCATCCTGAAATCTTCTCTTGCATGGAATTAACACACTAAAAATATGATTTTTGCAGGAAATACAGTTGCACCAAATGAGTGGGGGGGGGGGGGGGGAGAGGGGGGGGATAGGGCATAGAAAAAGGGGACAAAATCTCCTCTTTTTCTGCGGATTTTGTGCCACACAAATGTGCCCTTATATAAATCTTACAAGAACCTTCATCGAAAAATATATGAATGTGGCCGGCCTTTTTCCTTCGTCAAATTGATTTCTTGCTGTGGTTGTGTCTCGTCTCTTCATCCACTTTTAGCACCTTTTCTCAGTAATGTAGCTTTGATGCAATGGTGTGTAGTTGCAATATCAAGAGATGTAGCTCAAATTAATGTTTTTAGCATTTATTTCTATTTTGGTTTTTTTTTATTAAGTATTTCAACATCTATTCACAACCTTAGAAAACTGTAAATTAGTAAGTAGTGGAAAAAAAGAGATTAGTAAAAAATGAAGACTTTATGAAGAAACTATATTATCCTTTGGCCTTAGATCACATTTCTAACATCAATAGTCTTGAACCCATATCCACATTAAACCCTATGAGATTATTAGTAAAATAAAAACTTTAGAAAAATATCTGCAATAAAAATAAAGAATAAAAAAACCCACAACTTGATGAAAAAAAAACTATAAGAAATATCCTATTTGTAAGAGGAATCTAAAACTTACTTAAATTAGGACTTCAATGCTTACTTTAATCAGGACTTAATGGTGGGAAAAACTGTAGAAGGCTTTAATGGGCTATAGCTTTTCTCTACAACAATACCCTATTGCCCTAATTGATGAGAAGAATCATGAAAGTCAGAGGAACGCTGTGGAGTCATGTTTGGAGGGTCTATTTCACTTAAATCTGATTCCAATAGACGCTTTGTCCGTTTCGGGAACATAAATTTGCATCTATGATTGAATCAGAGTTAAGATGTTCTGTCTCTACTTGAAAAGGGAAGGCAAGGGATAACAATCAAAACAGAGCTGGAGGTTTGATGCGGGCAGACTTTTTCTTGTGTTTTCATGAAAAGTTTGCGCATCATCAAATGACAACTTTTCCCAGTTACACACGGTCTTACCAAACCATCTATTCATCCTTGTTCGACAAACCCTAGCAGAGCACTCCCCAACCATGATGAAGTCTCAGCAAAAGCTTCTTCTCGGCTTCAAGGAACCTTCATCGTTCAGTGAGGACCTACCAACCTTGCCTCCACTACTTGATCATCACAGCCGACCAAGTAAGTAATCATTCCCACCCTATTTGCTTTGTCATTGATACCCATTCCCTGACTTTTCTCTACAGACCCTTTCTTCATCATGTACACCATGTTCCCACCTTCACTTTCATGCTCTGAATGCGTGCAAAGCTTCAAATTCCTTATACATCTTTCCAGTTTCCTCATTCTGCTGGTTGGGTGGGCCATAACGTGGAAAGGTTACAATTTGGTTTGGGTTTACCATCCTACAGCTTCCCTCGAACCCTAGCAGGACCCTAGATCAGGTTCATGATGTGCCCCAATATCAGAATTTTGGAAAATAGCGTTAGTCGATATCACTGTTTGAGATACTTGAAATTGAAGCATGCAGAAGTGCACTCCCTTATAAGTTCCACTACATAACATTTTTGTGGTTTTTTGAGTGTCTGGTTTTTAACCATGTAATGTCATATCTTTGAGAGTGTAATTCACTATGTTTAATGTCTCTAGCTAATGCAATAAGTCTCTCTCACACACAGTTTTTGGATAATCTTTTCTACATTCATCTGACATGATTTTGCAAAAGACTTTGACACCATCATGCCTTCAGTAGACGCAATGTCGTCCACTATTCATTCTTTTTCAAATTCAGTAGTCATTGTCCGCTCCAACATAATGCCTTCAATAGAGGCAATATCATCTTTGATTATCTCTCTTTCAAATTCAGTAGCCATCGTCCGCTCCGTCGCTGATAATTTGATACATAGCCGGTTGCAAGATTATCTCCTCTCCACCCTATACACTTTACTCAAGCGGAACTTCTCTTCTAGAGTTACTATATTTATAAATTATTTTGATGGTATATTCATAAACTAAATGTATGAGGCTACAGAGATCGACTTATGCAGCTAGTTATCTCCCAAAATGCGGAGTTTGACTGTAGCCGAGTTAGAGAAAGAAAAGAAGATCAAAATCATTGTATCTGGAGATGAAGAGGTTTTGGACAAATGCCAAGGAATTCAACTCGAATGGAGGAGGACAAGTCATGAGTTGCAAATGCAGCATTTCATATCTTCTCATCGTGCGTCAACGTTTCGATTGTTTGAGCTGATTTTTCATGAGAAACACACACAAATAGTTATGGATTCTTACTTGCCATTCATTTTTAGTGAAACAAAAGCGATCATGGAGATATCAAATACTTCTAAGGTTCACAAAATGCAAAGTGAGGATCTACGTGGGAGGTGGGCTGTGGTAAACTTCAACCACCAATCACATTTAAGACACTAGTTATAGATGCAGATCTAAAGAAGGAAGTGGTTGATGATTTGGAAAGATTCCTTAGGACGAAAGAATTTTATAAGAGAATTGGGAAAGCTTGAAAAGGTTATTGCTTAGCCATTAAAAATATAAGCATAGAGAGTGGTTGTAAAGGTCATTGCTAAGCCTAGAAAAACATAAGTGGTGGTTTGTAAGTTTGGAAGTAAAGCTAAACCTCATATTGAGATGGTGGAAAATCCGGTAGGGAAACCGGAAGTGGATGTATGCACGTTGGCCGAACCACTATAAAATCTTGTGTGATGGTGGATGTTCTTCATTTATGGATGTTGCTCATCATTTATGTTTATGGTTGATGCGTATGGATATTGAGTAAATGTTTGATGTTCACTGTATATGTTCATATAATTCTTAGAAACATCACATGTACTTAAATTAATAGACCTTCACCGAATTATTCTTTGGTGAAGGTAAGATGATTAGCAACATCCATAAATCATGAACATCCACAATCACACAAGATTTTATAGTGGTTCGGCCAATGTGCATACATTCCCTACCGGATTTTCCACCATCTCAATATGAGGTTTAACTTCACCTTCAAACTTACAAACCACCACTTATATTCTTTTCTAGGCTTGGCAATAACCTTTACAACCACTCTCTATGCTTATGCTTTTAATGGCTAAGCAATAACATTTTCAAGCCTTCCCAATTCTCTTATAAAATTCCTTCGTCCTAAGGAATCTTTCCAAATCATCAATCACTTCCTTCTTCAGATCTGGATCCATAGCTAGTATCTTCAATGTTGCTGGGTGGTTGAAGTTTACCACAGCCCACCTCCCACGTAGATCCTCACTTTGCATTTTGTGAACCTTAAAAATATTAGAGATCTCCATGATCGCTTTTGCTGCACTTAAAATGAATGGCCAAGTAATAATCCATAACCATTTATGTGTGTTTCTCGTGAAAAATCAGCTCAAACAATCGAAACTTCGACGCACGATGAGAAGATATGAAATGCTGCCTTTGCACCTCATGACTTGTCCAACTCCATCTGAGTTGAATTCCTTGGAATTTGTCCAAAACCTCTTTGTCTCCAGCTATAGTGATTCTGATCTTCTCTTTCTCTAACTTGGCTACAGTCAAACTCCGCATTTTGGGAGATAACTTGCTGCATAAGTAGATCTCTACGGCCTCATACATTTGGTTTGTGAATATGCAATCAGAATAATTTATGAAGATGGTAACTCTATAAGAGAAGTTCCACTTGAGTAAAGTGTATAGCGTAGAGAGGAGATAATCTTGCAACCAGCTAGGTATCAAATTATCAGTGACGGAGCGGACGATGGCTACAGAATTTGAAAAAGAGATAATCATAGATGATATTGCCTCTACTGAAGGCATTATGGTGTACATGATAAAGAAGAAGGGGAGCAGGCTCGCCAGGTAATTGCCTTTACATCAGTCTTATTGTCCAATTATCATAACACTCCCGTCTCCGTCTCTCGAGCTCCACTTGATCAACTGCATTTACATAACGAACTTCCATTGCCTTTTGAAGTACTTTTTCATGGATGAAGTGAAAGTCGACTTCTACATGTTTGGTTCTTGCATGAAAAACAAGGTTAGCAGCAAGGGAAATAGCTGAGATATTATCACAGCACAACATAGGACGTGCTGGGAGAAAAATCTTGAGGTCCTTTAGGAGCATACAAATCCATGACAATTCTGCTGTTGTGAGAGTAAGTGATCTATACTCTGCTTTAGTAGAGGATCGTGCCACCGTATTTTGTTTCTTGGCACTCCATGAAACAGGGGAGGACCCAACAAAGACACAGAACCCCTGACGTCAATCCATGTTTTTCACTCTACCAACACCATTGTCTCTTTCACAGGTGCTGAACTTTATTGATGGAATGTCATTGAGCTGTCGGGATGCACGTATCTTCATCTTCTCTACCAACAACAACGAGCAGTTGGACTTTTCCTTTCTTCACATGGACATGTGCATCCACATGTCCTACTTGAAGTCCAGTGCATTCATTATCCTTCCTCCAACTGTCTTGGCATTGAAGACCATCAGCTGTTTGAAGAGATCCAGAAACTCTTAATGACGGTGGAAGTTACTCCAAGAACTTATGAGTAGGACGAATCCCAACATCGCCCTTAAATGTGTTATCCAATTGCTTCAAAAGAAAAAAAGAAAGTGGAGCCTGCGTAGTAGGACTTGGTGTTGCAACTAGTTCATGAACTATTGAATGCATGACGCAAAAGTAATTTGAATTAGATTTTATACCTCGTCATATAAGTAATTTGAACTTTTATGGCTTTAACTCTAAACACATTAATTGTTGTTTTATGGACATTAATTCTAAACACATTAGTTGTTGAGACACCATGAATAGTTTTTGTGCGTCCTTTAAATTTTCATTGAGCATAGTTGTACAACTCATTCTATTCAAGCAGTCCTAGTCCAGGTCCTGAGGCTTTCAATTCTGTTCATATATAGGCATCATGGTTAGGCGATCCATACCATTGACTTTATGGACCTCTAGTGGATGGAAATTAGACGGGTCCTGTGATCCATCTTTAGCAAATCAATGGAGTTGCTTTAATTGTTGGGCTTAATTCGAGAGTGAAGAGTGTGGGATTTGTATGGCACTTTGTGTAAATAAAAAGTAATTTTGATGGATTGGTACTGCAAAACTGAGTGTCCTTTTGTTTTGTATTTTTTTTTTTCTTCTGGAAAGATAGGACTGTAAATATAGAATGTGTACAAACCAGTTAGTTCCTGAGATTACATCATTTTCGATTAGTAAAAGTTGTGGTTGTAGGAAATAAAAGATGGGCTAGTAGAAGTGGCACTTAATTGGTTATCTTCAACGTAGGTGGTGTCCAGGATTTATCCTGCTAAAGGATGTGGGTGCATGAGACCCGCGCATGAACCACCCAATTGCAAATTCTCTCTGAGAGTAGAGCAGTCTCTTATAATACTTAAAATTCTAAATTTGATATTATTTGCTAACAGTAGCCCATGAAGTAAAGCCAAGAGTTCGGATTCAGCAGCAGAGGAGGCATCTGTTTTGTCCTACAAATGCTACCATAGGTACTCCATGATGGTTTCTATGAAGGTCCCCAATTTTTGTTTACTTAAAGAAGTATACATGTGAGCCATTAGATCTGCACTTGAGATCTTTCTCTCTCATATTGCATATAATATACTATATGTTCTACATTTATCCATGAGTGTATGAAAAGACAGTCACCCAAGTATTTTGGTAGCAGAGCCCCATTTAAAGTCCATGGCTCCAGATTTGAGCCCTAATCCAAATCCAGAAAAGCCCAGCCCGAGATTCTCTTTGGGTCAGTGTAGACCACCAAAATAATTCTCATGGGCCAAAGGAGTGATTTGTAAGAAGTTTATGGTCAGCTCTGTTAGCAATTAGGATATAATTAAATGAAATTGTAGAAGAATCTCACTTTCTTAGGATTTGATTTACTAAGGAGAGCAATGGCACGCCCAAGAAGTTTCATTTATAATATTTTGTTAGGCCGCGGCCTGTGGCTACCACCTGCACCTTAAATAGAAGAAATAGAAGAAAATGGTCAAACAAAAAGCTGTTGAAGAGATAATAGAAATAGTCAAATTTTATTCTTTTATGTTTGGCATGAAAAGAAAAGTATTTTTCTACAGTGTTGCATACTCCTCGAGATTGATACGAATGTGATCATAGGGTGGTAGGCTTTTCTGAAAAATGAAGATGTTAAATTTACAAGCATGCTAGATGAAAATGGGACTTCATAGGTAAATGAAGAATGATTTAAATTTCATTTATAAAACTTTCATATATTTCAAAACTTAAGACATAAAACTAAATGATTTGGGGTTTAATGGGTCAATAAAAATTTGAAAGGTTTGGGTTAGAAATTTGAAGCCCATAAAAGTTGCATAAACTAAGAAGTCGTTTATCTTACATATGTAAATGTGTAAGAAGCACTTGTATCATTTACTTATGTGAATGATTTTCATGCGACATGCATTCCAACATTTGTCAAAATAATCATTTCACATAAGTAAATGAGTATATCCAGCAATCCAGATTATGTTTGGATTTTTTGGAAATTTTTCACAATTTTTTTTTTTTTTTTTTTAAATCCTTGAAGAAAACCCATCAGCTGTTTTTACACTGAAGTACAAAAAATTAGACCTGACTGTTTGTGCTTTTCACAAATTTCTCAAAATTCATAAAAAAAATTAAGATACAATTCTTGATCATTAAGCCACTTTTAAGTTTCTAAAGAAGTCGAATAATTCATATCATGAACTAGGGGCCATACAAATGAAAAGAAAACATTTTTATGGGTCCCTCAAAATGAAAAAAACACGAGTGTAAAAAATTGTAGCACCCACCTTTTCCAAGGAGGTGTGAATCTGTTTCACACCTCTTGAGATATGGAACCGCTCCACACCAAAATCCCTCAATTTTTACAAATGCGAGTCCATTTCGTACTAAACAAACGTAATTAATGCATAACACTCACGCACATAAATAAGCCTTTGACAAATTACCAATGGAAGGATGATCCATGGAGGAGATTGTACTAAAGCCACTCTAGCTAAGGAGGTATGTAAATGTTTTACACCCTTTCAAATGTAAAATCTTTTAAATAGAAATTACCCCATTTACACCCCATTTTCACCTGATTCACACGTTAATGTATAAATAAGTGCAAACGAACATGTTTATATGTAAAAGTTACAAATGTAACATTTGTTGGAAGTAGGTGGGCCTCATGTATAGGTTTTCAAAACTTTTTTACCCACTTGACTCAGGAATCAAGTATCCATAAGTATGGTACAAATTATCGGCAGATGCCGGTTCATATCGGCCCATACCGGTCCGATATTTTGGTGTGATATCGGTCTCGGTACTGCAGACCAAAATATCGTCAAAATATCGGTCCATCTCGGCTGATATTTTGAAAATATCGGTTTAACCGATATATCGGTCCATCTCGGTCAAAATATCGGCCAATATAAAATAATGGTAAAAAAACCCCTAAAATTTTCACTTTTTCTCTCATTCTTCCCCCACATTCTTCCTTTCCACTCATCTCCTTAGAGCAACCTCTCTTCCTTAGCTCATTCTGTTGCATATTTCTAACACTATTTCTTGAAGAAATCATTTTATTTTGGTAAGAAAATCAACACACTCTCTTGTTTTAACTATTATGTATTCTTTAACAATCCATACCGAATAAATGATGATGATGATGTTATCTAGCCTGGGCGACACTCCACTTAGAATTAGGCTGTCATGCTCATCAATCTCTCTCTCTAGTCTCCCCTAATTTCATGTAAACCATAAACCTTTTGATGTCTAAGTGCTTTTTAATTTATTTATCTCACTATCATGTTTCAGATTTTAATATTTTATCTTCATGGTCTTGGATTTCACAATTTATTTTATGATTAAGTTAGTATTAAATGATACTTAGATATCTTATCTTTATTTTCTTATATTTTACACTAATAAACTGTTCTTGAGCATCAATAATGGTTGCATTATATGAAATACTAGAGAAGACAGCGAACTGCGATACAGACAGGACTCATAACTTAAGGTGGCCGAGATTTTGATTTATTGTTGTTACTAATGGAAAAAAAATATCAACATTTTCTAATATTCTGGATTTTTTGGATATTTTTGCGAATTTTTTTGGATTAAAAAAAAAATTCACATCGCGACGGCCGCGACGGACCGATATCCGCCACCGATACCGATATCATATCGGTTTTTCGGCCCGACCGATACCGCAACCGAGACCGAGATTTTAAACCATGCCCATAAGGCCAGAAACCACATCCAAGATGCAATCCCTCAATCTCATCAATCATGTACAGCAATAAACTCTATTTAGAAGATAAAAATCAGCAACACCATGCAACCAAAACAATCCACAACAACTAGAGAAGTAGATTATACATTTGGAGCCCGGTAGTGCTCTAATGGAGGAGAAGACAATAAACTTGATCAAGAAATCTTCTTGAAGCAATTTAGGATCTTCAAGACCTTGTTATCTTCCACGCTATGACCCACTATCAGATCTCTTTTCTCAAAAAGATTAGTGAAAACTTCGAGAGAAAACCCTTCAAGAAACTCCAAGGAACTAGAAGAGAGAGAGGAGAGAAGACTGTGCAACAACTTGCACAATGAGGGGCTGGGCGTGTTTCTCCAAGGTTGGACGTCCAAGGGGAATTTGTTCGCTATTTATAGCCCTTCAATTCTCCTCTTTTCATATTTGAAATAGAAGTCTCACTTCCACACAAATTAGTAACATACTATTACCATTATTAGAAGTCTCACTTCAAATAGAAATAGTAACTTTCTAATTTCTTCCTTTTTGAGTTTAAGTGGGATTAGTATCTTTCTAATAACTTAGGCTAGCGTGGAGACCACTAGGGATTCCTTAGAAAGCTGGCTCCAACTGGGACACCGCAACCCCACATCTCATGTGCAATCCGGGCCCATAGTTAATTGCAAATAACACCACTATATAAATGCAATTGCACTCTAGTCTTAGGAATAAATTACAAAGAAGACCATAAACTTCCCAATTACCACAAGTAGGCCCCTCTATCAATATTCATGGATTAATTGGATCAAATATGTCTCTATCAATCTTAGATCCACATCTTATTATCCTTGAGTCCCAATTAATTATAGTGATCATCAGTACCATCTAATTAACTCTTAATCGAGATGGGTGCACACTTACTAATGACATATCCATTAATTGGCACAAGGGGATAATATAGATAAATTACATCTTGATCATTGGATATTCCCACAGTCCTACTACCATGTACCCAAGACACCGATGTATTGACCTACAGTTGGCCTCACTCATTAGTGAATCAAAGTAAATGAATAGATAGAAATTTGAGTTCATCAATGTCTCAGGATTGAGAGCCTATTGCTAGGGAATTATGATAGCAGACCTTAAAATCGAGACAATATTCCATAACGTGCTTCTCATGGTCCTTCAATACATCCAATGTATCAGCACCGTAATCCAGAATCTTACATTCTGATGATCGAGACAAATCACACTATCTCATAGTGATCAAAGTGTTGCATCTTTATTAGATGAAATGCCCAGTCTCATCACTGGTTGTGAAAATATTTTAAGTATAAGATTTGTGAAACATGTCTCCCGTGTGTAGATCTCATTCACACATATATCACATCTAATATACTAATGGGACCCAGTTCATCTCATGAACCATCATGTCATATGTATTGGTCATGTGCATTAAGTTGTAAAACACCATTCATCTCATGAAAGGAAAGCATGGTTTTATTGATAAATAAAGAAATTAATTAATTTATTATATCAACTGATGGATTGATTCTATACAATCTAACAATCTCACACTTAGGCTCAATACCAGTCAGGGTTGCATCTCTTACTCATCCCTTCTACATGCTGCTCAAAGACTTTGGTAGTCAAAGGCTTAGTAAAGGGATCTGCTAGATTGTCTGTAGAGGTTATCTTGGTAATAGCAATATCACCTATCTGCACAACCTCTCTGACTAAGTAATACTTCCTCTGTACATGCTTTTGGCTTTTATGGGTTCTGGGCTCTTTGGATTGAGCGACTGCCCCGCTGCTGTCACAATAAACTGTGAGCGGTTGTCGTGCCAAAGGTACCACCCCAAGTTCCATAAAGAATCTCTTGAGCCATATTGCTTCCTTAACTGTTTCACAAGCCGCTACATATTCAGCCTCCGAGATGGAATCAGTGGTACATTCCTGTTTTATACTCCTCCAGCTGATAGCTCCGTCACCAAGCATAAATACATAACCAGAGGTGGATTTCCTTGATTCCTTATCTGACATGAAGTCAGAATTTATATATCGGACTGGAAACGGCTCATCACTACTATAAGTCAACATGTAATCTCATGAACCATCATGTCATATGTATTAGTTATGTGCATTAAGTAGTAAAACATCATTCATCTCATGAAAGGAAAGTATGATTTTATTGATAAATAAAGAAAAATAAATTAATTTATTATATCAACTGATGGATTGAGTCCATACAATCTAACAATTTTCAAATATAAAATCTTTTAAATAGAAATGACCCCATTTGCACCCCATTTTCACCTGATTCACACATTAATGCATAAATAAGAGCAAACGAACATGTTTATATGTAAAAGTTACAAATGTAACATTTACATATGCAAATGGATGAAAATAATCCCTTAAAAGACCTTTTTCTTCAGGTGCAAATGTTTGTTGGGTATTGAATTCTTATGAGTTTTAATCAATGCCCCGTTTTTGGCTAAAATCAATGCCTCAATTAAACATGCTGAAATCCAAAAAGGCAAAGACTTACAAATGGGAGAATTGTATACGAACCTTTCCAATTATTCTCAAAATATCATTATCTTTTAGTTTTCCGTCAACATCCTTTTTTCAAAGATTTTCCTTGATTATGCAACTTTACATCAAATAAAAGGTGATGTAACAATTTGGTAATACTTTATAGATAAATCAGTTGAAGTTGCCAATTGACAATTGAGATCTTTCAAAATGCACGTCTCGAGTTTCATAGGTCATGGACAAATCTTAATCTAACATGAGTTGGCCCATTTTAGAGCTTGCAAAATAGACATGAAGAAATGATTAAGAAAAACGATCATGTGGGAATAAGGGCCCACTTTCTTAGATATGTAAATTCGATATAATCAATTTCAATTCAATGCGCAACCCCGAGGGGTAGCTTAGTTGGTACAGGACCACGGTTTGCAACCGGAAATTGAGGGTTAGAAATTGCACTACCACACTTGGGCAGCAGGGGATTTACCCGGCTCCACCTAGGCCTGCAGGGTTCTGGCCCAAAAGACTAGGACACCGTCCCGTTATAAAAAAAAAAAAAAATTTCTCAACGCATAAAATTGTCATGGAGTCCATATTCTAAATGATGAATGTGCAAAAAAAATAAAAATAAAAATAAAATAACTGCTTTCACTTTATGGTTCAGATTTTCAAATGAAACACTATAGTGGGCCCCAACCTGAATTAAAAAAATTGCCACGGTGTAGTGGGCCCACCTATTAAGAATGCACATCCCTTTTGTTATGAAATGTGACCAAAATTTAATCCAACTTATTTGTTCCCACCATTAGATTTAGGTTGTTGGGTCAACCTAACCTCATTCAAATATGACTTATACCTAAATCCAAATTTGATTATATTCAAATTCAAACTTAATTTTGTGTTAATGACTAAGTATAAATACTGGACTAGAAAATTGAGAGGTGAGTTATATAAAAAGAGAAGATTTTGTTTGAATATAATTTTAATTTTCATATTTTTCATTAATTCAAAAATGTAAAAGGAATTTCATTTTTTGTTAAAGAAAAACCCAAGTGCTGAGAAATCATGTTTATGTCCAAAGTTTGACCCATTTTAATTGAGCTTATATACTCTGAACAAACATTAGGCTTGACTTTAAGTAAAAATCAAGTTTGAGTACGAGGTTAGGTTGTAGTTGTTCATCTAGCTTAATAAAAATTATGAAATATTAGATTCATTTTAGTCAAGTCACATGATCTAAATAAAATTGAAGTATGCATTTGAATACAACTAGCTTGGATTTGAGAAAAAACCAAGTTTGAATATACCTATAATTTCATGTATCTTCTACAATTGGAAATGTAACTTTTTCTTTAAAAATAAATCTTTAATAATTCATTAAGTTGTTGCTTTTTGGCCTTTAAAAGATTTGGGCTCCACGACTTTAATTTTTTGAAATCAATCGACTATAGTCTACACTCTAATTACATGTCTAAGAAAGTGGGCCATGATGTGCAAAATACATGAATCTTTTTTACGTTTCATTCAAATTTTATATAAGATAACCAAATCAATCTTTAGTAGGCTTACTAAAAAGAGTAAGGGCATGTTTGGGTAATGTCCTCGGAGAGAAATCCTCTCTAGTTTTCCTCAATTGCGATGAAAACCTACATTTGGACGAAGAAAGGAAAAGCAAGAGTCTTTTCCAAATCCTCCCAACCCATCAAAATTCATTTCTTCCACTGATTCAACATCTCCACCTCTCCCATGAGATTCGGTAAATCCACATACGCAAGGAATCCTCTTATAGAGGATTCCTCTATATTTACCAAATGTGCAATAAAAATTTGCCAAATCCGATAAAAGAGAAAAAAAGTGCATTTGTAGATGAGACACTTCTTTATTAGAAACATAGTTCTTTTACTCAAGAAAGATTATTATATTCTACATCATCTACAATAGACACACGCTCACAATTTGAACTTAAACCTATTTTTGCTAGAGCATGAGCTTTGACATTGTCAATTCTGAATTTCACTACTGTGAATTCTTCCACCTTTTCTCTTATCTTTTGCAGTGGAGCGTAAATCTCTTAAGGTGGATCGTTTGCATTTGAGTTAATCACATCTATAGACATCAGCGAATCATTTAGAAAGCTAACTTTCCTCCATCCGTGTTGTATAGTCAAGTCCATGGCCTCTTGTACAAGGATTTTAGCTATAGGAGAAGAATCCCCAGGCTTCAGCCTTGAGAACTGTACTAAAACCTGACCATCACGCTTGACTGCAATACCTCCTTGACCCAATTTATTAGAGTCCTTGTCCAAAGCTCCATCACAATATAAAAAAATAATAATAATAACCCTCAATTTATGCATTACCTAATTTCCCAGACTTTGTCCTTCTATCCCATCCCGAGCCAGACCCTTGAACCGGACCCAAAACCGGACCTGACCCGAATCCATCCAAGCCCATTGTATTATTTCCCTTTTTCCCCATTTACCCTCCTCTTCATTTAGGTCACGATGGAGACCCCCTTCCCCTTCATTCCACTCCAACACAGCAGCCCCTCCCTCCCTTTCTCTCATCCCTCTCGTTCTCCCTCCCTCACTCTCCTCGCAGCCATTGTCGCCGGACGCCGTCGCCGGTCACCACCACCACCATGACCGAACCTCTCTTTCTCCACTATCTCATCTCCCATCCATCTCTCCCTCTTCCCAGCTCCTTGCTGCCCCACTATATCCGACCCATTTCCGTCGCCGCCGAGCCACCACCGGACCCACCTGTGCTACTGCCGGCCACCACTGAACCCACCTCTCCATTTCCCCTGTTTATCTCATTTTCCTTATTTCTTTCTTCTCCCTGTTTCTTCCTCCCTTCTCTGTTTCTCTTTCTTTATTTCCTTTCCACTCTCTTCACTCACTGCCCACATGGATCAACCCCTTCCTCACCCATCTCACCATCTCATTTTCTCTCTATCACTTCACTTACTGTCCACGTGAGTTAACTCCCCCCACCCCCCCAACCCATCTCACAGATTCTTTCTTTCTCTCTCTTACTCCTCCCTGCCAACGAAAATCACCCCCACCCATCTCACCATTTCTTCCTCTCTCTCTCTTCACTCACTGCCCACGTGAGTAACCCCCTTCCTTATTCATCTCACCCATCTCGTTCTCTCTCTCTCTCTTCCTTTCTGTCTTCACCCATTTCACACACTCTCTCTCTTTCTAATTCTTTCCCTCGCTGTTCTCTCTCTTTCTTTCTCTTTTCCTTTCTTTCGTCCATTCTGTATTCTTCCTTCTTCTTGTCAATGGGCCAGAAATCAACTGGGCCCCACAACCTCCCCATCTCAATTTCAATTCTTTTTCTTTCTTTCTCAATCTTTCTCACCCACCTTGCTGGAGATTGATCTTAGAGGCTGCCCATCACTACCAATTATCACTATCATCTCCGCGTGGACTCCGTGAGCTTCTCATCCTAAATTTGCAAGCTACCACTCCATTCCCTTCTCTATTTGGTAAGCTCTTCTTCTCTTAGATTTGGGTTAATGTACTTTGGGTGTGGAGTTGTGTTAAAATAGCTTAGAGCTTTCCATTTTTTAGTTTTATATTTTAATTTAGTTTTATTTTGCTAATTTTCCCTTAGGTTTGGTTTGTTGGGCTTTGAGCTAGTGCTTATGGATTTGGGCATTTTCAAGGAAAGGCAAGTAGATATTTATATATATACTTGCATATGTTTGTCTCTCATTTGATTCGATGATTTAATGATGATTTAGATGTTAAATGCTCATTAGATGCTTTAGAGGTTTGAAAACATGATAATCAGGGTGTTAGCCTAATGAAATGGATTTTAATGTTTATGGCTTGATTAGATGGATTGCTGGGATTAGAATAGACTCGTTATACCAATGATTTCGATTGTCTATTAGGTTCAGGGAAGAGGGAATGGATTGGACCCATTTTCACTGCAGTTACAGAACCTGGGCAATTAATTTAGGTTTAGATGATTCGGTGCTTTTAATATGGGGATCGACTCTTGCTTTGACTCATAGTGATTCATGTCATCAATTATATATCATGATTTTAAAATATTATTATATAATTAATTTCTTCGACATGTATAGATATTTTTTCAAGTTTTACTATATTCTTATCCATGTGTAGTGTTGGTATTAATTATCATGGCCCTTCTCCTTGACTTTTTAATCTCTAACTCAGATTTGAACATAGAGAATTTGGAATGGAAAAGAATGGGGTGAATTACTTACATACATTGGTGAATCTTGGTTCTCAAGTGTACACGCAAGATGATGTGCATGTATTGACTCCTCATTAATTTTAAGTACTGCTGTTCTTCTTTCTTTATTTCTTTCTGAGAAACATCTGTAATCAGTAAAGAAATAGAAAGGATTAATATAACCATACTGAATATCTCAAATTACATATTATTTGTATTCATTCATTCAATAAAGACCTGAATACAATTGTTTTGGCCGAGTACTAGTGCCTATAGGCTATGCATTAAGGCACAATAGATTTTAGTAGAAATATTGTGATTTGCACATTGAACGGAAATCCGGATTCTTTTCTTGCCATTAGTATTTTAATTAAGATATATTTACAAATTCTTTAATTAGATACAACTTTCCATCTTTAGATGTTTTGGCCAAGTACTTGTGCCTATAGGCTATGCTTTAAGGCGCAATAGATTTTAGTATAACTATTGTGATGTGCACATTGAATGGAAATTCTGATTCTTTTCTCGCCGTTAGTATTTTAATTAAGATATATTTACAAATTCTTGAATTAGATACAACCTTCCATTTTTAGATGTTTTGGCTAATGATAGACAAAAGGTTTTCCTGTAGTATGTAGGTTATCATGTACGGTTATCACGGATGTTTGGGACAAGGATAGGCTACAACGCATTGTGTTCTTTTTAAGTACATATTATCAATTTACTTATCAATTGCACTGTAATAAAAGTGTGCACTAATAGAATCCAATTATCTCCATCTACCAATTTTGTCTTGCAAATGCTCTGATCCTTAAAATCTCTCTCAAGTCAAAATTGAAATTGCAATTGAACTCCAATTTGGCAATCAATTGTGAAATTGGAGCTCAATTTCACAATCAAACTCTATGGCTTTCACATATATAAACTTGCCAAACGTGTCTATGCTTAGCATGGGCAATATAATTTATAAAAAATAATGATAATTTATATGAGTCATATTGTCAAAATTGCAATCAAAATTAATCTCTATAAATAAATATATATATATAGGAGATGCTCCTATGAGAGCATCTCTCACGTTACTATGAGAGCTAGGGTGGGGGCCTTCACATTTAAGTTGCTAGCATTGGATATGGATGTGAGGGCCCCCACCCTAACTCTCATAGTAAGGTGAGAGATGCTCTCATAGGAGCACCTCCTTATATATATATATATATATATTTTTTTTTTTTTTTTTAATTTCAAATTGTGATAACGTGATCATAACATTGCATTAAATATGAACAAAATTTTGGATTTAAAAGTATGAAATAGTTGTATTCAAAATCATAAGAAACTAAGTGAAGAAGTAAACCCTGGAAATAAAATTAGATTCTATCCCAAAGTAAGTAAAGAATTTGAGAAGAATGGGACATGAAGGTCTTGAAAGGAAATTTAAAATTTGTTTTCTGGGAGATATTAAGGTGCTAAAATAACAACATATGAAAATCAGAAGAATAGTTTTCACCTAAAAAATAATACATAAATAAATTTTGTGTAAGGAAAATGCAAAAGTGAAATACTATGACCCACAAAAACTTCCAATTTGAACATTAAAAATAAGAAACTAGAAGAACAAAAAATTGAAAAAGGTGAAGACGATTCAAAGAAGTAAACATTTAAAAAAAGCGTAAATTTCTAAACAAACCATAAATAAAATAAAGTTACTAAGATAGATAATAAAGAAAAGAAAATACAGAATATTTAAAATAATGTTCTTCCATGACCATCAATGGACAAAAAAGAGAAAAACTGCATGCCAGAGAACAAAAAGAACCCAACATTCCAAATTCATAATTATAGAAAAAGATGTCAGGAACTGAAAAATCCAGGATGTTGTTGCCTCTCTTAAATGGTCCTTAAAAATTGTTTGAGGAAAATTGCTTGAGGACTACCAAAAAAATATAAAATTAAAAAGGGTTTTTTTACCAAAACCATCATCAAATATCCATATACCTCCAAAAGCATCTACATATGTAATACACAAAAGCATCTTATAAATCAGGCTTCATTTTTTTCTAGACCAAATTTCCCTTCAATTTTTCTTGCAAGTTCGAGACATGGACATGGCAATCACGAGCTCGAGATATGACTCGCGAGTTTGAGACATAACAATCGCAAGCTCAGGATTTTGTGTCTATATATGTGTCCAACATCATGTGAGCTCGGGTATGAATTGAACATTAACATGATTAAGTCGCGATGTCGAGAAACAACTTGCGATGTCGAGAAGAGACTTAATAGTGTAATAGTTAAAGTTAACAAAAATATGATACATGGAGGTGCATTTGGATTGACTTACAATTCTGAATATGAAGGAATGATTTCTGTACATGTATGAGTTCAGCCATTCTATTATGATTTTCTTCAATAATGAATGTAATCACCGCGAGCATTCTCTTACTACAATTTGTGGAGATTTAGCTGAAATTTTTTTTTTTTTAACTTGTTTCATTTTTACAAAAATAACACAAATTTGTGCTCTGCTCCATTCCTTATTGGTAACCCTAGTTTTTTTTTTTTTTTTTTTGAATGGTTACTTTCATTAAAAGCAAGCAGCATTCTGGCAAGCTAACACAAAAAGGAGAAACAACCACAAAGGGATAAAACACAAAAGGGACATCAAGTACCCACATAGACATCACCTAAAAAGCTACACACACCAAGGAAAGAAGCTAGATAAGAACCATCCTACAACGCACAGGCTCTTGAGAAAGCCACTTCCAGCCAGTTATGCATAATTTGATCAATTGGGAAGGGTCTAAATGGCAACCCTACTTTTACTACAGTCATTGAGAGGATTACCTTCAAAGTTGAGGATGTTTTTCTTTGACGTTTATTGCTTTAGAATATGGGTTTAAAATAAATGTTAACTACTTATGATGTCCTGAATAAACTAGCGAGTTCGAGAATTGAAACGAAAATAACAATTCTCGAAATACTCCAATGCGCAAATGCGGTCGAGTCTCGAGTTCGCGGGAAAGGTGTTGAAGGGCAATTTGGTCCAAAAAAAAATCAAAGTATATTGTATAAGATGCTTTTGGGCATTACATGTATTTGATGATACTTTTGGAGGTATAGGGATATTTGAGGATACTTTTGGTAAAAACCCAAATTAGAAATTACAAAGAAATAGGAGAAAAAAAGACGAGTACTCAGGTTTAAAATACCAAAAGAAGAAATCCCAAAAATCAACAATTTACTAAAGCATGTTCAAGATACTTACTACTATACGATTCATTAGACATGTCTATAGCTGTATAGTTGAAATTGATTTCTTTTGTTAAATGGAAATGCACTCAAGGCTTCTAACGATTTTATATTCCAAGTCAGATCTCTTTTTGGTAGTTGTATGCATAGGGGTATCTTTAAAAAAAGAGACTTGTACCGGCTAATAAACAACACATTGACCCATGTGTAGACTCATGGTTGATATATAACACATCAACTAGTGCACAAACTCATGTCATTGGTTGTTTTTTTTTTTTTTTTAATACTAAAAATATGTCGTTGGTCAATTTGATCAAGACAATTTAAGATTATTCTATTGTAAAAAACATTTCACAGGATTTCCATATTCTTTTAGTGCTTGATTGTGTAACGCCGCATCCATGGATATGGAAGTCTGAGGGGGGAGGTGGCATCCTGAAATCTTCTCTTGCATGGAATTAACACACTAAAAATATGATTTTTGCAGGAAATACAGTTGCACTGAATGGGGGGAGGGGGGGGAAATAGGGCATAGAAAAGGGGGACAAAATCTCCTCTTTTACTGTGGATTTTGTGCCACACAAATGTGCCCTTATATAAATCTTACAAGAACCTTCATCGAAAAATATATGAATGTGGCCGGCCTTTTTCCTTCGTCAAATTGATTTCTTGCTGTGGTTGTGTCTCGTCTCTTCATCCACTTTTAGCACCTTTTCTCAGTAATGTAGCTTTGATGCGATGGTGTGTAGTTGCAATATCAAGAGATGTAGCTCAAATTAATGTTTTTAGCATTTATTTCTATTTTGGTTTTTTTTATTAAGTATTTCAACATCTATTCACAACCTTAGAAAACTGAAAATTAGTAAGTAGTGGAAAAAAAAGAGATTAGTAAAAAATGAAGACTTTATGAAGAAACTATATTATCCTTTAGCCTTAGATCACATTTCTAACATCAATAGTCTTGAACCCATATCCACATTAAACCCTATGAGATTATTAGTAAAATAAAAACTTTAGAAAAATATCTGCAATAAAAATAAAGAACAAAAAAAACCACAACTTGATGAAAAAAAAAAACTATAAGAAATATCCTATTTGTAAGAGGAATCTAAAACTTACTTAAATTAGGACTTCAATGCTTACTTTAATCAGGACTTAATGGTGGGAAAAACTATAGAAGGCTTTAATGGGCTATAGCTTTTCTCTACAACAATACCCTATTGCCCTAATTGATGAGAAGAATCATGAAAGTCAGAGGAACGCTGTGGAGTCATGTTTGGAGGGTCTATTTCACTTAAATCTGATTCCAATAGACGCTTTGTCCGTTTCGGGAACATAAATTTGCATCTATGATTGAATCAGAGTTAAGATGTTCTGTCTCTACTTGAAAAGGGAAGGCAAAGGATAACAATCAAAACAGAGCTGGAGGTTTGATGCGGGCAGACTTTTTCTTGTGTTTTCATGAAAAGTTTGCGCATCATCAAATGACAACTTTTCCCAGTTACACACGGTCTTACCAAACCATCTATTCATCCTTGTTCGACAAACCCTAGCAGAGCACTCCCCAACCATGATGAAATCTCAGCAAAAGCTTCTTCTCGGCTTCAAGGAACCTTCATCGTTCAGTGAGGACCTACCAACCTTGCCTCCACTACTTGATCATCACAGCCGACCAAGTAAGTAATCATTCCCACCCTATTTGCTTTGTCATTGATACCCATTCCCTGACTTCTCTCTATAGACCCTTTCTTCATCATGTACACCATGTTCCCACCTTCCCTTTCATGCTCCGAATGCGTGCAAAGCTTCAAATTCCTTATACATCTTTCCAATTTCCTCATTCTGCTGGTTGGGTGGGCCATAACGTGGAAAGGTTACAATTTGGTTTGGGTTTACCACCCTACAGCTTCCCTCGAACCCTAGCAGGACCCTAGATCAGGTGCATGATGTGCCCCAATATCAGAATTTTGGAAAATAGCGTTAGTCGATATCACTGTTTGAGATACTTGAAATTGAAGCCTGCAGAAGTGCACTCCCTTATAAGTTCCACTACATAACATTTTTGTGGTTTTTTGAGTGTCCGGTTTTTAACCATGTAATGTCATATCTTTGAGAGTGTAATTCACTATGTTTAATGTCTCTAGCTATTGCAATAAGTCTCTCTCACACACAGTTTTTGGATTATCTTTTCTACATTCATCTGACATGATTTTGCAAAGGACTTTGACACCATCATGCCTTCAGTAGACGCAATGTCGTCCACTATTCATTCTTTTTCAAATTCAGTAGTCATTGTCCGCTCCAACATAATGCCTTCAATAGAGGCAATATCATCTATGATTATCTCTCTTTCAAATTCAGTAGCCATCGTCCGCTCCGTCGCTGATAATTTGATACATAGCCGGTTGCAAGATTATCTCCTCTCCACCCTATACACTTTACTCAAGCGGAACTTCTCTTCTAGAGTTACCATATTTATAAATTATTCTGATGGCATATTCATAAACTAAATGTATGAGGTTGCAGAGATCGACTTATGCAGCTAGTTATCTCCCAAAATGCGGAGTTTGACTGTAGCCAAGTTAGAGAAAGAAAAGAAGATCAAAATCATTGTAGCTGGAGACGAAGAGGTTTTGGACAAATGCCAAGGAATTCAACTGGAATGGAGGAGGACAAGTCATGAGTTGCAAATGCAGCATTTCATATCTTCTCATCGTGCGTCAACGTTTCGATTGTTTGAGCTGATTTTTCACGAGAAACACACACAGATAGTTATGGATTCTTACTTGCCATTCATTTTAAGTGAAACAAAAGCGATCATGGAGATATCAAATACTTCTAAGGTTCACAAAATGCAAAGTGAGGATCTACGTGGGAGGTGGGCTGTGGTAAACTTCAACCACCCATCACATTTAAGATACTAGTTATGGATGCAGATCTAAAGAAGGAAGTGGTTGATGATTTAGAAAGATTCCTTAGGACGAAAGAATTTTCTAAGAGAATTGGGAAAGCTTGAAAAGGTTATTGCTTAGCCATTAAAAACATAAGCATAGAGAGTGGTTGTAAAGGTCATTGCTAAGCCTAGAAAAACATAAGTGGTGGTTTGTAAGTTTGGAGGTAAAGCTAAACCTCATATTGAGATGGTGGAAAATCCGGTAGGGAAGCCGGAAGTGGATGTATGCATGTTGGCCAAACCACTATAAAATCTTGTGTGATGGTGGATGTTCATCATTTATGGATGTTGCTCATCATTTATGTTTATGGTTGATGCGTATGGATATTGAGTAAATGTTTGATGTTCATTGTATATGTTCATATAATTCTTAGAAACTATCACATGTACTTAAATTAATAGACCTTCACCGAATTATTCTTTGGTGAAGGTCTATTAATTTAAGTACATGTGATGTTTCTAAGAATTACATTAACATATATAATGAACATCAAACATATACTAAATATCCATACGCATCAACCATAAACATAGATGATGAGCAACATCTATAAATCATGAACATCCACCATCACACAAGATTTTATAGTGGTTCGGCCAACGTGCATACATTCCCTACCGGATTTTCCTCCATCTCAATATGAGGTTTAACTTCACCTCCAAACTTATAAACCACCACTTATGTTCTTTTCTAGGCTTGGCAATAACCTTTACAACCACTCTCTATGCTTATGCTTTTAATGGCTAAGCAATAACATTTTCAAGCGTTCCCAATTCTCTTATAAAATTCCTTCGTCCTAAGGAATCTTTCCAAATCATCAATCACTTCCTTCTTCAGATCTGGATCCATAGCTAGTATCTTCAATGTTGCTGGGTGGTTGGAGTTTACCACAGCCCACCTCCCACGTAGATCCTCACTTTGCATTTTGTGAACCTTAAAAATATTAGAAATCTCCATGATCGCTTTTGCTGCACTTAAAATGAATGGCAAGTAATAATCCATAACCATTTATGTGTGTTTCCCGTGAAAAATCAGCTCAAACGATCGAAACTTCGACGCACGATGAGAAGATATGAAATGCTGCCTTTGCACCTCATAACTTGTTCAACTCCATCTGAGTTGAATTCCTTGGAATTTGTCTAAAACCTCTGTCTCCAGCTATAGTGATTCTGATCTTCTCTTTCTCTAACTTGGCTACAGTCAAACTCCGCATTTTGGGAGATAACTTGCTGCATAAGTAGATCTCTACGGCCTCATACATTTGGTTTGTGAATATGCAATCAGAATAATTTATGAAGATGGTAACTCTAGAAGAGAAGTTCCGCTTGAGTAAAGTGTATAGCGTAGAGAGGAGATAATCTTGCAACCAGCTAGGTATCAAATTATCAGTGACGGAGCGGACGATGGCTACAGAATTTGAAAAAGAGATAATCATAGATGGTATTGCCTCTACTGAAGGCATTATGGTGTACATGATAAAGAAGAAGGGGAGCAGGTTCGCCAGGTAATTGCCTTTACTTCGGTCTTATTGTCCGATTATCATAACACTTCCGTCTCCGTCTCTCTCTTTATGGAGCTCCACTTGATCAACTGCATTTACATAACGAACTTCCGTTGCCTTTTGAAGTACTTTTTAACGGATGAAGTGATAGTCGACTTCTACATGTTTGGTTCTTGCATGAAAAACAAGGTTAGCAGCAAGGGAAATAGCTGAGATATTATCACAGCACAACATAGGACGTGCTGGGAGAAAAATCTTGAGGTCCTTTAGGAGCATACAAATCCATGACAATTCTGCTGTTGTGAGAGTAAGTGATCTATACTCTGCTTTAGTAGAGGATTGTGCCACCGTATTTTGTTTCTTGGCACTCCATGAAACAGGGGAGGACCCAACAAAGACACAGAACCCTGACGTCAATCCATGTTTTTCCCTCTACCAACACCATTGTCTCTTTCACAGGTGCTGAACTTTATTGATGGATATCATTGAGCTGTCGGGATGCACGCATCTTCATCTTCTCTACCAACAACAACGAGCAGTTGGACTCTTCCTTTCTTCACATGGACATGTGCATCCACATGTCCTACTTGAAGGCCAGTGCATTCATTATCCTTGCCTCCAACTGTCTTGGCATTGAAGACCATCAGCTGTTTGAAGAGATCCAGAAACTCTTAATGACGGTGGAAGTCACTCCAAGAACTTATGAGTAGGACGAATCCCAACATCGCCCTTAAACGTGTTATCCAATTGCTTCAAAAGAAAAAAAGAAAGTGGAGCCTGAGCAGTAGGACTCGGTGTTACAACTAGTTCATTAACTTTTGAATGCATGACGCAAAAGTAATTTGAATTAGATTTTATACCTCGTCATATAAGTAATTTGAACTTTTATGGCTTTAACTCTAAACACATTAATTGTTGTTTTATGGACATTAATTCTAAACACATTAGTTGTTGAGACATCATGAATAGTTTTTGTGCATCCTTTAAATTTTCATTGAGCATAGTTGTACAACTCATTCTATTCAAGCAGTCCTAGTCCAGGTCCTGAGGCTTTCAATTCTGTTCATATATAGGCATCATGGTTAGGCGATCCATACCATTGACTTGATGGACCTCTAGTGGATGGAAATTAGACGGGTCCTGTGATCTATCTTTAGCAAATCAATGGAGTTGCTTTAATTGTTGGGCTTAATTCGAGAGTGAAGAGTGTGGGATTTGTATGGCACTTTGTGCAAATAATTTTGATGGATTGGTACTGCAAAACTGAGTGTCCTTTTGTTTTGTATTTTTTTTTATTCTGGAAAGATAGGACTGTAAATATAGAATGTGTACAGACCAGTTAGTTCCTGAGATTACATCATTTTCGATTACTAAAAGTTGTGGTTGTAGGAAATAAAAGATGGGCTAGTAGAAGTGGGACTTAATTGGTTATCTTCAACGTAGGTGGTGTCCAGGATTTATCCTACTAAAGGAGGTGGGTGCATGAGACCCCGCGCATGAACCACCCAATTGCAAATTCTCTCTGAGAGTAGAGCAGTCTCCTATAATACTTAAAATTCTAAATTTGATATTATTTGCTAACAGTAGCCCATGAAGTAAAGCCAAGAGTTCGGATTCAGCAGCAAAGGAGGCATCTGTTTTGTCCTACAAATGCTACCATAGGTACTCCATGATGAAGGTCCCCAATTTTTGTTTACTTAAAGAAGTATACATGTGAGCCATTAGATCTGCACTTGAGATCTTTCTCTCTCATATTGCATATAATATACTATATGTTATACATTTATCCATGAGTGTATAAAAAGACAGTCACCCAAGTATTTTGGTAGCAGAGCCCCATTTAAAGTCCATGGCTCCAGATTTGAGCCCTAATCCAAATCCAGAAAAGCCCAGCCCGAGATTCTCTTTGGGTCAGTGTAGACCACCAAAATAATTCTCATGGGCCAAAGGAGTGATTTGTAAGAAGTTTATGGTCAGCTCTGTTAGCAATTAGGATATGATTAAATGAAATTGTAGAAGAATCTCACTTTTTTTAGGATTGGATTTACTAAGGAGAGCAATGGCACGCCCAAGAAGTTTCATTTATAATATTTTGTTAAATATTTTGTTAGGCCGTGGCCTGTGGCTACCACCTGCACCTTAAATAGAAGAAATAGAAGAAAATGGTCAAACAAAAAGCTGTTGAAGAGATAATAGAAATAGTCAAATTTTATTCTTTTATGTTTGGCATGAAAAGAAAAGTATTTTTCTACAGTGTTGCATACTCCTCGAGATTGATACAAATGTGATCATAGGGTGGTAGGCTTTTCTGAAAAATGAAGATGTTAAATTTACAAGCATGCTAGATGAAAATGGGACTTCATAGGTAAATGAAGAATGATTCAAATTTCATTTATAAAACTTTCATATGTTTCAAAACTTAAGACATAAAACTAAATGATTTGGGGTTTAATGGGTCAATAAAAATTTGAAAGGTTTGGGTTAGAAATCTGAAGCCCATAAAAGTTGCATAAACTAAGAAGTCGTTTATCTTACATATGTAAATGTGTAAGAAGCACTTGTATCATTTACTTATGTGAATGATTTTCATGCGACATGCATTCCAACATTTGTCAAAATAATCATTTCACATAAGTAAATGAGTATATCCAGCAATCCAGATTATATTTGGATTTTTTGGACATTTTTCACAATTTTTTTTTTTAAATCCTTGAAGAAAACCCATCAGCTGTTTTTACACTGAAGTACAAAAAATTAGACTTGATTGTTTGTGCTTTTCACAAATTTCTCAAAATTCATAAAAAAAATTAAGATACAATTCTTGATCTTTAAGCCACTTTTAAGTTTCTAAAGAAGTCGAATAATTCATATCATGAACTAGGGGCCATACAAATGAAAAGAAAACATTTTTATGGGTCCCTCAAAATGAAAAAAACACGAGTGTAAAAAATTGTAGCCCCCACCTTTTCCAAGGAGGTGTGAATTTGTTTCACACCTCTTGAGATATGGAACCGCTCCACACCAAAATCCCTCAATTTTTACAAATGCGAGTCCATTTCGTACTAAACAAATGTAATTAATGCATAACACTCACGTACATAAATAAGCCTTTGACAAATTACCAATGGAAGGATGATCCATGGAGGAGATTGTACTAAAGCCACTCTAGCTAAGGAGGTATGTAAATGTTTTACACCCTTTCAAATGTAAAATCTTTTAAATAGAAATCGCCCCATTTACACCCCATTTTCACCGGATTCACACATTAATCCATAAATAAGAGCAAACAAACATGTTTATATGTAAAAGTTACAAATGTAACATTTGTTGGAAGTAGGTGGGCCTTGTGCATAGGTTTTCAAAACTTTTTGACCCACTTGACTCAGGAATCAAGTACCCATAAGCATGGTACAAAATATCGGCCGATACCGGTTCATATCGGCCGATATGAACCGGTATCGGCCCATACCGGTCCGATATTTTGGTGTGATATCGGTCTCGGTACTGTAGACCAAAATATCGCCAAAATATCGGTCCATCTCGGCCGATATTTTGAAAATATCGGTTTAATCGATATATCGGCCCATCTCGGTCAAAATATCGGCCAATATAAAATAATGGTAAAAAGACCCCTAAAATTTTCACTTTTTCTCATTCTTCCCCCACATTCTTCCTCTCCACTCATCTCCTTAGAGCAACCCCTCCTCCTTAACTCATTCTCTTGCATATTTTCAACACTATCTTTTGAAGAAATCATTTTATTTTTGTAAGAAAATCAACACACTCCCTTATTTTAACTATGTATTCTTTAACAATCTATACCGAATAAATGATGATGATGATGTTATCTAGCCTGGGCGACACTCCGCTTTGAATTAGGCTGTTATGCTCATCAATCTCTCTCTCTAGTCTCCCCTAATTTCATGTAAACCATAAACCTTTTGATGTCTAAGTGCTTTTTAATTTATTTATCTCACTATCATGTTTCAGATTTTAATATTTTATCTTCATGGTCTTGGATTTCACAATTTATTTTATGATTGAGTTAGTATTAAATGATACTTAGATATCTTATCTTTATTTTCTTATATTTTACACTAATAAATTGATCATGAGCATCAATAATGGTTGCATTATATGAAATACTAGAGAAGACAGCGAACTACGACACAGACAGGACTCATAAGTTAAGGTGACCGAGATTTTGATTTATTGTTGTTACTAATGGAAAAAAAAAATATTGTTTTCCAGCATTTTCTAATATTCTGGATTTTTTGGATATTTTTGTGAATTTTTTTGGATTAAAAAAAAAATTCACACCGCGACGACCGCGACGGACCGATATCCGCGACCGATATCGATATCATATCGGTTTTTCGGCCCGACAGATACTGCGACCGAGACCGAGATTTTAAACCATGCCCATAAGGCCAAAAACCACATTCAATATGCAATCCCTCATTCTCATCAATCATGTACAGCAATAAACTCTATATAGAAGATAAAAATCAGCAACACCATGCAACCAAAACAATCCACAACAACTAGAGAAGTAGATTATATTTTTGGAGCCCGGTAGTGCTCTAATGGAGGAGAAGACAATTAACTTGATCAAGAAATCTTCTTGAAGCAATTTAGGATCTTCAAGACCTTGTTGTCTTCCACGCTATGACCCACTATCAGATCTCTTTTCCCAAAAAGATTAGTGGAAACTTCAAGAGAAGACCCTTCAAAAAACTCCAAGGAACTAGAAGAGAGAGAGGAGAGAAGACTGTGCAATAACTTGCACAATGAGGGGATGGGCGTGTTTCTCCAAGGTTGGACATCCGAGGGGAATTTGTTCGCTATTTATAGCCCTTCAATTCTCCTCTTTTCATATTTGAAATAGAAGTCTCACTTCCACACAAATTAGTAACATACTATTACCGCTATTAAAAGTCTCACTTCAAATAGAAATAGTAATTTTCTAATTCCTTCCCTTTTGAGTTCAAGTGGGATTAGTATCTTTCTAATAATTTGGGCTAACGTGGAGACCACTAGGAATTCCTTAGAAAGCTGGCTCCAACTGGGACACCGCGACCCCGCATCTCATGTGCAATCCGGGCCCACAGTTAATTGCAAATAACACAACTATATAAATGCAATTACACTAGTTTTAGGAATAAATTACAAAGAAGACCATAAACTTCCCAATTACCACAAGTAGGCCCCTCTATCAATATTCATGGATTAATTGGATCAAATATGTCTCCATCGATCTTAGATCCACATCTTATTATCCTTGAGCCCCAATTAATCACAGTGATCATCAGTACCATCCAATTAACTCTTAATCAAGATAGGTGTACACTTACTAATGACATATCCATTAATTGACACAAGGGGATAATATAGATAAATTACATCTTGATCATTGGAAGTTCTCACAGTCCTACTACCATGTACCCAATACACCGATGTATTGACCTACAGTTGGCCTCACTCATTGGTGAATCAAATTAAATAAATAGATAGAAACTTGAGTTCATTAATGTCTCAGGATTGAGAGCCTATTGCTAGGGAATTATAATAGCAGACCTTAAAATCGAGACAATATTCCATAAGGTGCTTCTCATGGTCCTTCAATACATCCAATGTATCAGCACCGTGATCCAGAATCTTACATTCTGATGATCGAGACAAATCACACTATCTCATAGTAATCAAAGTGTTGCATCCTTATTAGATGAAATGCTCAGTCTCATCACTGGTTGTGAAAATATTTTAAGTATAAGATTTGTGACACATGTCTCCCGTGTGTGGATCTCATTCACACATATATCACATCTAGTTTACTAATGGGACCCAGTTCATTTCATGAACCATCATGTCATATGTATTGGTCATGTGTATTAAGTAGTAAAACATCATTCATCTCATGAAAGGAAATTATGGTTTTATTGATAAATAAATTAATTAATTAATTTATTATATCAACTGATGGATTGATTTCATACAATCTAACAATCTCACACTTAGGCTCAATACCAGTCAGGGTTGCTTCTCTTGCCCATCCCATCTACATGCTGCTCAAAGACTTTGGTAGTCAAAGGCTTAGTAAAGGGATCTGCTAGATTGTCTGCAGAGGCTATCTTGGTAATAGCAATATCGCCTCTCTGCACAATCTCTTTGACTAAGTAATACTTCCGCTGTTTATGCTTTTGGCTTTTATGGCTTCTGTGCTCTTTGGACTGAGCGACTGCCCCGCTACTGTCACAATAAACTGTGAGCGGTTGTCTTGCCAAAGGTACCACCCCAAGTTCCATAAGGAATCTCTTGAGCCATATTGCTTCCTTAACTGCTTCACGAGCCGCTACATATTCAGCCTCTGAGGTGGAATCAGTGGTACATTCCTGTTTTATACTCTTCTAGCAGATAGCTCCGCCACCAAGCATAAATACATAACCAGAGGTGGATTTCCTTGATTCCTTATCTGACATGAAGTCAGAATTCGTGTATCCGACTGGAAACGGCTCATCACTACTATAAGTCAACATGTAATCTCATGAACCATTATGTCATATGTATTGGTCATATGCATTAAGTAGTAAAACATCATTCATCTCATGAAAGGAAAGCATGATTTTATTGATAAATAAAGAAAAATAAATTAATTTATTACATCAACTGATGGATTGAGTCCATACAAATTTACAATTTTCAAATATAAAATCTTTTAAATAGAAATGACCCCATTTGCACCCCATTTTCACCTGATTCACACATTAATGCATAAATAAGAGCAAACGAACATATTTATATGTAAAAGTTACAAATGTAACATTTACATATGCAAATGGATCAAAATAATCCCTTAAAAGACCTTTTTCTTCAGGTGCAAATGTTTGTTGGGCATTGAATTCTTATGAGTTTTAATCAATGCCCCGTTTTTGGCTAAAATCAATGCCTCAATTAAACATGCTGAAATCCAAAAAGGCAAAGACTTACAAATGGGAGAATTGTATACGGACCTTTCCAATTATTCTCAAAATATCATTATCTTTTAGTTTTCCGTCAACATCCTTTTTTCAAAGATTTTCCTTGATTATGCAACTTTACATCAAATAAAAGGTGATGCAACAATTTGGTAATACTTTATAGATAAATCAGTTGAAGTTGCCAATTGACAATTGAGATCTTTCAAAATGCACGTCTCGAGTTTCATAGGTCATGGACAAATCTTAATCTAACATGAGTTGGCCCATTTTA
Source organism: Camphora micrantha (assembly GCA_003546025.1). Classification (NCBI taxonomy): domain Eukaryota; kingdom Viridiplantae; phylum Streptophyta; class Magnoliopsida; order Laurales; family Lauraceae; genus Camphora; species Camphora micrantha. The sequence goes on along the minus strand of QPKB01000003.1, from coordinate 31,794,152 downwards.
GAGCTTGCAAAATAGACATGAAGAAATGATTAAGAAAAACGATCATGTGGGAATAAGGGTGCACTTTCTTAGATATGTAAATTCGATATAATCAATTTCAATTCAATGCGCAACCCCGAGGGGTAGCTCAGTTGGTACAGGACCACGGTTTGCACCTGGAATTTGAGGGTTAGAAATTGCACTACCACACTTGGGCAACAAGGGGATTTACCCGGCTCCACCTAGGCCTGCAGGGATTATTCTGGCCCAAAAGACTAAGACACCGTCCGTTATAAAAAAAAAATAAATAAATTCTCAATGCATAAAATTGTCATGGAGTCCATATTCTAAATGATGAATGTGCCAAAAAAAAAAAAAAAAATAAAGAAAAATAAAATAACTGCTTTCACTTTATGGTTCAGATTTTCAAATGAAACACTATAGTGGGCCCCAACCTGAATTAAAAAAATTGCCACGGTGTAGTGGGCCCATCCATTAAGAATGCACATCCCTTTTGTTATGAAATGTGACCAAAATTTAATCCAACTTATTTGTTCCCACCATTAGATTTAGGTTGTTGGGTCAACCTAACCTCATTCAAATAGGACTTATACCTAAATCCAAATTTGATTATATTCAAATTCAAACTTAATTTTGTGTTAATGACTAAGTATAAATACTGGACTAGAAAATTGAGAGGAGAGTTATATAAAAAGAGAAGATTTTGTTTGAATAATTTTAATTTTCATATTTTCATTAATTCAAAAATGTAAAAGGAATTTCACTTGTTTTTTAAAGAAAAACTCAAGTACTGAGAAATCATGTTTATGTCCAAAGTTTGACCCATTTTAATTGAGCTTATATACTCTGAACAAACATTAGGCTTGACTTTAAGTAAAAATCAAGTTTGAGTACGAGGTTAGGTTGTAGTTGTTCATCTAGCTTAATAAAAATTATGAAATATTAGATTCATTTTAGTCAAGTCACATGATCTAAATAAAATTGAAGTATGCATTTGAATACAACTAGCTTGGATTTGAGAAAAAACCAAGTTTGAATATACCTATAATTTCATGTATCTTCTACAATTGGAAATGTAACTTTTTCTTTAAAAATAAATCTTTAATAATTCATTAAGTTGTTGCTTTTTGGCCTTTAAAAGATTTGGGCTCCACGACTTTAATTTTTTGAAATCAATCGACTATAGTCTATACTCTAATTACATGTCTAAGAAAGTGGGCCATGATGTGCAAAATACATGAATCTTTTTTACGTTTCATTCAAATTTTATATAAGATAACCAAATCAATCTTTAGTAGGCTTATTGAAAAGAGTAAGGGAACGTTTGGGTAATGTCCTCGGAGAGAAATCATCTCTAGTTTTCCTCAATTACGAGGAAAACCCACATTTGGACAAAGAAAGGAAAAGCAAGAGTATTTCCAAATCCTACCAACCCATCAAAATTCATGTCTTCCACTGATTCAACGGTCTCCACCTCTCCCATGAGATTCGGTAAATCCACATACGCAAGGAATCCTCTGTCAGAGGATTCATCTATATTTACCAAGTGCATGTTTGGTAAGCATCCACTGAGAGGAATCCTCTTCAAGTTTCCTCGGAATAGAGGAAAACCCATGCTTGGATAATTTTCTTCGCCGAGGATTTTTGGGCCTGATGAGTTTCAGAATCAACTATAGAATGGATTCTCCCGGTCTAACCTTACCCCATAGGAACGAATGAATCATTACTAAAAAATGAGGAGGTATAAAAGCTATCTATTGACAGGGGATTCTTGTCCTGAGAAACTGTTCCTCTCATCTCTTCTTGGTTTGTTGCCCTGGACATTCCTCTCCTGCGCTTGCAACTTGGGAAGCATCGGAAAAGTCTCTCTCCGGCCGGCTATTTTCTCTAAACAGGTCTCCCTCTCCCCCGGTCTCTTCCTCTCCCTCTCTCTTCTTCTCCCTCTCTCTGTCTTCTTATTTGACGGACAAACCCCAAATCATCTTGTCGTTGGGTTATCTACAGCGATTTCTTTAACCTCTCTCTCGATTAGAGACTGAGAAGGGGATCTGATCTCATTTGGTCAATCCACTAGTTGTAGAAAACTGTCAAAGAGGGTTTCATTCTTTAGGGCATGTTTGTGTATCATTCCAAATTCTGTCATTTATGTTTGAGGATGAGATATGGTACTAGATTTACTGGTTATAATATGTCCTTGTAATACACTGGAGAACTAGAACTTGAATCCTTCTACTGACATGTTGAGTTTTTAATAGAAGAAAAATTTGAAACAAAGGCATCGGGCTGACTATGGGGTTAAGTCCTTCTGTTTCTTAGGTGGGATTTGGTAACCTACCGCCCTTCTATTGAATACTGAAAATATGCAAGCACAGTATCTGATGTTGATTGGAAAAGGCAGCTACTAAAAAATAACCTCCTAAATACAGGAACGCTCAAATACAGCCATAGAGAATGGATGTTAAATCCTGCCATGTTATTCAGTGGGTGAGCTATGTGCCTATTCTCTTTAGTTATCTTGATGAATTATTTTTTTATTTTTTATTTGGGGCAGAAGAGGGCTTTCTAGATATTATAAAGTCAATCTTAGTTCTTATTATCTTTATAGTTGCATAGAAGATCTTACTAAGACAGAAGCTACATAGAGTAACCCTATAGTCCTTCATATCTCTATTGTTTTGGATTGCATGCTTCTTCAGGGACCAGTCACGAAAAGGAATTAGTGGAGATGGGTCTACTCTCTACAGTTATTGTTTTTTGGTCCATAACTTTTCTTATATGCTTCTTTGGTTGTTAACACTATATGTAAAATACTCAAGTATCCTTCGACTATAGATTTGGATTGCTTGCTTCATTGTTTAGGGGTCATTCATGAAATTGGTTTAGTGGAGATATGTGTAATGTTATTGTTGCCTGGTTGATTTTTTTTTTTTTATGTGCTTCCTTTGTTGTTAACACTATGTAAAATGTAGAATGTTTGAACCAAGTAGCTCTCGAGCTACAAACAAGTCCGCATAAAAAAATAAGAAGTGGACCGATGCACATGATGAAGTGCTTCTCCTCATCATGCTTGACATGCGAAAAGAAGGGAAATTTATCCCCGAAGGCTTTACGTCGGAGGGATGGGGTCTTATTACAAGACAAATGCTTACAGTACATGGGCTTGAATTTTCTAAAGACAAGTTGAAGAATAGGTTCAAGAGCTACAAAAAATGGTATAGCGCTATGAAATCTATGTTAAATCTGAGTGGGTTTAGATGGGATGAAGAAAGGAAAAAAGTCACGGTTGAAGAAGGGGTTTGGGATGATTATATTGCGGTGAGATTTTTATTTATTTTTTGTATGGATTTTGTTTTTATTATATACAAGAATGGATTGTGAGTTAACATGCATGGAATGCAGGCACATCCTGGACATATTTTGTGTACATGTTTTGGGTTTTTTTTTTGCTGGCCCAACCTATAGGCATTATTTTTGCGTGGTCCAACTCCACCTTGGTTGTTCTCTATGCTGTTGGTGCAAGTGGGTTGGAGCTGCTCCTAATTATTTTGTATACTCAGCCCTTAACTTTGGGAATATATACTTTTTTTTTCATTAAAAAAAAAAAAGAAGAAAGATCTCACCTTTGGGTGTTGTGTTTGTTGTATCTCTATAGCGGTGTTTGGGAAATTCGATTATGGCTTGGTTTCATGGCTTCCAAAATATTGTATGTGTTGTGGAAATGATTGACTATTCATGTTCGGAAGTGTGGTTGGTGCTTCTCTTCTTCCTCCCTTATATTCTGTTGGTCTCTATGCATTTTCATCCAAAGGTAAGCCCTCTTTATATTTTTGAATTTTCATGTGTTTGGAAGGTTTTGCTTGATGTATCTTATATTAGCTCTCATTTGTTGTTGAATTACAGGTGGTTAGCAGTTTTTGTAATTGAATCCCCATATCTTGTCAGAAACTGTAAAGAACAGAGTATGTTGAGCCAATGATGTACCTGAAGCATGTCTTGCAGTAAAATGACCACACTGACGTTTTTTTATTCCCAGTCAAAAAGTTCTTGAGAGCAATATAGGTTAGGCTATGGTTGATTTTTAGCAATAAAAAAGTTTTGTGCAAATTCCCTTTGGGATTTGTTCTCTCCCCTTTAAAGCTTGTGATTTCGTTGGCTCTTGCAATTTATTTTGGTAGCTCTTTTGCATCAATATTTCATAATGATAATTTGTTAGGGATATTCAATTTCCTTTTTGAGCATCTTACCAACTTTCAGGTTTAAAGTTCCTTTTTCTCAGAATTCCAACTTTCTTGTTTAGCTAGTTTCATATTCAATTCAGCATAATCAACGTGACCATCATCTCGTGTTCAATTTGTATGCGAAACTGTGTCATGTGGAGTGCGGCATTGCAATTTTTTACCTTGCAGTGGCTGAATTTTCTTATGCTACTTGATATGAGCCATGAATTCTGAAGTGAGTAGGATTGGAAAGTGCTTTTTGATGCTGTATCTTTTCAAAGTGCCTGGTTTTGTTTCAACAACTGATATCGAACGAGAATTCTCAAAAGGGTAGCATTGAAAAGCTCTACTTGGTTCTGTTCTTATCGGTACTGGTGCTATACTTGTTGTTTCATTCAGTGATACTTCCAAAGACTCTCACTGGCTTTTGAGGATCCAATCAAAGTTTATAGGCAATAACATGTTATCGGAATTCAATGTTGTTTCTAGTTGGAGTAAATGATCTATTTGAATATTCCTAACATTTCCATGTTTGAATGATTTACCTTTTTCTGGTTTTTTTTTTTTTTTTTTTTTTTTTTTTTTTTTTTTTCAGTGGTCAGTGGGGGCTCCAGGCATCAGTCAAATGGCACCTGGTAATGTAAAATGACTTTGAAGATGGACTCAACACGGTGGTAGACACCAAGGATAAGGAGAAGTTGAGGGATGCTGGGAAGCACTAAAGCAAGGATAGGAATATGGAAAGAATAGAGGAAAAGGGTCATGGAAGTAAAGAAGATGAATCAAAAGTGGGGTTGGTTCCTCCTCGGGTTGAGGTGTTTTGTTGGCTTGTGGTTGCATCAAAAGTGGCCACTGTTGATAATCTAAGAAAGAGAGGAATGGCTTCCACCAATATTACAGACATATGTACAATGTGTGGTAAGGAGAATGAGACGATTAATCATCTTTTCCTGCATTGTGAGGTGGCAGTCAAAGTTTGGAATGACTTTTTTAGGAGGTGTGGTATTGCTTGGTGTTGTCCGAAGACTATAGCGGAAGCGGCAAATGCTTGGCGTGGTGGGTACTTCATTGGTTGTGGGCGTTTATTATGGAGAATGATACCTTTTGCTATTTTATGGTCTATTTGGAAGGAAAGAAATGAGAGGATTTTTAGAGGCTCTTCATCTTCGGTGGTTGATTTGATAGATAAGGTTGCTTTTAGGATTGCAAAATGGGCTTCAATTCGGAAGGAGTTTACAAATATTAACTTGAATGATATTATCTATAATTGGGAAGGTTGTATGAGGTGTTTCCCTTTTAAGGATAGAAGATCTGTCCCTTGGTCTCCCCCTCCTTTTGGGGTTTTAAAATTCAATGTGGATGGAGCTTCCAGGGGTAAACCAGGGCCGGCAGGAATTGGAGGCGTGTTGCGTAATTATAAGGGTGAGGTGCTCCTTATGTTCTCTAAGAATGTGGGCATTTGTGACTCGAACGAAGCCGAGGTGTTAGCTATTTTGGAGGGTCTTAGGTTATTTGCAATGAGTTATATTGGTCCTCTTGTGGTGGAAAGTGATTCCTCAAATGCGATCACTTGGGTATCCAACAAAAAAGATTGCCCTTGGAAATTTCAATTCCATTTCAATGAAATTAGGGAGCTTTCGGCCACTCTAAATGTCTGTTTTCGTCATGAGGTTAGATCAGCCAACTCGATCGCGGATGCTCTAGCCAAGCAAGGGATTGAGAGGTCGTCTCTATGGGTGGGTGTGATTATGTAATTGGGTTGGGATTGGTATAATACTCTTGTACCTTCTCTTTTATCTTTTGTCTTTTTTCCTTTTTCAGCTTTGTACTTGCTTTCTCTTTTAATAAAGTTGTGTTACCGTTTCAAAAAAAAAGTAAAGAAGATGAATTGGCATAATTTTCCTGCCTTTTATTTATGGAATCTAAACGTGGTGTGTTTTTTTTTTTTTTTTTTTTTTTTTTTTTTTTTTTTTTTTTTTTTTTTTGCCAAGTTGGGTTTTAAGAATGTTTTTATGTAATTGGTTGTTGAATGGATGGAGTCACAGTTTTTATTTTATTGCTTCCAATGGATGAATGGGAGTTGTATTTGGCTTTTTTTTTTTTTTTTTTACATGTTACAGATTATTCAGTTGAATTGAAATAGAGGATGGATGGTTATGGATTGACCTTTTCTTCTCAATGTAATTTGAATGGATGGATTGATGTTTTATTTTGGATAGATGTGACGGGCTATGATATGCTTATTTGCATTGCTAAATTGTGATAGATATGATTAGTTGGGGCATGCTTGTGTGTTATTCATAGAAATTCTTGGCATGCTTGTGTGTTATTCATAGAAATTCTTACACGGTGAATCCAAAATCTGCAACAATTAAACTGAATATTTCATTGTCTATCCTTCTTGCAAAAACCCATTTTTCAATTTTGGAGCCCAACTAGAATATACAGGTAATGTTCTACAGCATGTTTGGATAAACAAGTTTTATAGTGGATGTTGTCATAGGCAAGAGTGGTTTATAGTTGAATGGTTTGTTATGGAAGTGGAAATATAATTCTTCAGATTATTCCTGCAAATGGTTTGAAATGCAAATAGTTTGTAGTTGAATGGTTTGAATCCACTGGCAATAATAACTGGTCAGATTATTCCTACTTCCAGTTGCTCATTAAAGTTCATTTCCTGCCGATTACACTTTCCTTAACTAAAGTGAGCATGTTGCTGGGAAATAGCTCCTATGCAAGAGAAAGTTGCATTTTGCAAGTGAGCTAAAATCAAAATCCAAAGAGCTGCAGGACATAGATTCCAAACTAGAGAGAATCTCAACTTTGATTTTATGAAAACACCATGCTTCTTAAGGTGAACAATTTATATAGAAACATTTATTTACAACAAATGATTTTCTACAGAGTCCAACTTTATCTTGATTTTCAAGTAGAAGAATTATTATCAAGGTGTATAGTTTCTCTTGGACAATAGGCCTAAAGCTGGTGGAAATATTGGAAGTGGGTCTAATTGGAGATACCGGTGTACAATTTTTAATTAAATCCTAAGTAGCTGAAACTTGAGTGATGGGGGTGGGTTTAATTGGAGATGGTGATTTGGGATATAAGTTAGGATGGGTGGTATGAACTGAATTTAAGACAGAAAATAACCAATCCCTTTTTCTTTTTTTTTGTTGGATTCCACTCGCGTTACCAAACATGGGCTTGAAGGAATCATCTTTGATTCCTCTGTGCTAGCCAAACGTAGAATGCGATGAATCCTCTCCTTCATAAATTCTCTCTGCAGAAAGTTTAAATCCATGGCACCAAGGATTCATCCGAAGAGAGGATTTAAGGGAACGTTTGGGTAATGTCCTCAGAGAGAAATCATCTCTAGTTTTCCTCAATTACGAGGAAAACCCACATTTGGACAAAGAAAGGAAAAGCAAGAGTATTTCCAAATCCTACCAACCCATCAAAATTCATTTCTTCCACTGATTCAACGGTCTCCACCTCTCCCATGAGATTCGGTAAATCCACATACGCAAGGAATCCTCTGTCAAAGGATTTCTCTATATTTACCAAATCCGATAAAAGAGAGAAAAAGTGCAATAAAATTTGCCAAATCCGATAAAAGAGAAAAAAAAGTGCATTTGTAGATTAGACACTTCTTTATTAGAAACATAGTTCTTCTACTCAAGAAAGATTATTATATTCTACATCATCTACAATAGACACACACTCACAATTTGAACTTAAACCTATTTTTGCTAAAGTATGAGCTTTGACATTGTCAATTCTATAGATTGCTTTGAATCTCACTACTGTGAATTCTTCCACCTTCTCTCTTATCTTTTGCAGTGGAGCGTAAATCTCTTAAGGTGGATCATTTGCATTTGAGTTAATCGCATCTATAGACATCAGCGAATCATTTAGAAAGCTAACTTTCCTCCATCCGTGTTGTATAGTCAAGTCCATGGCCTCTTGTACAAGGATTTCAGCCATAGGAGAAGAATCCCCAGCTTCAGCCTTGAGGACCGTACTAAAACATGACCATCACACTTGACTGCAATACCTCCTTAGACCCAATTTATTAGAGTCCTTGTCCAAAGCTCCATCACAATATAAAAAAATAATAAAAAAAAAACTCAATTTATGCAGTATCCTATTTGCAAGAATTGTCATCCCATTCAAATTCCTTCTCACGAACATTTGCATCATTTCTCTTTTCAAGAGATGTAATCAATTCCTTAGTAGAGCAGTTGTTAGCTTGGATAACCTCGATACAATCCACTGCCTATTATTGTAAATTCTAGCATCACAAGCTAACCATATCTTCCATAATGCAAACCAAATCAAATAATGGGGCCAGCTCTCCTAAGCTTAAGCTTAGGATTAAGGTAACCTCAAGTGTGTAGTGGGGCCCACTTGAGGACCCGCATAGGGATGGAGATGGGGATTTCAACGACTCCCTGTGATCCTCCTCTCTATAAAAAAATTAGCCCCAACCATGATTTTTATCATCTTTATATGGACCCAAAAGTTTAACGGTTAAGAGTTCATTCTGATCAATAAATAGTCGATCTAACGGTCTAGTAAATTCAGATTTGACCGAAAGTTGGTGGACATGTGCAATTTAAAGGGGTCATGTGTTTGGTTCATTTGGATGGACCAAAGGTAGGCCCCACAAATATGAGCTTACGAAATTTTCTCCTAAGCTTGAGCTTAGGAAAGCCTTGCTCTCAAATAATAGCCTTAAGTTAAAGAGTATTTTTAGTGAGTTCTTCCACTAAATATTTCCATCATTTTATGAAATAAGCTTGGTTGTGCCCATCTATGAGTGGAGAAAATGAAATGCCAAACCAAATTATTTGAGCAAAAGGAGAATGCATAAATAGATGATAAATAATTCATGAGATGCACCACACATGGCATATGTTATCTACTGGAATCCTCTTTTAATCAAAATTTCTCCTATTGTTGTATTATTATGTAAGATTCTCCATAAGAAATGGTGTGCCTTTGGCATAAAAAGAATTCTCCATAACTTTTTACATGCCATCTTAGAAGCGCATTGAAATGAGGATTCCAGATGCATAATGATATGCTACCCCAATTTCGCAAGAAGCACTAGATTAAATTTAATCAATTCCCTGAATCCATATCCACCATAAGATTTTCCATCGCAAAGTTTTAACTAACTTGCCTAGTGAAGTTATTGCTTTCCTGCTTTACTTCACCACCAAAATTTAGCTGTAATTTTACTAATATCATCCAAGATTCTCTTGGGAATACATTAAACCATCTCGAGGACTTAAGGCAAGATAATTTGTTTGGAGAATAATAGTGTAGTAATGCATTCCATAATAATGGTGAACCATTTTTGTAGAAATACGTGTTTGGTAACTTCACTATTAAAGTGAAGTGAAGTGAAACCTCCAATTTAAGACATGAAAAAATGAGGGGGCCATATTAAAAATACAAAAATTTTAAAATTTCCTTCTTTTTTAAATGAAAAAAGTCAAAAAATAACTTTCTCAAACCACTATATGACTAAAGGCCATCTACTATTTACACAGAATCAAAAGAATTTCTTATCAAGCCACTAAAGATAAAAGGCCATCACATTCACATCACAATTAGACCCCCTCATATTTTATTCTCTTAATTTAAGGCTTCACCTCACTTCACTATATAAATAAAGTTACGAAACAAGAAAGGGCATATTTGGTAACTTCACTAGTGAAGTGAACTGAAATGAAAAGTCAAACTAAAGAAAAAAAAAGGTCAAATCAAAATGTGATGGCCTTTTGTTGTTTAGTAAAATGAGAATATAGTTTTTTTTATTAAAAAAAAAAAAGATGACTTTTTATCATTTGGTGACATGTGAAAGTACCCCTTTCTTTCATTATCTCCTACTCACATCACTTCACTAGTAAAGTAAATTTACCAATTATACAAGTGATTTTTTATCACCCTTGCTATAACTTTGTATATAAAGTAGCATTGCCCAATAAGAAGATATTGCTCTATGAATTCTTTAGACCACTATTGGAAACAAGACTAGATGAGTACATGCATCCCAATTCAACAAAAAAAAAAAAAACAAAGCAATGTCCAATTCTCACTTGGTTGAGAGAGCACTACTAAAAATAGAATGAGAAGAAAAGGAGAAGGGCATTGTTGAAAAAAAAGCAAGAATAAAATGATAATTCCAATAGTACACTCACAACTACTCTCATAAAAGAGACAGCCATTGGTCAATAGCAAATAGCAGTTTTTCGTTTCTTTGTTTGAAAATCATCTTCATCTTCCAAGTGCACTCTATTTTCATCATTAATTTGGTCATAGCAATCAATGACAAAAATATACAACCTAAAGCAAAAGTAAAAGATCCATCATTAATCTGCTCATACTTAAACATGCAACTTTACATCAAAAGAAAAAGGTAATATGATAATTTAGAAAGATGTGATAGCTAAATCATTCACTAAGGATATGCTTGCATATAAGATCCCTAGTCAATCTTCTCCATTTTATCATAAAACCTTTTCTATGTAAAAAAGTTTAAATCTTCACAATACTATGAAGAAGAAAATGAGAATTTACTTTATCATTGATATCTGCTCATAGCAAGCAAGGTCATCACACAAATATACAACCTACAATAAAAGTAAAAGATCCATCATTAATCTGCTAATACTTTCTTCTTTATCATTTAACACAAGTTAAAAAAACAAAATAACAAATAACCAAACTTAAAGAACAAAGTTAAAAAGAACAGACAGACAGTACATCCCAATGGGCACCATCAGTAAAAACCAAGTTAAAGCAGCAGAGTAGTAGTCCTGACTGAGACCCATATCAGAAATCCTCATCCATCTTGAACACATGGTTCCCACCATTCCCATTCAAACTAGACATCACAGAAGCCTTCTGATACTCGCCAACCCTCTTCTCAAAGAAATTTGTCTTCCCCTGCAAAGAAATCAACTCCATCCAATCAAATGGATTCCCAACATTATAAACCTTCCCATACCCCAATGCACCCAACAACCTGTCCGCAACAAACTCAATATACTGACTCATCAACACCCCATTCATCCCAACAAGAGCACAAGGCAATGCATCACACACAAACTCCCTCTCTATTTCCACAGCATCCATCACAATTCCCTTCACTTTCTCCTCACTCAGCTTCTGATTCAACAACCCATAAAGCAAACAAGCAAAATCACAATGAAGCCCTTCATCTCTAGAGATTAACTCATTGGAGAAAGTGAGACCCGGCATTAGACCACGCTTCTTCAACCAGAAAATCGCACAGAAGCTACCAGAGAAGAAGATGCCTTCAACACAGGCAAAGGCGATTATCCGCTCTGCAAAGCTTTCTGACCCATCAATCCATTTGAGAGCCCAGTCTGCCTTCTTTGCAACACAGGGGATGGTCTCAACTGCATGAAAAAGGCGGTCCTTTTCCGCGGGGTCTTTGATGTAGGATTCAAGGAGGAGACTGTACATTTCAGAGTGGATGTTTTCAATTGCGATTTGGAAGCCATAGAAGGCTCGAGCCTCGGCGACTTGGACTTCTTTCATGAAACGGGCTGCGAGGTTTTCAAGAACGATGCCGTCCGAGGCAGCGAAGAAGGCAAGGACGTGGGTGACGAAGTGCTTCTCGTCAGAGGTGAGAGTGGCCCAGTGCTGGAGATCCTGTGAGAGATCGACCTCTTCTGCAGTCCAGAAAGAGGCTTCGGCTTTCTTGTACATTTCCCAGATTTGGGGGTAGCGAATTGGGAACATACAGAAGCGGTCCGGGTTTGGCGCGAGGAGGGGTTCTTCAGGGATTGAAGGCATTGTTAGTTGAAGTTGGAGGAATTGGAGATATGGGTCTTTTGATTTTGGGGGTTTTGGAGATGGGTTTCTGTTTTGCAGATCAAAGAAGATCTGGATATGGAGAAGATTGAAAGAAAGGGTTTTGAAATAGGAGTTGAGGGAGATGAAGAAGCAGAGAGAGAAGTAAGATCAGTTTTGTGTGTTGGGAAACAAGAAATCTGGTTTTCTTTGGGGTTATTGAAGAAAGGTATTGGAGGAGATTGGGAAAGTTTTGGAAGAAGGGGAAATGGAGAATATGCGATGAGGAAAGGATGAATTTGTGTTGGATTATATAAGAAAATGAGGAAGAAGATCAGGGCGGGGGATTCAAATTTTCTCTGAAAAGAGTAGCCGCGGGAAAAGGGAAAATGATTGGAAATGTTTGCTACTTTCAAGATGAATCTGGTGAAGGGCATGATGGTAGTTTGGCACTTGGCAGAGGATCCTTGTTGAATGTGGGAAAAAAGATGCTGGAAAGGGCTGGCCATTAAGTTCCTAGGTTGTGATTGGAACGAATCAATTGGTGGGAGCAGTGGTGAATGACAAAAGATCACAGCAATCAGATTTTCTCCATGTCCAAAATCTGGATTTTCTATACCGACCTATAAATTTATTAGTGGGGCACATCTCTAAAATCTAAACTTCTCTAGTGCCAATGTAATCCTGTGTATTGGCATTAACTTAAATTGAGCTCTGGTCGGGATAGGCCTATCATCAAATTGATTATTTTCATATATGATTAAAGTACAATCACATATTTTGCATGGATCAATTATTCCATCTACCAGTGGACCCAATCCTACTTGAGAGATATTCGACCTACCATCAATGCATAGGTTTTGGTGAGCCATAATGGTGAATTTATAACATTGATTTGTTACCAATATATACAACTTTTCCAAGTGGCTCATCAATATGAGGCCTTTGGTGATGTGTTTAAGGTCCCATTGGAGGAGGGCGATGGTACTCATGCCCTGTATTAGGGTTTAGGCGGACACTACATACATTCAACATATTTTTGTCATTGTGACCAAAATGCCCTTGTTGTTTTAATGGGAAAGGAGAGGGACACTGTTGGTATTTTGGGATTCGATGGATAGACAACTTTTAGTTGATTTAAGTTTCGAATCGGTAGACGATTTTAAAATTTGAATGGGGAGACGTGGAAGGCTTGAGAGGGAAGAATGAGATGACGTGTGTGGAGGAAGCTCGTGAAAAGCTTGCGCGGGAAGCTTTGAAACATTGCATATGGACCACATGGTGATGGAGTTCTGAAGATCGGCGGGAGATGAAAATGACGCCATAGATGACCGAATCAATGGACTGAATTAAATGGAGAGTGTTTTTTTTTTCATTTTAATTTCAAGTTGGGATTTGATTTTCATTCATGACTGGATTAATGAATGGGGTGGGGTTGGACTTGGATTGGATCCACATTGCTATATGACTCATTGAGCCAACCCAGGCTAAACTAGCACAACCTGCTAGTTGACTCATTCTATCCTCTGGGTTGGGTTTGGGTAGTCAATTTCAATGTTATTATTTAAAAGAAATATTTAGTTATTATCGTGACTTCCGTGAGAACTATTGGTAGGGCCCACCAAGCAACCAATGCAAACCCTACAGAAAAAGAGTCCTCCCGATAGTCACTAATCATGAGATATAACACACATCCGAATGGACTGGACCGTTAGATGGAGGGTTGAAAATTATGTTTAATGTTAGACAGTTAAACTGGCGGGTCATAGATGAAGGGATTAGGGCTGTTAAACTTACCGGTCATAGATGAAGGGTTAGGGGCATAGAATTGGGGTGGTCTCACATTGATCTTTGCATCCCCCAATCTCATCCCCTGGTGGGCCCAACAGTGGGCCCACAAAAAGTTCTCATAGAAAGTTCTCGCGGAAAGTTTTGATCCTAATAGAACCCATTATTTAATAGGTTGAGCTTGTATATGCGTTTACCCTACAATAACCAACCATCTGACCTGACTTATTGCCACCTAACAGGAGCTACAAGGTAGCTTCTAGTTACTTGAGTTGGGCTTAGATTTTAGGTGCCTTGGGCTTGCTATGCCCTACGTAGAAATGATAAAAAGTTTAAAGGATCCTGATGTTTTCTTGAGACAATAAAAAAATAAATAAATTTAAGTTCCATCGGCCCATGGGCAGACCCAAGTGCATCCATGTGGGGGCGGTCGCTCCCATTGGACCTTGGTCCGCTTCTAAACCCATAATGAAAATTATTGCTCAATTTTGAAAACTCACATAAACATCTTTTGTCTGCCACCAAGATTTATATAAAATTCTCGGATTTGTTCCCAAAATCCAATTATCAGTTTGGATCCACACCCCTCAAATAAAAATCATGTGTCCGCCACTCATCACGACTCAGAGGACTCAAGTGAGTTACTTGGCCCAATGACATTTGGACCCAAGCTGTGATTCTCAGTTCCTAAACTACTGTCCAAACCCTGTCCGGTAGTTTGATTGGGATCTGGGTACAAAACAATTGCTCGTACAATCATACGATGTCAAAGTTACGAATGTGGACGGAGCGTTTCTGCATGTGTCCAGCCCACAGCAACATTGTGGCGGGGTCGTGCGCGTTCGTTCCGTGCACGGTTTTGTTATCAACCAACGCAAGCCAGAAGGAAAAAGGCACTTGGAGTTTAGTGCGCGGATCGTGCAGGATTGAAAGGGGCTCGGGTTAATTGCATATTTTGCATGTGGGCGAGGCCGGGTTTCGGCCATGAGGGACCCATGTTGATGTTTGGCGCTCTTCATGGATTATCAATTACAAAAGCCGTAAGGGCTAAGGACACGCTTGTGTAGCTACTCTTTCTACGAAGAAATCTTTTCATAATTCCATAAAATGGGCTCAGCTCTCCTAAATTCAAGCTTAAAATAAGGTAAGCTCAAAAATATGGTGGAACTCATATGGGGATGAGGGGGATTTCAAGGACTAAATGAGATCCTCCTCTCTACAAAAAAATCAACTCTAACCGTGATTTCTATCATCTCTATATGGGCCTAAAAGTTTGGTGGTCAACCGTCCATCCAGATCAATACATAGTCGATCCAACGGTCCAGTAAATTTGGATCTGTCTAAAAGTTTGACATATGCAATTTAGGGGGGTCATGTGTTTGGTCCATTTGAATAGATTAAATGTGGGCCCCACAAGTATGAGCTTAGGAAATTTTTTCCTAAGCTCGAGTTCAGGAGAGCCTTGCTCTCTCTCTCTCTTTATATATATATATATATATAATTTTTTGTAATTCCAAAAAAGAAAATCAATTCATTTCTCCAATTTTTTCTTATGGAAAACAGCCACACCGAAGGTCATTTTCATTGCAATACAAAAAAGTGTTTTCACTTTCCTCATTTTTTCTATGGAAAAATTAGTCACACAAACATGCCCTAAGATTATTTTCAAACATACTAATGTCCCAAGATAGTCATGGATCAAAGACCATATTTCAACCAGGGATGTTACAAACACGATCGGTTACCCAATGAACTCCATCTCCCACCCAAAATTAGGAGAATGGGAAGGCTAGTTTTAGTATGTTGTTCAAGCTTTTTTTTTAGGGTGGGTGATCAATAAACAATATCCGTTTGCCAAGACTTTTGATTAGGGTTGTCAAGGGCCGGGTTAGAACAATATTATGCCCGACTTGGCCTGGCCATATCATATTCATTGTTATTATTATTGCTATATATATATATATATAAATTTATCTGATTCATTAATATATTATGTATTAAATAATTAAAAAAATATTCATTTTCTCTCTTTTACGGTTATACAACGAGTGTATGAACCATCAT
This sequence comes from Camphora micrantha, assembly GCA_003546025.1. Taxonomy (NCBI): domain Eukaryota; kingdom Viridiplantae; phylum Streptophyta; class Magnoliopsida; order Laurales; family Lauraceae; genus Camphora; species Camphora micrantha. The sequence continues at coordinate 31,778,253 of QPKB01000003.1, read as the reverse complement.
TTGAAATGTTGAAAACTCCCAACCCCATAAAACCCTCGAACCTGCAATCATAGCCGCGCCGATTTCAAGAACAAAGACGAAGAGGGTGTTAATTACCGTTCTTTTTTTTGTTGTTGTAGTTGCTGTTGTTGTTGTTGGTGGTGGTGGTGGATATATCTGTCCATCTCGTTTGTACATCTTCATGACCCCCTCTCTCCCGCCCCTCTTCTTCCTTATTTTTTTTAATTTCGATATAATTTTGTTCTCATTTACAATACCAATGTTTTTTCTAACTCTTGACAATAATGTTTGGTTAACAGTAAAATAATAGAAGTGAGATAATAAAAAAAAAAAAGTAGAAGAAGAGTGAGATAAAAAAAAAGAAAACGAAGCCCAAATATAAATAGAGAAAAATATTTATGTGCATCCATCGCTCACAATATTATGGTGAGGGACAACATAGTAGGGCCGACTTTATGATATATCCGAAGTCCGAACTATCTACACATGTGGGAACCCCTAAATCCAATTGGACTCATTAAGTTTCCTCCTTTCCGAATGGATTGTACAGTTGGATGGAGGGTCAAATTTTTTTCTTTAACATAAAGTCGTTAAATTTGTGGGTCACAGATGAAGGGGTTAGAAGCATGGGATTGACCACAAACTTAATATATGGGCTCATCCAAGATGTCTTTTTCCATCCCCCCACAAGTTCCATGATCTGTGAAGCCCTAAGTGGGCCCTATTAAATTTTAATGCACATGAATGTCCCCCATGAAAAAGTAGACAATCTAGATCATACATGCTTGTGAATATGCTTACCAATCCAAGCCATATCTATGATCTAGTATTTGAACTTTTCTAAAATAAACTGATTTCTCAAAATTATATATTATTAAATATATTATTTTAACAGGAGAAATGTTTGCAAATCTATTTTTATTGGATAAGTTGAATAAACACGTATGTGGGTTAAGCATAACTTAGGGACATGAGTTTATAGTCAGAGTCTAGTGTGATCGTGCAAGAGTCCGGGGTAGACGAGTGTTTTAGTGAGGAAGTGTGCTCTAGTCTTATTGTGACTTTAGTGGACATGCTCTTCAATGATAGGCATCACAAACGTCCCACTCTTTAGGTCTTATTTCTTTTGTGGAATGTGATGATGGACATTTCGTGATCAAGAAATCCATACATGTTTGGTCCGAGTGGGAGATGTTGGAATTTGTTGATGTGCCCACATGTGATGGGCCCCAAGTTAACAGAAGTAGTGCCCCCACATAAAAATACCATATTGCATTACCCTCTTTGTTATCTTTCCTAATTAGTAGGCGATTTTCTTTCTTGTCTCTCTTGACAAATAAAATTAAAACCCCATTGATCTATAAAAGGGGTAAGGACGGACTATAACAAATGTGACTTTCAGTGCCAAAAGATTCGCCATTTCCACCGCTAAAAGTCACTTTAAGCGTCACAAATTCCTTTCCTCCATTAAAAGTGTACTTTTGCCTCATAAGGCACTGTATAAGTTTTTTCATTGGTTTTAGCTCCGTAAAAAAACTCCCGCCACTAAAAATGGCTCATAGTTGACTTCTAGTGCAGAAAAAATCCCGCTAAAAGCAAATCTTTATGCCGTTAAAAATCACATTTTTTTTTTGTAGGATCTTATATCTAGCTCCACAATTTGTTAAGTGAAAAGAGAGTGAAGAGAAATAGATCTTTTCACCATTTTTACTACTCTAATGCGGCTCATCCATACAATTAATTATCTCTCCATGATTATGGTGTCAACCCTTACTGTCGAATCTGGCAGACTAAAACAGACAGGAATCAATCTCTAGAAAATGATCTTAGATCTCTTTGTATGCTTGATCCAAACCAATGCAAGACTCGTGATTGCACTTGTGGCGGCCTATTCTTACATGATCAAAGTTTCCACATTGTCTACGGCTTACAAATCTAAGGTGGCGTTTGGCGTCTCTCAATTTTACCTATTATTGACTTTAACCGGTTTCAAATAGACTTTAGACCGTATTGTCAACTACTTTTACTGTGCCCATTTGTAATGGAGTTAAGACAATATATGTCTATTTCGCATGGCCAACGGAAGTACCATATTTGAAACAAACATTTTGCACTTAAGCAGACAAACCTGTGCCCAAACGGTGAAACACACAGTAACCCAGGACAGTCCGTTTGTTTCTTTTTCTTCTGATTTATGGGCCCCTAAATCAAGATCTAATCCGTTGAATAGATTTATAGGGTCAAACACGGCTACATGTCCACATTTCAACCGTTGGATGATCTTATAATTTTAGATATTTTTAAAAACACCCATATGGTTTGATCCACATTTTTTATATTTGTGGGCCCCAAACAAAAGATCAGAACCGTTATCCTCTTTGGAGAGATAAACACTACTATGAGGTTAATTTGTAGTGCTGATTCAATGTAGATCTCAAAAAATCGAAGAAAGACTCTGGACCGTTGATGCACCAACCATTACTTAACTGGGTTTTGGATTTGTATCACATGGTCCGATTTTCCTCATTCTTTTCCAATGGTGAGGCCCTAAACTATAATATGAATCATACAAGTTCTTAGGATGACTAAGAAGAACCACCATATCAAATATCAACCATCGATTATTCACCAATCTTGAGCTATTTGCAAAACAAAAGTGAACAATTGAAGTTAATTTTTGGAATTTGTGGGCCCTTTTATCAAGATCTGAATCATTGATCCTTTTAGGAATACTACAAATAGCCATGTGGTCAAGTATTAGCCACTAATTCATTGTCTATATCAATAAATTTATAAAAAAATATCAACTATTGATTTAAAAAAATCTGTTTTAATCGGTTTAAAAGTGTTACCAAACAGCATAATTCTACACTATCTATTTCAAATAGGGCCATTTGAAACAGATCTGTTTTATACAAATATGTTTCATATAGATAAGAGTAGCCAAACAAGCCCTATTATTTTTTTTTCTTTTAAAAAAATACGAGAGGAGTTTTTCAAGTCTTATGTTCCAGCTTCCTTCCTCATCTGATACCCCCCCCCCCCCCCACATCCCAACACAAAAAAAAAAAAAAAAAAAAACGAAAAAAGAAAAATGGTCCCCCACAATGACTTTATCATGGTTCTGCCCCTACTCTGCTCACGATCTTCTCCCTAAAGAGAGAGAGATGCGAAGAATAATAAGAAGAGATGAAACCATCCTCTACATCAATGTCCTTGTTGCTTCTGTTTCTACTCACTTTTAAAATGAGTTCTTATGGAGAATTCAAATGTGAAATTAAACCTTTGTTTCTACTCTTTCTTGAGAGCTTAGATTGAATCACAAGGAGGGCATTCCCTTCTTACTTAGAAATATATTGGATTTGTTGCAATCCGAACTCTATATATGATTTTTCTTATGCACCAACAAACTCTCATTTGATTTGCAAAAGTCTACCTGTGCATATAATCTTTTGAGCCCCATAAACTTGTCGTACATGCTTTAGTTTATTTCATTTTGAAAAACAATACATAATATGTTACACGCTAGCCCGACTTGGTCTTGGTTAATACTTATAAATTGTATTTTAGCTAAATTGATCATGTTTGATTGTTAATTATAGTAATTAGTGTTTATTGGTCCTTAGAGCCTGAATAGATGAGTCGTAAAACTTATAGAGGTAAGTGAGGACCGAGTGAATTGAGTCAAGGACTTTTTCGTAGTTATGGATTTTTGCATTTTACATCGTTTATGCGTCATTTTGACATCATCGTGTGTATTTTGATGAGTATGTCGATTTTCGTATTAGGCCCCCCTTATTTGCCTAACTAATGAGTAATTGGACCTCCATTTGACTCAAAATGAGAAAATATGAAATTAGTGGGCCTTCTTGCAAAAATGTCACCCCATCCCTTTATGAATATCCTTACTCCTCTCTCTTTCATTCCTTTTCATCTTCTTTCTCTCTACACTCTTTTTTCTTCTTCTTTCTCTCTACACTCTTTCTCTTCTCTTCTTCACCTTCAACCAAACAAGGGTTAGAGACCTTGAGCCTTGGAAGGCTAGAAGTGGATCCAACTTCATCTTCATCATCTTTTCCTTCAACCCTTTTTCCTCTCGTGACAAGAAAGCCCTATTCATTGTTTCCATCTTTCTCAACTCCAAGTCTTGTGGAGGTAAAAGCCAAAAACACTTCCTTTTTTGTGTTTATAGGAGTACATTGAGTCAATGAACCTTTGATTGGTCATGCATCCATATTTATTTCCCTTTTTCCATGACTCTTATGGTTAGGGTTTGATTTTTGGGGCTTTTGGGTTTCCTTGAGTCAACAAGTTAGGAAGTTGGCAAAGCATTATTAGAGGCAAGTATAAGTATAATATGGTTTTACATATATGTCATTTTCATTGATTCTATAAGGTTCTTACTTAAACCTTTTTAGTTCTTAATCATGGGTGATCCTTGTTTATTTTATGATTATTTAATGATGAATGGGATGGAGAATTATTGATGTGGAATGGGAGCAAGAAGGCTCCATTCATGCAGGTATTTTAGTAAAGTTAAAGGAGGTTGGAAATGAGAGAAGAAGGGATGAGTTCAGAATTCTGAATCCCAAAATTCTGGATAGTTCGCTCGAGCGAACTGCCTTCTGAAGCCAACGATCGAGCGAACAACGTGATCACTCGATCAACCAACTCTCTGGATGGGTCCGCTCGAGCGACCACCTCCCTGGAATCCTTGCTCAAGCGAAGGAATTATAACGCGCGAGTGACTCACCCTCTGGATTGGGTCCGCTCGAGCGAACTTAGGGTCCGCTCGAGCGAACCTGAAGCTGTAACTGGGCCCTTTTTAACCCAAATTTTGGGTGAATTACTACCTTTAAACTATCTTAACCCCCCTTAAATGTCCAAAAATGATAATTAAGGTGCTCACCCTTAATCCATAGGAAACTAGGAAACCGTGAGACTTATGACCTTAAGAAGGAACCATTGACCTATTAAATTTTGACCAATGAATATTCATTAGTCTGATACTATGCCGTGAGGGTTGGTTTGGGGCTTCAATGTACCTTTCATAATTAGTGACACCTAAAGAAGTAGGAATACGTTGAGCTTCAAACTTACCCTGTATTGGACAGTAAAGGACTAAATTTAATAGTTTAGTGTTGGTTTGTAAAATTACCTTGAATCCTTTTAATTATCGTTTTTCATATTGGAGCATAATTTTAGTGACGATCAATTCTGATCTGTAAATTGTTATATCACTTGTTTCTATTGAGATCCAAATGTTTATATTTAATTCATACTGTCAGTATTACATACCAAAATTCATATTCACTGGAAATATGGATTGAATGAATATTCGTAAACAATGTGATTAGTATTCGATTTGAATTATAAATAAAGGAACATAAACTTACTCAATCCAGTTGTTATCCGATTACCAATTGATTCGATCGAGTCGACACTACTTAGATTCGACCTTGTGATACCCGATGGGGTTAAACTTGGTTTAATTTTTTTAAAGACTACTGCAGTAAATCATATGGAGTATCGGAACTCCAAACCCGGGTAGCCAGTTAGCTTTTGGCCGGGCAGCTGGTGACATCCCAACTAGATTTGCTCTCAGTGAGAAGATGAGCTTAAAGTAGTAGCTAATTTGTATGTTTCCATTATACTTGATTCATAATGCATGGATTATATTACGGTTGCACAACCTGTCTAGTTTGTACATGTTATTAATCTTCAGTAAATTATCCGTCTTTAATCTAAGATTGATACATTATGTTCTTCCTTATTATTGCCTATACTTGCTCATTCGTTGTATTGATGATGCTACCCTTGGTGTCACAGTCACAGGTGCAGCCTCCGGTCCTGAGGAGACCAAGGAGGGAGAGAAGGTTACCTCAAAGGTACCTTCAGGACTAGACGAGTGGCCTGAGCCCAGTACTGCTTAGTCTCGGAGTGCGTGTTGATATGTTATTGAAGGGTTTGGATTTTGAGCGTGGTTAGCCCCTTTTTGTGTCAACCACACCTGGATTGTAATATTTATACTTTTGGTAGTGATTTTGTATTGGGTTTTCATTATACATCTTTTGTTAGACAATGTATATAATGTATAATTCTTTTGCATTAAACTTGAAGTTACGTGGACCGAATGGGAAATTGATATCTCACTGACATGAAATACAGCTTCCGTTTATGTTAATTGCCTTAAAATGTTTTGGTGAGCTCTAACTCACAAGTTTGGAAGATTTCTTTCTTTCCTTCGTGTGTTGTAACTGGCTCGAGACATGTACAGCACACGAGAGTACGTGTGGCATATCTCGGGGGTTATCCTAGGCCAGGATAATTTGGGACCGGGATGTGACATAATACTCAATCATGAGAGTCAGAGAGAATCTAGTTGTTTTATCTGCTAACTAGTTAATAAGTGTGCAAGGGTGGGCCTAGAAATTCTTTCTTCGGGGCACTATATAGAAAAAAACTCTTTGGGGTCCACATATGAAAAACAAATATAGTTCTCAAAATATGTGCTAGTGTTTTTGAAAATTTTGGAGGGTCCATATGTAAAAAATTATAAAATCTTTAAAAGAATAAATGGGTTTTTAGAAAATTTGGAGGGGCCATATATAAAAATTCATAAAGTTTTCTAAAGAATAAATGGGTTTTCAGATATCTTGGTGGGGTCATATGTAAAATTATAGGGGAGACCAAACAAAAAAAAACCCCTGCATAGAGCCATGAAAATAGAGCCATTAAGAAAAGAGCCATAAGAAAAGGAGGATAAAACCAAAAGGAGTGTTTGGTAATGCTAGGATCTATGTCAAGTAGACTTTTTTAAATCAATGGTTGAGAGTTTTTCGCAAATCTCTCAAGATCCACAAGGTATCAAGCCTTGAAAATTGACCTCATGGCCGTGTTCAGCTTTTCAAAGAGATTTAACAGTTTGGATGTTGTGTTTGGGGACCACATAATCCATAAAATGCCATCAAATGGCTTACTTTTTTTGTTCATATATCGATCCAATGATTGAAATTTAGTCCTATAGCTAGGGTTGATCTTAAAAACAATTTTAATGGTTCGGATCTTGATTTACTATCCTAGAAATAATAAAAAAAAAAATAGAAAAACACTACTGCTCATGGACAAATTGAAAATGGAGCATGATACATCAATGGTTGATATTATTTTGCAAATATCTTGAGACCCACAAGGTATCAAGTATTGAAAATTGGCCACAGAGTCATTTTCATCCTTCCAAAGATATCTAACGGTTCGGATCTTGTATTTGGGGCCCATAGATTCCAAAAAATTGCATCTAATTGATCACTTTTTTGCACATATCACGGGATTGGTGATGATTCAAAGGGTGAAATTTGGTGTCATGGCTGTGTTTGATCTTGTGAACATCTCCAACAGTTCGGATCTTGATTCACATTCTTAGATCTTGAGAAATAAAAAATAAAAAAATTGGACTCGACGTTGTTAGGCCACATTTACTGTTCACCTGCCTCTATTTTCCCCCCTCAAATTTACATGTATCCAATGGTGGGCTGTGGGAAAAAGAGTAATACCCTCTACTTCTCTACATTATTTAGATGGTGAAATACACTACCAAACGCCTATATTTCTAAAATCTTTACCCGCTTTCTAGATATAGAAAATGTAATGCCAAACAATCTCCCCATGGCATGCTTGGTGAAAAGTTACAATTAGCATGGCAACATCTGCAGAGCCCGATCCCTGTCTAGCAAATAAAAGTTTAACACTTGTAGGTGAACGTCCTTCATGTAGATGTTCTTGCTGGAGAAGATTTCATGCTAATTTTAGGGAATAAGGGCAACGAGTAGAAAAACCAACATAATTATGTTTTTATTTTGAAAGAAAGAGATATGACTTTCTCAACCATGAGAAATTGGGTCGGACAGGTTATGCGCACTCAACGTTAGCCCAACCCATCCATAGGAAGCAAATTGGATACAGATCAAGTCGAATTATTCAGGGCCTACCATGGGGTTGAATTGGAGGCACAACAATCGAAGATGATAAAAGGTATATACATTGGGGAGTAGAGTGAAAAGGCCAAATATTGCTGTGCTTAAAAAAATCCAGCCCAATACATTTTAGCTTCAAAATTTTGCAAACCATTCATGTGTTCATGATCTGAAGTAACCAATATCAGAAATTACTTAAATGTCATTTGCTTGTAGGAGAAGAGTCTCTCTTCTCCATTTTTGTTTCTTCTTTTGCTACATTGAGACCCAAAACTCTCTCTCACACACACCTCCGATGTTCATGACTAGCTGAGTTATAGCTTTAGAGCTTTCTTCCCTCTCTAATTAGTCTCTACTTGTTATATAAACAAATTCGCAGTGTTGGATTAACAATAGGTCTAATTCATCATTGGTGGGCAGTATAAGTAGTGAAAGGGATGTCTTAGTGTTTTGTGCATTTCTTATTACAACCAGTCTACCACCAAAATAATTAACTTATCACCAACACTACCACCAGTCTATGTTCCTTTGCAAGTTGCTGACGAAGAAGGAAAGAGGAGGGAAAGATTGTGGAGTGAGGAGCGTAACGTGGCCGTCCCCTCCCTCTGCTTGTTTTATCCCCCTTTCTATTTAAAAGAAGAAAAAAAAGAAAAAAAAAATCAAAGCAACAACTCATGGGTCTAAAGCTGGGGCCATGTGGATCCAATGATGTAGGGTTTATATTGTTTGGAGCTTGATGGTATGGGATCCGAGATCAATTTTGGATGATCTCGATATGTCTAGGACTCTAGTAGTCTAGTGGGCCCTATTTATATTGATGGGATATTTGGATTCATTTGATCTCACAAGGATATCTTATGCTTAAAAGAGCTTTAATAATTCATTAACATTCTTTAAAAGAATTTCTCCGTCCACTGAACCCACTTGTACAACTAACTGTTACAAACCACATGCGAGTCAATTCAAATTCAGCCCACCTGCGTGTTGACCCCAAAAGTGGAATTAAGTGGGGTGCTACGTCTATAGAAAAATCTAGTACCCACCACACAAAAAAAAAGAAAAAATCAATTCACGCACACACAAACCTCCAAAAAAAAACACAGCCCAAAATCCCAACGTCACACGCATCTTACTCGACTGCGTGTTCACTTCAAATACCATAAATTATAGAACAAACCCGAACTTCATACCAAAAATCTTACATTCTCTCACTTGCCAAATTTCCATCTTCCTTTCCTTCCCACACAAGTTGGTGTGCGGAGGATAAGAAGCAGCAGCATCACCAACAAGCCAAAAGGGGTGCGCAGGATTAGCCACAGATGGGTCCGATCGTGGTGGCTTCGCAGCTGGCAACAGGGTTGGGGGTGCTAGCCGGCGCCATGCTGGTGAAGACTGTGATGGAGCAGAAGCCGCCCATGGCCGGCGGCTGGACCAGGTGCGCTACCTGCAACGGCACCGGCCGTGTAAGCTGCCTCTGCTCACGCTGGTCCGACGGCGACGTCGGATGCCGCACGTGCGCCGGATCGGGGAGGATGGCCTGCAACAGCTGCGGCGGGACCGGAACGGGCCGGCCGATCCCGGTCCAGATCTCCGCACGTGGGAAGGGAAGCAAATCCTAGTGCTGGATGAATAGATGTGTCAAGGTTTCTCAAAATATGTAATATGAAAAATCTCTCTCTCCATCTCCCTCTTTCTTTTTTATTTTTATTTTTATTTTTTGTTTTTAATCAAATTTCAATTATATATATATTTTCTTTGTATTTGTTACTTTAGGCTTTTGGAGGTCTTAGAGAAATATACATTTAACATGGATATGATGTGCTCATGACTGATGAAGATTGTTAGAATTTGGATATTGATGTGAGTTTGGAATTTGGGAATGAGGAATTTCATGGGTGCATGTTGTTATGATTTGGTTATTATTTCTGTTTTATTTATTAGAGAGATTGGATGTGGGATGTTTTGTTGTTGTTGTTACATGGGTTCAAATAGTAGTATATGATGGTGTTTGTGGGGCAAATTCAATAACATTAGGTCTCTCTAGTGATTATAAATAATTGACTGTGTCAGCCCATATTTGTATACAGGGGATATCAGATCAGCCTAGATTTTTTTTATACACCAATACTTCATTTATTAACTGATACTTAAAACCATGTTTGGAACTCTTGTTTAGTCAAGTAAGATGAAACCGAATACATACATGGAAGGGTCCATTTAGTGAAGACTCAAACCATTCAAAAGATGTGCAATTTAAGTTTTAATCTTTTATTTTCTGTCTGTGATTCACTTCGACTAGATAGTTTGGTGTCGAAAATAGATTATACATTAGTCTTTTTTCTTTTTCATTTTTTTTTTTTTATGAAGTTAAGTTTGACTTACAATGATGCTTGCATAACAAGCTCTGATTTGGACAATTCCATCCTCCCTTGCTACATTGACACATGCCCAATCACTCAGGTTTGGTGTAGCTGTTGTTCGTAATCATAAGGGTGCAGTTATGGCATGTAAGAGTACTGCAAAACCTTACATACGTGACTCAACTGTAGTTGAGGCTATGGCTGATTTGATAATTAATATTAGAAAGTGATTCATTGGAAGTTTTGAAAGTACTCAGGTGTGAAAAAGTGAATTTCAGCCGCTATGGACAATCGATTGACTCTGCTAAATCAATTTTAAAACTCCTTTCAATCGTTGGAAGTTTAACATGTCAAGAGGGATGCAAATAAAGTGGCACACAGATTGGCAAATGAAGCTCTATTACAACCGATAGATCATATATGGAGAGATTGTGTTCCACAAATTATTCATCGAGGAATGTGATATTTTCGATGATTTTTAATACAATCTGATATTATCTCTAACAAACCAAGGTCAATTAAAATGGTGGGAGAGAGAGCTTTATGGGAAACTTAAAGAAGAAGCTCTTGGAAATCTCATCTCTCCATTGTCCATTTCTTTCTATTATAGGCCTTCGAGAGAACTAGATGAACTTGAACTCTACTAATGGAGCATTTGTGCGACAGGAGGATTCTATTATAGAGAGAAAAATTATTTTGATTCTCGTTCAACTCATTGTTTTCTTATTTGGTATGATACATTTTTTGTGAAAACGAGAAAAAATTGAATTGATTTACCTCAATATAGAAGATTTGCATTACTTATAGGAGGTTTACGAATTCAGGTTTTCTCTATTCGATGGAAATAGAAATGTATGAGAAACGAAATCCTCTAGTTATACATACAAGTCATTATTCTCAATTCTCCATGTGATTTGATCTTTTCTATGGTAGTAGACTCATATCAATGGATCCAAGCTTTTTTAAATTACACGTCTCCTTACTACATCCAAGCGAACATGAAGCTTTAAGAAAGTTCTTTAAATCCAAAAAGAGGTTTGAAGCCTCCTGATTTTGAAATCCATTACACTAATATTGTACTGATCATGATCTCCAAGTGTAGAGCTGCGATGTAGTAATAAACTAGTGAGACCAGGTCGATCTACAAGGAGCAATGTAAATTAAGGTTCCTTTTCAACTTGTACTTGCCCTAAATTAAAAATCTAAATCTAGCCTAATAAACTAGAAAAGGTACAACCATCATTCCTACTTTTCAAAAATTAAATTAATTACAATCCAATGAAAATAAAACTTCCTAAATCTAAAAATCATAAACTAAAAACTTAAATTGCTACAAAAGAACACATAAGTTAGAACATCAAGAATAAAAACTACCAAAAATAAAACTAAGAAACTAAACTAGAAACAAAAGAAACCTAATTTAGAAAGTTAGGAATGTTAGTAATGCAATGCGCGCTATGATATGCTAAAAAAATTCTAAGTCTGAAAAACTAGTATGCTGAGCTAATTTTATGCATGATTTCTCCTAATCTAATGCAACCTAAAATTGAGTTTAATGGCAGAAATTAAAACTATGATGATTCATGAATCAAATAATAAAAAAAATAGAAGTAAAAAATGATTTAAAACGAATGAGATATGAGTGCATGAATATGACTTAAAAATAGAAACTGTGTAGAAATTATGCACACAGGTGGGTATGACCAGCAATGTTTGAGCCACTGGTTCACCATCTTTCCAAAATTATTTTTGCTTGAAATTCTGGGGTTTGAAAGTACACTGATCAAGCTTTAGTTTTCTCAAGTTTCATAAAAAAATAATGTGTTTTGATCAGGTTTCTAATCGCAAACTTTTCACTTAGAATTTATCCTGAAATTTCTGCAACAATATATAGAATTGTGCTATTTATTCTGGGATCCGAATTTCCAAAAAATATTTGGCCAAGATTCTTAAATCACTGATTTTTGTTATCCTTTCAAGTCACAACTCCAATTCCAGATTTAAATTCAGTTTTGAATACTTGAATAACAAGCAACTTAAACATATTTAACACCACCAATATGAATATGCATGCAATACTAACTAGTTTCAACCATAAACTTTGTAAAAATAGACATAAAATTTAATTGATCATAAAAATAAAGACAATAAACAAAAGTTCAAGAATTTAAATGTGTGGAGAAAACAAAAAAAAGTAAATGTGTGGAAGGACATAAATTTAAATGTGTGGAAGTGTATTCTTCTCTTTCAAAATTCTTTTCTAAGCATGGTCATAATTTGAATTATGTTCTTAGGGCTTTTGGGTCGTCAATCTAAACACCAACAATACAAGAAACATAAAACAAGCACCAATCACCCAAGGACAAGAAAGAAAAATTGAAAAGAGTAAGAAATTTTTTTACTAATATGCAAAGTCTTATATAAGATTAAAAAAATAAACGATGACAATTACATACTAAGATGAGAAGCCTCTTCTAGATGAAAAACCCAATGGTGTAGTTTAATTTCCAGCGAAATCTCTTTGAGGACTTCAATGGAGAGAAAGAGAGAGGAAGAAGATAGAGTGTAGTAGATAAAAAGAGCTGGTCTATCTTCCCATGAGAGGAGAGGGATGTTTATGCCTTTAATTTATAGATTTTTGCTCTCTTTCTTTCCATCTTTGTTCCAAGTTTGTAGCATGCAATCTTCTTTGTATGGCAAGTCCCTTCTTTGACCAACAAATCTTCAAAGAAATAGCAAGGTGAGTGAGAGATTTTTGGTGCTTTCCATGTACAAAATTGCAATCCCGAGTATAAATTATAGCACTGACTTCCAGAGGCCATATCATCCTTATTTTAGCTCCGATTGACACTATCTTAGAATCCAAAGATATTTAATTGAAAAGAGCTTTCCAACGGTGTATGGATTACACCAATCCGACAGTTGGATTAAGAATTATGACCATTTTAATCTTGCTGCCCTTGAAAAATCCGAGAATACTTATGCACATATGGAATGTTAGTTGTGCAATGGCATGTGTGGGACCCATGTGGATGTCCAAAGGGATCTTGGGATCTTTCTTTCCTTGTTTCTTGACTCCCCTTCTATCTTTGGTTTGCTTCCAAGCTTCTTTAATTGACTAGTCAACTCTTCTAGCACACTTTCTTTCCTTGAATTTATTTCTTGATTTTTGAGTTTTCAAACTTAGCAAGAATTAGATTTTACCAAATCTGAAGTTTCCCTTCTTGATCTTGAAATCACGAATCTAGCTTTCCATTGTTGACTTTACAAATTCTCCAAAAATACCAAGATATGTGAGTCCACCATGAAAGATGTCTTACCCTTGATCTCTCTCAAATTTCACAAACGAGGGTCCCATTCTTGATTTCTCCTACACAAATTAAAACAAATGGATTCAAGAATAATTCTATGTAAGGAATTTAAATGAACTATGCATGGGACCCTACTTGATGCATCCAAAATAACCGACTTTTCAAAAATAAATCTCCAAAAATGGCAGGTTTCAAGAATTTATGCAAAAAGTTTGATTTTTTAGCAAATTACGCATTAATGCACTACAATGTACCCTAAATGTATAAAAACATGATTTGACACTAAATGAAGCTCTTTAATATCAATAAGCCCTTAAATGGTACAAAATGTGTATGAAAATATGCGTTTTTCAAGATTCATCATGTAGAATTCCTCTCCCTTTCATCGCTTTAGCTTTAGCTGATGAAGTGAACTAAAAGCTAATCTTTTCAGTGGAAACATACACACATGAGCTGATCTGATTAGTTTCAGACATGCATGCTAGCTTCAATTGGAAACAACTCACACTCAACTTTCGGTTTTAAAAATCAAGCTTTTCTATTGTACGGTTATTTATGCAAATATCCTTATTCAGCTGTGGTTGATCTTGCCAATTTGGTTCACTTGAAGCTCTCTAAACTCTTTCAGTAACCTAAATCTATGTAGATTTAACTCCTTTGGAACAAATCTCTAGCTCTGATATGATTTTTAGCCCTTTGATCTCACAAATTGGCATATCCATTTTTCTTCCATATGCACAATTGTGGTTCATATACATTCCTCGTCATTGAGGTCCTTAAATTGCATATTGTTTTTAAACAATTTGCAGCTTGGTTCCCAAGTTTCTCTTGTAAAATTCTGTGGGTCCTTGAATCTATTAGTAGAGCCCACGAATCCAAGCAACAAAAAACATTGTGGTACTCTATCATCAAGTATAGTCGAAATCTTTTCACTAAAAAAACGTATAGAACAAACTATCACAATTTCGCCCAACTCAACATAAAATTGTTCGCTTTAGGCCACGTGTACGCGTGGACTTCCCAAGAGGTCACCCATCCTAGTACTGCTCCCGTCCGAGCACGCTTAACTCCAAGTATAGTCCATTCCACTAAAAAAAAATTCCACTAAAAAAAAGTATTATAGTCCAAACTATCACAGCCCTGCCCAACTTAGCATGAAATTGTCTGCTTTGACCCATGTGCTCGCGCGGACTTTTCACTCCCGCACGAGCACAATGAATTCCAGAGTTCTTATTGTTTTCGGAGCTGCACGATTTTAAAAGGCTTCATGTTGAATTAAAACGGAGCTTGACTTATAAGCACAGGGTCAGGACTTAGATATTTCCGATGTGGGTTAGCGGATACTCATTGTTTGAAGCTCATGGTTGACACGCTATGCCCCGTAGTTAAGAGTGCTGCCTGGTCCAAATTCTCACACAAACCTAACTTCAATCGAAGTTGTCCCACCTTGTGATTGATCACTTAAAAAATAAGATTTTACTTTAGTTTTATTGTTCACATGCTTTAGACACGATCTATCTATTGGTGAGACCAACTCTGATGACATTGAGATTTGGCCCCATTAGCATCAGGAAGAAGGATAACTATGTTGAGTAGTTTGGAATTTGGAATGGATCTTAGTGATGGATTTTCTTTTTAGTGTGCACTCGAAAGTGAATCAAATGAATCCACCCTATTGGTTTTTTTGAATTAAGTCAAGTTATGAATAGTAAAATGAGGACTTAAATGCAAAATGGAGGAACTAAGAATTGGGTACCTTTGATGTGCTTCACTGAACGAACATGATCATGCAAAACTCACCTTCCTATAGCCCTCTTATCTTTGAAATCAAGCACATTAGATTTTTTGCCGTTGTTATCTAGATTGTTATGCCAATTAACTGGAGATTCCTAGCACAGTCAGGCAAATTTGTTCTACGTAGTTTCATTACTACTATCATTTTGTATGGTCAGGCAAAATCGGTATGAGTTGGTTGTAGTATTTTTATCAGTAGTAGCAGGAGAGAAATCCGCAAATTTGAGGATTCTTCTCTGCCCTAAGAACATGACTTTCCTCACTGAGAATTTGTATAGATGAATATTCCTTACATCACATTTTGGTAATAGGTAAGAAATTGGCAGATTTGAGGATTTCATACAATCTTTCCCTTTCGATTAGGGATTTCCACATCCTATATGGGAGAGGTCATTTCCACATCCTATATGGGAGAGGTCAGACCGAGAATCCTGAAAAATGAGGATCTCAATTGACCCAAATCCTCGAGGATTTACAATTATCAAACATGGGTTTTTCCCGACTTCCTAAAAAAGTGAGAGTTTTTTGTCCAAGGATGTGGTTGCCAAATATGATCCAAAAAGAAAAATTAGGTTAAATGACCTAAAAACACTCCAAGGATTGGATTTATTGTGTTAATATGTTTTTAACTGGAAAATAATATATGTCTTATACATAGAAGTAGACTATAAATGCATGAATTTGATCTGACCTAACTTGCATAGGTGAGATTAAGAAATATAGATTTACTTATCACTTGATAAAGATCACATTGGCCTATACATATCAATAATCAATGTAGAATATGACTGACAATCCATTCACACTTATGCCATATTGTGGAAAAGTCTCTACGCGCCTTATTAAACTTCTAAAACAAAAGGTGCATTGAAGCTAAAATCATTGTAAATTCAGAAAAATTGATAGGATTTGTATTGGCAGTGCTTAAAAGCTAGAGTAAAATCAACATACATTCGTTCTAAATAGATGCACTAACATATTCATATTGGAGTCTCACACCCTTGTTACTACATCAATCACAACTAATTATGAGAAAGAGTTGTTATTTTTGCAGAAAATATGATGTTTCCTATTAGAAAAATTATTCCTAGAAGTCGAAAGGGAGAGAATAAGCAATAGAAATGATGAAGTACCATTGCAAAAAATACATGCAGTGACCTCCACAGTCCTACTTGAAACATATGAGTAAATTCACCATCCGCTCAACTTGTGATTGTAGCACCCATTTTCAACTAGACTTGGAAACAAAATGCCCACACGACCAACTCAGTTTGAATCCCTTCCTAAATCTTGCAAAAAAGAAAAAAGAAAAAAGAAAAAAGGCCAACAACAAAAAAGTAAAAAAAAAAAAAAAAAAAAACAAACAAAAAACAAAACAAAGCCAAACTGAATACCAATTCCAATTGAAAAATGGGGAAATCCATCCTAAGTAAAATAAGGTAAATAAGAAATATCTAACCATATGTAAGCACATCTCGGACCCAAGAATTCCCTGATTAAGGTGGTTCCCGAGGTGTGACGCATACTCGCATCTGTTCCAAACAAAGTTCGAATTCACGAAGGAAAAAATTCCACTTTTCCCATATGAGGGTTACTCACTGACAATTGTCAATGAACATTTATTTACGAAAGCATGTACAATACCAATATTTAGCCATGAGCAGTCCATTAACCAACCCATTACATAACAATTAGTCTTTAATAAAGCTAATAATTTAAGCCTTCAATGCATTACTAAGTGCAAGATTAACTATCCAGTCTCAAGTCATAATTATCACTCTTGTACGTACTCCGGCAGTCGAAGCTAACCATTAACTGTACCGATCAAATATCTAATATGAGAACTATTATTTATCCTCTTTGGTAGCCTGGATTCCTGTGACATCAAGTGTAGCACCATGAATACAATGATTCAACAATATATATGAGCAATTAAGATTAACACATGTTATTTCAAATTTGAATTATTGACAGAAGATTAATTAAAAGATGTCAATTAATCCTAAACTAGGCTCATTGTGCAATGAGAGTAATTCATGCTTAATTGAATCAAAGATCAAATACATTCTTTCATTTTAGTTGGCTACTGCATAAGCTAATCCTTCCTCCCTTTTAGAGAGAGGGAATCGTGTTGGGATGTTACCAGCGGCCTGGCCAAAAGTCCTCCTGGCTATCTGGGTTTTAGGGTTCCGGTGCTCTAGACTATCTACTACGCAACGACGTTCAATTCTAAACCAATATTCAATCCCGTCGAGTATCGTTCGGTCAAAGCTCGGTAGTGCCAACTCATTCGATTCAATCAATAGAACTTGAGTAAGACTCTTACACTCAATTCATTCGAATCTTTGTGATTCCATTCTATTCATTCATTTCATTTCAAATCATTTCAATCAATCTGGTCATATTTACTCAATCCGCTATTTACATCAATGTACGATAGATTTGTAAGACAATTTACAATAATAATTGAAAAGTAATACAAATAATGCATAAAATAATTCTTGAGACATTAGAGGGCAATAATGAAGCCAATAACAACATGCAATGCAATTTGATTAATATAATCAAAGAGATTACTAGCCAAACCTAATTTTAATACCCGCTGTCTCTAACCATCCATTTCCATATAGGTTTAGGTAGGGATGTAAATGGGTCCTCGATTTTTCGATTGCCCGAAGGTTTCGACCTGTTAAAAACTGGGTCTGAGTCCTTATTTAGGCCCCGATAAGTAAATGAGTCCGGATCCGGTTCCACCTTAGTTTGGACACGTGGACCCGAGACCCTATATATTACCTAAATTTTCTAAAATCTCTCCTAAAAATCAAGTTTTTTTAATATCATTTTCTACCTAGACCTAGATCCGGATCCAGACCCGTCCCATATATAGTTCTAGTTTTGGTTCCGGAGCCAAGAAACCGATTCCGAAATGGTTCCAGGTTTGGATCCGGTTCCACCTTCTCCTTAACGGTTCCGGTTCCGAGTCCACCATGGACCCGGACTGGAACCGACCCGTTTAGAACCCTAATTTTAGGTAATTCAATGTACGTGCTACATTTTATTGGTGTCACTTTGTGTGTGTGTGGTACACCGAAATCCCTAAACCAATACCCATGGTAAAGTGGTAGACAAACGAATAGGCACATGAGATGATTGTAGCCCAAGATTTCTCATGTGCTACAATTTCCATCAGACTTAGTGAGTCGGTTGGGGGTTCCATGTTTAGGGACCTACAAGGTCAACCGTTTCACACCCTAAGAACCTTATTGGTTCAGTGTTTGTGTCACAATTATCCTCAAGGATTGATTATAAAGGGTTTAGTCCATGGGTTCCAATCTAAGGTCCAAACTAGGTTTAAAGTCTCTTTACCCAAAAGAGATAGGGCCCAGTTCAATAATCCACATATCAGCTTCCACTCCTAATTTTTTATCATTAGGATGTGTGAACCATTGGTTTCTACGTTTCAAGAGCTTTCCAACGATATGTGGAACTCCAAAATCCGACGAGCGGATCAAAAGTTATGGTCGTCTGAAGTTTCTGGAAAATGTTTATAAGGGGGGCTAGCTGCCTAGGGAGGTCGGCTAGCCACCTAAATACCTATGTTTTCATGCCTTTCTGGAATTCTAATCGCTGTCTGGGCGGCTAGCCGCCTGGTGACCGCCCAAGCTGTTATCAAAACCCAAAATGGTTCTGTTTTTTAAGTAATTAAAAATCTATTACATTCCAACTCTTTCCAATGCTGCTAAAACATTCATAAGATCATTATATGGCCAATTTGAGTCTCCATTTGCTCCTTTGGTCTAATTCTTTTCCACACATCCAACTCATTCTTTGTTTATCCATTCAAAAGAACCCATTTTACATTATCAATCTAATTTAAAGGAAGGCTGAATTCTCAATCAAAGAATCATATTGTTCAATCAATGAATTAATTAGCATGCGTAAATCTAAGTTTCTCATTACTTGCCTTCTAATGGTGCTTTCCAAAGCTAATACCCTCTTCTTGACTCCATTCAACAAAAATCCCTAAATATGTTAACTCATGCAATTCCCTACAATGAAGATGAGAATGAACGAGCTCAGTTGAGTGTGCATGTGACTCTTTAAGGTTCTAATTAATAACTCAAATCAGGATGAAGTTGTACAGAGGCATAGCTTACCAAAAGAAATGGGTATGGTGGAGATGTGATGAAGAGAGCTTGAAGAAGATGAGTATCACTTTCTAATTTCTCAAATCGAACATGCATGACTTTCCATGGCTTCTAATTAGTCATTCGAGAGGTAGAAAGGTGATCTGGGAGAATTCCTTCTCAATGGGGAAAATCCTAGAGCGTGATGGCCTGCAGTGGCTATAAGGGAGTTTCAAGATGAAGATAAGCTTCTCAATTCTCCCATGCACTCTACCTTCTTGTAGCAAGAGATGGAGGAAAGGAAGAGAGAAGAAAGGAGTAGAAGAAAATGCTCTTGGCCGGAAGTGAAGGAAGAAGGGGAATAACGGACGGTGGTTCCTTTGCATGCAAGTCCCACTCAAAGGAAGAAATTTGATAAAAGGGCTTTGGGTGAGAAATGGGCTTGGATATGGGTCAAGATGGGTCTATTGAGGAGTGGGCTCCACCCAAAGGGGAATATTAAAAAGTATTTTCGCTGCCTCTACTAAAGCCTTGAGGTTTTGGTAGGAATGGTTAACCAAAGAAATTTAAGATGGTATCAAAGTAAACTAGTCGTGAGTTTGAATCTCAGGAGGAGCGACTCGGTGCAAAAAAAAAAAAAAAAAAAAAGGTTTGTCGCCAAAATTGCTCCAGCCAAGTTCCACCTGAGGGGGAGTATTGAGGAGTGTGCTCCACCCCAAGGGGAATATTAAAAAGTATTTCTACTGCCTCTACTAAAGTCTTGAGGTTTTGGTATGAATGGTTAGCTAAAGAGATTTAAGAGGGTCTACTTGCATAAATCCTCATGCATTTACAACATTATCAAATGTAGATTTTCCAAATCCTTAGGAAAAGCCTGTAAAGAAAGCATGGAACTAGGGGTCATTTAGTTGCACTCGATTTTTTTTATAGATGTAAATGATGCACGTATATATGTGTGTAATGGTTAAGAATCATCGTGTTTGTTTGTACATGTGGTGCGTAGATGATGAATGAAAATGGTGTGTAAATGAGGTCATTTTCAAACCAAGATTCTCATACCTAAATAGGTGCGAAACTCTTTTACATCTCTCACTTGCAAAGAGGAGCTAGTACATGCTTTACATAGTGATTGCATTGTTATGCAATAATCACAGGATCGATTACCATCCACCACTTATATATTTTTTTATTCCTGTGATGCCCGCATTTGAGATTCGCAATTATTCAATTTGTTTATCAAACTAATAAACCCAAAGACCTTTAAGCTAATTATTTTGTATCTTCATAACTTTTGAGTAATTTGTGAAAAGGTCCAAAAAATTCCAACTTATAAATCTAATTCTCTACACTTTCATGGGCCCTGATTTTTTATATGAACTATTCAATATTCTTATACTAATGATAAGCATCTCTACTTTATTGATCTTGAGAAATTTGTGAACAACAACTAAAACATTTAGAACATCCGAAACTGTTGGATGTACTTATTTACTTAAGTGAAAATGATTATTTTGACAAACATATGAATGACATTTGCATATGCAACATTTATATATATAACTCTCATTTTGCTAAAAAGCAAACAACCCTTTAGCAACATTAAAAAGAATAAGAAAAAATGAGATTTAATGTCACAATGTTAGATATAAATGTCATATCAAGGCTTTGGTATTTGTGAGCGCAAAATCATATCCCCTCTCCTCTCACATGTCCATATGTGCATCTGTATCTAGGTATCAATTATTTTAACTTTTATATTTTATTTATATGAAAAATCATCCTTTTTTATATAAAATATCATGTCGGGCTGTGTCGCGGGCACGAGCGCCAACACACTAGGTCCTGAGTTCAAACTCCGGGGAGGCGTTATTCCTCCATGTCATCTGGGCGTCTCAGTTGATGGGAGGTGTTAAGTATATTAATTTTTCGCTTTGTAATAGCTTAAGGAGACAATACAACATCTACTCTGCTATCTTATCCAAGAATGATGGGTCAATATTAAAGAAGACTCAATAGAAACTCAGTCCACATCTCAACACTTTCTTTTGTTAACAAGTGATCTTCAAAAGGCAGATTGTTAGCTTAAACAAGACCATTGTATTAGAGAAGGTTCCTCTTCAAGGGATGCATACTGCCACAGTCAATATACTCAGTTATGAGTTTAGATATTCAAGAACTGGAGTTCTCAAAAGCAAAAGATAAAGATCCGACCATTTATTTAATGACATAGTCCCAAAACTAATCAAGGTTTGTGAATGGGAAAAAAAAGGGATATAAGTGCAATGTACATTGACCCAGATCCAAATGGGAGTCGATTCTCTTGAAGTTATAATATTGATTATGCCAATAGTCTCATTGTTTCGCAATTTCTAAATGATGATCATTGTGATTATGTTCTAACTTCTGAAACAAAGAAGAAAAATGCCTTTGGATGATGTCCAAGCAGTTGGAAATATGAAAATTCATTTTCAATTATGTTGAACTTCTCCTCATTGGATTGGGTTTGGGGAAGAGAGGAAGAAGGAATAACATAAGGAGTTTATGCCTGCTCAAGTGAGGGTTGCCGCTACCATTCAACATAAAAAATGAAGGTCGATAGCGATCATCCAAAAAAATGATAGAATGGTTAATTTTTCTTTAGAAATTTTCTATTTGGTACACCGATCACATAAAGTTATTAGAGGATTTTACTGGTAAAATCCCGAAATACAGTCATATATCCCGAAGGGTCTTGCAAAATGTGCTACATTGATGGGGTCTGTCAGTACTCAATTCATTTTTTTTTAATATGGGGTGAGTGACACTAGTGTCACTGTGTTTCCGACGACAGTTACGCTCGTGTTGTTGTTCGCCAACCCTATATCTACGAACGCGTCTCATTTTTACCATTTTACAATTTGTAACTTCCTCTTCTTCTCTAGAGCAACAACGCTGCTTCACCTACCTTCTTCCTTCTCTATAATCCATTAACCTTTTTCCGAAATCGCACGTCTACAAGAAGGTATGTCATATTAGCTACGTTTTTTTCACATGATTTTCGGAGCATTATATATGTTTGGAGTTTTTGATGCATCGTGTATGGTATGAAATGTGTATTGTGTAATTTCTTAGCATTATGCATGTTTGGAGTGTGAGTTCTTCATTTAAAAAAAAAATTGTAAGATATTATGTTCATTTTATTCTCTCGTTTACTGAAGAATCACATAGTTTGCACTCACGCACGCTATATGTCTGATCAAATGTCACAATGGAGGTCCTCCCTTATTATCATGTTCTGTTTGTCTTTTTCATAAAACAAAGTAGATTTGTGGGTATGTCCCTTGAGTTCTAGGATCTTTGGTTTAATACTTTCTAGTAAGGCTACTGAGATATGAAGACAATGGCTATATGTTTTTGAACTTGGTTTCATCATATTGTAATCCTTTACCCAATTCATCATATTGAAATCCCTTCTCAACTAGTTCAGTGGCTAAACCAGAAAGCATGGGGTTTGTGGTTTCAAAAGAAACTAAAAAAAGGCACTGAGGTTTAGAAGGTTAAAAGGAGAAGAAAACGAATGCATCAAACCGCAAAACCTTGAGTTCATCAAAAGCAAGAGGTAGTAATGAAAGAATGGAATTAATGAGACATTCCAACAAAAAAAAAATAAAAAAATTGAGACCTTAATTTTTCTTGTACCCCTCTTGTCTCTTGGAAATCTAAAACTTCCTCGTATAGTTTTTTTCCTCCCCTAATGCCCCACTACCTAGTAGAAATTCAGGCTCGGGTCCACATTTGCAATGGACATGATTGGATTCTGGCCTATTTCAAACCCTACTGGTGAAGGCTATGGCTCAATGGAACCTTGTTTGATTGCTTCAAACTCTAATAACACACAAAAATCAATGAATCCCAATATTGAGAAAACATGGCAATACAAATTCATCTAGTAGTTCACATTACATAACAGCAAAATATTTTGACTACTGCATCTTAAATAATTTTTAGGAAAACAAGGTATTGGAACAAGAATAAGAGGAGTCTTCTTTTAGACCAAGACGCCATGACCTTCATCCATGTCAGTATCCACCCTATCAGGCATCTTCCAATCAAATATATGTAAAAGATTGGCTAGTGCGCATTGGATGGTAGGGGTTACAAAATGAATTCCTGACCAAATCCTCCTTCGTGCACCAAATGGGATGAGTTCAAAATCATGTCCTCTGAAGTCTACATGGCTCTTGTTGCCACCATCCATGAATCTCTCTAGATAAAATTTATCAGGGTCCTCCCATGATTTAGGGTCACTTCCAATTGCCCATGCATTCACCATGACTCTTGTCTTGGCTGGAATATCATACCCATATATTTTACTACTTTTAGTGGACTCTCTAAGAACAAGTAATGGAACTAGAGGATGTAACCTCATAGTCTCTTTGATCACTGATTTCAGGTAGTTCATTTGATGGAGCATATCCTATATAACTATTGATTTCCCTTTTGCAATTCCCCTTACCTCTTCTTGCACTTCTTTCATTACTTTTGGGTTCCTTAGGAGCTCTGTCATTATCCATTCCATAGCTGTGTATGTAGTGTCGATTGCAGTTGCAAACATATCCTGTAAAGGAAAGAGAAAACACAGAACATGCCATTTGAATCCCACCCTTTCAACTTTCATATGGTTTGTGGCATTGGGAACAACATAGAATAGCTTAATCAAATAGGGTAGACCACTTTTCTTATTTTGGCATTTCTCAAACTTAGCCATGCTTCATATGGTCATTTCTGTAGCTCCATTTCATTTACAAAAGTGGAACTAATATAACAACACATGGAGATGTATACAATAAAGAGGATCATCAAAAGAATCTAATAACTATGTAAAGAACTAGTTTTTTGAAGCCTTTCTTAGTTAGATTTCAGGCATTGTTTACAAAGTTTCTTGGACTAGGATACCAAAAAAGTATCTTGAATTGGCATGTGCTCAAGTTTTCAGTTTAATTGGAGAGATAACACCATTGGATTGGGAAAATGATGGAAAAATGTGCTTAACTGAGATTTAATAAAAAAATCTCAGACTTGTCCAATCCAATAGTTTCTAAATAGTCCGACTAAAATGATAACGTCTTTGTGTTAAATCAAGATTGAATAAAAAAAAAAGTTCATGTGTGTCCTAAAAGCTACACTTGTGATATTTTATGTATCTTTTGTAATCGTATATACTGGTTATGTATGCTAATTCTGAAAATTAATTAGCGGGTGGGAAAGAGACATTTGTGGAAAATTAACAGTTTTTATTCACTTTTACCAAAAAAAAAAAAAAAAATGTTTCCATCCATGTGGTATGGACAGATCTTTACATCTTTTGTTCTGATTTGTTTCTTTCTTCACAATTCACATCAGTTGACTACCTATACCTAATCATGAATTGTACGAAAATCTTGTTTGGTATGTTTACATTGATAGAAAAATCATCAACAGTCATGCAAAT
Source organism: Camphora micrantha (assembly GCA_003546025.1). Lineage (NCBI taxonomy): Eukaryota > Viridiplantae > Streptophyta > Magnoliopsida > Laurales > Lauraceae > Camphora > Camphora micrantha. The sequence continues at coordinate 31,753,218 of QPKB01000003.1, read as the reverse complement.
AGAAATATATTTCCTTTGCGTTGGTGAACTCATACTTGTATATGCTTCATATTATATGGCTTGAAACTGAACAGATGGCGAAAGACGTTGCTTCTGATGATGAGGGAGAGTTAATGTATGATCAGGATGAACATGTTTCAAAAGCTATATTAAAAAGAGTTGAGCCTGGAAGTTACAGATGCATCAATACCAACCCTGATAAGAAGATATGGGTATTAACTGAAAAACAGAAAGAGCATGTGGGGGGTGTTGGTCTATCACATCTGTCAGAGATAGACTATATGATGATAGATCATGCTCTAATATCTGGGGTCGTGGAAAGGTGGAGGCCCGAAACCAATACATTTCACCTACCAACGGGGGAAACGATGATCACTTTAGAGGACGTTGCTTACATTTATGGACTCCCGATAGATGGTGAACCGGTAACGGAAAGAACCTTCAATAATGCCTTTATCCCAGAAGTATGTAAAGGATTGCTAGGCCTTGCCCCACGTCAGGGAAAAGATACCACTGGCCTTACCATAAAGTTCAAATGGTTGGAGGAGAATTTCTAGCCCTCCAAGAATAGGAGTAAAGAATGCAAGACTAGAGCATGCCTATTTTTCTTGGTGTCTGGACAGATCTTTGAAAATTCTTCTGGTGCAAGGGTGCCAGCTTGGCAGCTAGAACTCTTTAGGGAGTTCAAGCCCTAGGCATGGGGTCCAGCTTGCCTTGCAAGCTTATATAGGATGCTTTCAAGAGCTACGAGGCTTTTAAGAGATGGAGATGATAGTGAAGAGAAGGGGGAGGTTGAGGAGAAAAAAGAAAGTGGAAAAACTACATTGCTTAAGACTCTAACGGGCCCTTTTCAGTTGATACAAGTGATTATATTTTAATCAGTCAACATACGTTTTTCTTTATTATTAGCAATCACAATTTTACATTTTGCATTAACTGTCTTTGTTGTTTCATACTTGTAGATTTGGGCCTACTCTAGGATGACAATTGGGAGGTGCCCTAAGCCTGATCCTAGTTGGCAAAAGGATCTTCAATTCCCATTGTTTAAGATATGGGAGAAAAGACTCGAAGGCTCGAAAAAGTAACAAACATGAAAGAAATCTGCGCTCACATCAACAGCCTAAAAGAAGATGGGGTACTCATTTAGTTCAAAGTTATTGTCACATTTTTTTTTCTATTGATGTAGTTTAATTAGGGAGGTTGTTAATTGTTTTGTTTTCTGTGTAGTTCTTATGGCAACCATACAAGAAGATGCCGACGAAACTATTCCAATTAGTGCCAAAAGGAGACAAGCAATTGTTCACGTCGAGCACTATCCTTATCCATTATTGGGTCTTCGAGAGGCACAATGCAAACCGCGTATCGAAGCAATTTGGCATTGGACAATCAGTGCCCCCACCATTCTCCTTGCTATTCAAGCGGAATAAGTGTATAGAACGATGTGTTATTGACTACAGTCAAAACCATCCATATGTGTTCAAAATATGGGAGTCAAGGAGGAACTCTATTTTATTCGGGAAGAAAGACTCTTCCGCCAAACATAGTGACTCTTATCTTCTTTGGTATGGCTTGAACATCATTATGAAGATTGTTTGTGGTGCGGATGGTGAAGGACGGCGATCACCTATTAGAGTTGAACGAGCAACAAAGGTGAAGTCCCAACCAGAAATACCAAAGGAGTCAAACGTAGAGGATAAAGACAAAGGCAATAAGGGTACGTACCATTCAAGCGAAATGCTACTTCCAAACATGTGAGCATCCGTCAATTACATATTGATTTTCAATTGAAGTAAGAAACTGTTTATTTACAAGTTTCTAAATAATTTATCTCAGGTAGTTGATTTCTTAGACCACATGGAGCGGTCATCCTTTCGTGCAGATTGCAAGAAGATTAAATTGGGAGATTTTACTACCCAATTACGGAAGAAGATAAAAAGCTTTAGAGATGCTTTCGCGAACGCTTTCGCGAACGCTTTCGAACGCTTTGGTGCAGAATCTTGTTCTACCTCTCAATCAGATGAGGAAAAGGAGGTAATTTTGTAGTGACGCATTGATTCCAAATATATAACTGGATGGGGTTAAAAGTGGATAACGTATTTTACTTGTTGTTTCTTTATAAACTTTGTTGGTGCACGTAGGGTTCGTCTTCGGTGTCTAGGAAAAGGGTAGTCCCAAAAGTGAGGGACGGAACTAACTTATCGCTGGCCATAAGGAAACTTCAATATTCAGAGGGGCAAGCTGCAGTGAATGAGCCAATACATGTCGAGTCGCCCACAATGTCACCTCTGGCAGCAGCTACTTTCGCATCCCCAGTCGTGCCACAAAACGATGAGGTCTTCACAACTCTGATTAAGGCACCCCCGGATCTTCAAATAGTGCTACAAAAACCCAAATCAGACATCAACACATTGATTTGGCGGATAAAAAGGTTGCATCGTGAGAGGAAGATCCCCCGTTATTTCAAGGATTATGACCATTAGCTGGTGCGGTCAGCTTATGCTCTTATGGAGGGAGAGTTGACTCTACTAGAAGGCTTCCTCGAATTCTACAAAGAAAAGTAAACCCCATTTAACTTCATTGGATTTAGAAATGAGTTCGTAGCCACTTCCCACTATTAAAAACCAACATGTTAACTTTGTGTTTTTATAATCTGTGCAGGTGGGATGAGCTTGACATATATTGCACGATGGTTTCAGCTGGTGCGTTGAAAAAGGCCCTCGATGCCGACACTTGATTAGATACAAATATCATGTACTGGTGGTTTGAGATACTGAATGGCTGGTACCCGGATGTACATTTCTACGATCCTAGTATTTGTGTAAGTTCTATACTGGCTTGATAAGAAATCGCTTTGAAATTTTTTGGGTAAAAAAGTAGATACCCACTATGTCTGTAATTTCTTATTGTCGGAATCTTAAACATACTAATAGTGCATGTGTACACATGTGTTGTGCTGCATTAATTATATTGTTCTTATTGTAACAGACGTGGTGGCGAGCTAACAACACGAAGGCTTTACAAGATAACTGTTGTGGCAGGGATAGGACCAAGGTCTGGGAAGCAAAGGAAAAGCGGCTATTGGTATTCATAATGTGGCATGAACATCACTTCAGTCTGCTTGTAGGATATAATGAGGAGAGAAGATGGGAATTTTACAATAGTTTGAAGTCTGACAGGACAGCTGTTAATGTGGATAAAGAATTTGTAAGCCCACTTCTCAACTTCAATATTTTGGAGCTCGTGCGAGCCTTCAAGTTAAAATTACCACTGTTAATGTTTTCTAATCATGTTCCATCTTTTATAAACAGATTGACTTAATCAGTAATCGATATTCAAATTATGGATGGTACGACATTGGTGTGTGGTCATTACTTGTGAAGACAAAGATACCGTATCAAGATAATGGAAATGATTGCGGGGTCTTCGCACTTGTATATGCAGAACATCTTGCAGCCCGTATTCTAATTGACTTCACACATGATGACATACCCTATTATCGAAGCAAGATCGTTGTAGACATCTTTGGTAGAAGTTGGGAGATGAACAACAATCGTCTCCCAATTCATCCATTGTCTCAATGAGTGCAGGAGATGGGAATTTTTTATTTTGCAGCAGAGGGACCATCTGTTGTATGTAAATGGAAACATTAGAATGGATGGACTTGGATTTTGTTAATTTTGTACAGTTGAAAATTGAACATCGTGGTAATGTGAAGGCAGCTTCTTTTTTTGTGAGAATGCGAATGTATTTTTTTTTTTTTTTTTGTGTGAATGGAGATTTTTTTTTTTTTTTTGTGGGAATGTGATCGAACTTGAACTATGTATGGGTCTCAAGATATTCAGCTTACACTTGTTATATGTATGTGTATGAATTAATTTGAAGGCATGGTGTGTGCAGGACTGATATAAGTAATGCTAGCGTCACTTAAACCCTGACAACAGTGACGCTAGCGTCACAAAAATTAGCTTATGTAATGATTTTTTGACTGATTTCCTTGACGCTATCGTCATTTAAATGAGGTTGTCTCGAATTTATGACTGACTACAGTGACGCTATCATCACTCCCTTTGCATTGAAATTAAGTTTTTTGGAAACATAAGGTTGTGATTAATTTGAGTCTCTTCTTTACCCCACACAAGTGAACAAACTTGCGTTGCACAAGTTAAGAAACCTTAGGACATGAGCCTTGAAGAGGTTGTGGCAAGACCTAAATTGGAGCAAATCCTACAACCATTTTCATGTTCCATCTTACAATCATATTTCACAGAAGCTATTCCAAAGGGCTCTACACATATTATTACAAATGCAAAATACTAACGATTATATATACATCAGAAACGTTTCTTACATAAAGTTAGGTACAAAAGTATGCTCCAAATTCAAGTTTAAACCTTCTTACAAAAAAAGGAGTCTTACATAGAAATCAATTTCACAAAATATCCTTGCTTACTATTCAATTTTGAGCAGGGGGATTTCGACAAGTTTGGTGATTGTGACCTCTCTTGTTGAAATTGGAGCAAGTGGACACCCTATGCAACCTGTGACGATCCTCAGTTCGTATTCTATTCTTTTTTTTGTCTCTCGGGCTATCTAGAGGCAAGAGGAGGTAGAACTCTTTCATTTGAACTGTGCTCCCATTGTTTGTTATCACGAGTAGCATGAATCACATCACTGTACGTGGCTTGAAGTACACTTAGTATATACCAATTGTCACAAAAATCATATGGGTTATATTTCCTCACTCTCATTGAAGCGATTGTATATGAACACGGTATTCCAAATACTTCCCATTTGTGGCACGTGCAAGTCCGACGGTCAAGATGAACAATGTCTACATAGTTTGCAGATTGAACTTGAAACTCGACTAGACCGGCAACACGTACGTGCAACCTCCGAGCTTCTTCTGTTTCACGTCCTATCATCTTCTCAGCGTATGGAGTCAAACAACTGTTAATGTTTTGGTTTTCAGCATGTCGTTTTTGGAAGAACTCCATCAATCTAGCTATTATCTCCTCCACTTGCTTAACTATCGGTAAAGCTTGAGTGTCTTTCAACATGTTTGTGTACTCAGCGACATTACTTGTAAGCATGTCATATCACCGACCTTCGACAAATGCATTTGCCCAATGCTGCCAACCAAATCCGTTTTTATAATTTTATGCATCTTGGTTGACAACCCTAATGTCTTCCATAAATGCCTCATATTCACATGCCCTATATGCCTTTGCGGCACACCAGAACTTCATCACAATGGCCGGATCTTTGAAGGTTGTTTTAATGTTTTCCGTGAGATGGCGACAACATTAACAATGACATGCACTAACGCAAGAACAAGGCCTTTCTTTCGATCAGAGACAACTGTCAAATTCGTCGGTTCTCCCAATGATACCGAAAGATTGGCGAGGAACCACTCCCATCTGTCGCGCCTTTCTACCTCCGCAAACACAAAAGCTATTGGAAACAGCTTGTGGTTTGGATCAAGGGTCACAGACACCATTAAAACTCTTAGGTACTTGCCACGGAGATGTGTTCCATCGACCGCAATCATTGGCCTAAGCAATGATGTGAATGACCGGATGCAATGACCAAAAGACCAAAAAAATCTCTTGAACTTGTCATCGTCTGATGTATCAATATTGGTGACAGTACCTGGGTTCATTATCTTTAACTCCTCACAATACAGAGGGAGGATCTTAAAAGATTCTTCATAGGAGCCTCTAACGAGCGCAATGCCTTCTCCTTTGCCAAATGTGCTTTTCTATAAGAAATTTTGACACCAAACTCCATTTGATAGTCATTCATTATTTCCTTTAGCCTAATATTGTGATTTAACCATACTTTCTCCAAAATGTACTTTGCGATCAGTTCTGATGATGCCTGGTGATGTGTAGTGCCCATCATAGGCTTTGAACATGTATGGGTTGGGTTGTAGGTCCGAACCTTGAAGCGTGGTCTACTCTCAATCATGGATGCATGAATGTGCCATGGGCAGTCACATTCCTTGCAATGTGCAGTGACTTTGAATTGTTGTGTCTTTAAGTGCTGAAGAGTGAAGTTGTTGTATATTGCAAATTTTGCTAAAGTCCTCCTAAAATCATCATGATATAGGAATTCGCACATTTGCCACATCTCTTGAAATGAACTGTGTTCCAGCTCTGTATCAAATTCATCCGGGACCATGTCATCTTCGAATATAACTTTCCGATTATGAGAGCTATGTTCTCCAACATTCAACATCGGAAGTCTTTTGCCTCTTATACTTAAACTCCCTGCAAGATTGGTTCCCGTGTTCCCAGTTTTAATTTTTATTGTAACAAACTCTTTGTCATCAGGAATGTTCACTACTACATCAACACGGTCAACGGGAATGCAATAACTTTCTTTCGCCCCATTCATCACTAGCAATGTTTTGCTCTTTTGAGAAATGAATGACGTTGTCTTCGCATATTGACAGTAGGAATTTCATGACTTTGAATGGGAGGTACTTCGCACTTCACATTTTGATTGCTCCCCGAACAATCAATTTGTGTGCCTCAAAATGAATGGTTGTCCTTCCCAAATGACCTTCAAGATAAATACAAGGATAGAACTACATTAGACGTTAACTAGAAATAGTGTTACGCATTATTTAACATACCTTAAAATTAATTTATGTACCTTGTCTGTTCTCCAATGTATTTGGCGGAACCAAACAGTCTTCTATTGATGTATAAATATATCCCATTTATCTTGTGGTTTGCAAGTGTTAACATGCACTTGATGTCACTATCATCCTCTATAGCAGTCAATGAAAACAAGTGACCGTTGTGATGGAGATAATGTATGATTGGGTTCTCGCAAGTTTCCTCCCAGTGTGAACTTTCAAGAGCTATGTTCACCAATTTGGGAAATGTTATGTTTCTTTAAATGGACATCATCTTTTGTTTTCCGCCTTCGTATACTGGGAGAATCATGTCAAACTTAAATTCCCACTCGTAGTGGAAATCACTATCAACTCACCACCCGACATCCTAATAGAAAAACAAAAAATAAATATTTAAGCATAATTACTGTACAAGCCTAAAAAATGCCAACAACGCATCATAAACCAAAGAAGTGTGAGATTGCAAAGGGCTAAAGAGGGACACTCGGTGATCCTTAATAGGTGGGTGTTATATGGTATGGTTATTGGATTTTTATTTTTATTTTTAAGAATTTTATCAAACAACGAAAGAAAACAACCTACATCACTAGTGGCTTGGGATGTGGGCACCATTTTAACAAAATTTTTATACAAATAAACAATACAGATGTCTATGAGAATGTCTGTGAGCTCGTCTAACTTCTTCTATACCAACGTAAAAGGAAACCCATAAAAAATAAGACATTATATTAAATTTTTTCATGTAAATATGTAAAAGTAAGTATAAATGCACAAACCTCTTAAATGGAGATCAACAACCACTAAAATGAAATCAAAATGAGTAATAAAGTGAGTATAAAAGCCCATAGAAAGTACCTGACTTCAGTTGGAGACAAAGTGTAACTTTTGAGAAGGAGATGGTAGAAAAAAAATGGAAACCAGGTGACGTATTCGAGGTTATATAAGGTGCGAAAAGCGACGATAGCGACACTCAATATTTCTTTGCGTAACGCTATCGTCAGTAAAAAAAAAAAAAAAAAAAAGAAATATGGCGGGAAGACCCCATCAATGTTGCACATTTTGCCAGAACCCTTCGGAATATATGACTGTATTTCAGAATCTTATCAGTAAAATCCTCAAGTTATTATTATTGTTTTTTAAAATCCTCTATTATATATATATATATATATATATATATATATATATATATATATATATACACACTCCAACCAAGTTCGGTAAAATCTTCTTATATATTTTCTAAGAAGACTGCATTAAATAGAAAGCAACCGTTTTGGGCCAGCCCCACATTCTGTCTTCACACCACTCCCCACATTTTATTCCCTCTCCTTTGTCATTTGTTCTGCTCAGAACTGAAAGCGCGGGTGCACATTACAATGGAGTACGGTCGCGAGGGTCCTCCCGGTCGTCCTCTTCAGCATCTGCAACAACTCTTATGTCATCGGCACTCTCCTCCTGTTCCATCTCCTTGCCACTGCACCGCATCTTCGACATCCCAAACTCCAATGCCGTTTCCCACAGCGAGTTCTCCAACCAGGTTCCAATTTTAGGGTTTATGTGATTCATTCTCCGTTTCTAGCTTTTACAGGAAAAATTCCTCATATCGCTCATTCGTGATGTTTGGGCTTAATGCAAGTCTGGGAAGTTTTTTTTTTTTTTTTTTAGCTTGATGCACATAGAAAGGGTGCCCGTTTGTTTGCTGGAATTTTATTTCTACGAATTCTAAGAATCTTTTTTTTTTTTTTTGCTTCTCTCTCTCTCTCTCTGTCAATCTCAATGCAGGAAGAGAGCACTAAGAATCTTTTTTTTTTTTTTTTCAAAAGATTGCTCTAGTTAGCTTTATCAAAATACATGATTGTGGGATTGATTGTCCATGATTATATAGGAGTGACTTAATACATGATTATAGGAGCTATTAAAGATGATAATCACAGAGTGTGTAAATAACTTGATCTGGATGGGTTGGAGGATTAATTGTATGAGTTGACTATTACACCCCCTCAAGCTGATGGGCTGATAGAAAGCTTGAGCCAATTTTTCTGTGGATGAATTGGTAATTAATTTCTATATGCTTCGTGGGTTTATGAATAAATGGATTAGAAGCAAGGGAAATGGTGCTGACTTTGTCTCACCAAATTAAAGGGAACGTGCAATAGTCCAGTATTTCTTGGCACTCCAAGGGGACTGGATTGGAGCCGAGACAAAATGGAATAGCCACTTGTTGATCGATGGTAAGTTGGTTTTTTGGCCCAATCAGCATCACAACATGCGATTAATCAAACTGGATCATGCCCACATTGAAATTGTATGCCAAATTGTTGTGTTGCTTTTAGGAGATGTAGTGTACATTTGACTAGCACAATGTGAATATTTGTAGGAGCATATATTGGCAAACTTGATTAACGGAAAAAGAAAAGCAATGGATGGGCATGTGATAGTAAGATGTTGGAGTTTCCTCAACAATGTTGTCATATTTATATGGGTCTGTAAGTGGATTGCCTATGGATTAGTTCAATTTGATGTGTGAAGCAATGGGTGAATTGATGGGCCGTACTCTTGTCAAGCCAACGTGAGTAAGTTTGCCCACTATATATTTTGCTTGAGAGAGAAATTACCCTTTGTTTTTAGTGTGATGTACTTCAATGCCCACAAAATAGCCAAGGGACCCAAGATCCTCCATGGAAAAATGTTGACCGAATTGTTGAATTAACTTTAGGAAATATGAGTTGTTGTTGCACATGAGTATGATGTTGCGTACATAAACTAGGAAATAGAGGAGGTATCTTGGTGTATGTTATTTGTAGATGATACTGTGTTGATAGATGAATCAAAAGATGGTGTGAATGCAAAACTCAATTGATGGTAGGAGGCTTTAGAATCCAAAGGCTTTAAAATAAGTTGTACAAAGAATATATGGATTGCAACTTTAGTGGGAATATACAAAGAGCCGAAACTACTATGAGAATTGAAATCCATGGGATACCACAAAGAGATTCTTTTCGTTACCTTGGCTCAATAATTAGTAAGGATGGGGAGATTGATGAAGATGTTGCACATAGGATAAAAGCGAGATGTTTGAACCGGAGACTTTGTTCTGGAGTGTTTTGTGACCAACAAATGCCAAAAAAATTGAATGAAATATTTTACAGGATAGCGAATAGACTAACTATGACTTATGGAGTAGAATGTTGGCCAATCAAGAAGTAACATATGTACAAAATGGATGTAGTGGATATGAAAATATTGAGGTGGATGTGTGATAAAATTAGGAATAATAAAATAAAAAATGAGTGCTTTTGAGAGCATTTAGGGGTAGCACCAATTAAGGATAAACTTAGAGAAACCTGTTTGAGATGGTTTGGGCATGCCTAATGCAGGCTAGCGGTGGCGTCGGTAAGGAAAAGTTTAGCTATGCAAGTTGATGGCCCACTAAAGGGTAGTGGTAGTCTGAAGAGGACATGGATAGAGAAAGTAAAAATAGATATGAAGAATTACAACTTATTTGGGGATTTGGCTCATGATAGATCGGAATGGAGAAACATAATTCATGTAGCCAACCCTAGTATAGTTGGGACAAGGCTTTGATGATGTTGATAGATCCACATCCATGGTGTATAAACAATGATGTTTCAGCTTTAAAACTAAGAAATCCAATTCCAAGAAGTGAGATGTGAACTTTGCAAACCATGCATGTGGGGCATGGTAAAGTTCATAAATGGACTTGTGCATATGGCAAACATGACTAGAAAAATTATGATCGGCATAGCCTCGTGGCAGAGCCATGTTCGATCCACGCTCACCTCATAATATAATTTGCCATTTAGAAAAGGGAAAGAGCTTTTGTTAGTGTGTTGAATTCATGTTCCATTGATTGATGCCATTCAAGTTGCTTGGAAGCCTTTGTGAAGCATGTAGGTTCATGTCGGTCTAGAGTACAATGAGACCTGGAGTAAGTAGTGATTTGTAGAAGGAACACTTCCTTTTTGTATGCCATCTTTTAATCGGGTGAGCATGTGGTGGGTATTGGTTGAGGGAGTTGTGGTGTTGGTGACTGGGAGATAAGGATTGCAAGTAGGGGCTTGTAAAGGAGGAAGTGGGTGAATGGATTTAATGGGCAGTGTAAATGAGGTACATGGAGTTGGGTGGGGAGGTTGAGAGTTTATCAAATCATGTGAAGCACTAGAGGGTGGTGTTGCTGTTGGGGTCTTCGGTAGGATGACTGGTTCTTGTGGAGCGAGCTCTAGGTGGGTTGTTGCAATTGATGGGTTAGGTGTTGTGATGCGGTTACTTAGATGGGTGTGAGCGTGGGAACATTGCTGGGATACTAGGCCGTGAACAGGCCAAATGCAATCAGATCCTCTATGCTTGTCGAGGCAGTGGAAGTGGATCGTTGAGAGGTGGAGGATTGATGCTTTCACTAAATACAACATGGGGAGAGTGATAAACTCTTCAAGTGGATTGTTAAAGGCATCAATAGTCCTTATGCCTTCAAACTATAACCAAGAAACATGCATTTGATGGACCAAGCTTCAAGCTTGTTACGGGTATGAGGATGTAACAAAGGATAGCGTGCTCATACTCATAAAAAAAAATAGTTAGGATGTTTATTAAAAAAAAAAAAAAAAAACCCCAAGGTGAGATGTTGCAGGGAGTTTTTTTCTTAGGCATTTGATTTATTAGAAAAACAACCATACCTAAGGCTTCAAGCCAATAGCTTGGAGGCATGTGAGAGTGAGGTAAAAGGGCGAGTACGGCGATGTTTTTGTTCAGCCATGACATTTTGCTCGGGAGTACAGGGGCAAGAGAGTTGATGAGTTATGCTATGAGTAGATAGAAGAGAATGAAGAAGAGAACTCCTGAACTTACCACCCCATCCATGTGATTTTTCTTTTTATTCTTTTGATCCGAAAGAGTTTCAACGTGAGACTCAAATGAAATAAATGCATCATAAACATCCAACCATTGTCAGAGAGGAAATAACTAGCAGAAACAGGGATAATGATCGATATAAATCTAAAAACCACTTATTGAAGAATAAGGAGCCGATCCTCATACATCACTGCGAGTAAGTTCAAGAGATATATTTTACATGTGGAAGGATAAGATGGTAATTTTTTTGGCTGCTGTTAAATTGAAAAGAATGACAAATGGAAGAGTGCAAATGATCCAGAGTGTGGAAGGGCTGGTTGTGACTGGATGGCTTGTAATGTTGATGAAGAGGGGTGACAAAGTCTTGAATGCTATGGGAAAGAAGGAACATGTGAACCGAGAATAGCTTTGGTTTCAGATCTATTGATATGGTTGAGAAAGAGAAGAAATGGGTTCAATCCATTTTCAGGCTGCTTGCAGAAAAAAGTCCTCCCCAAGGCTTTGTCCTTTGCAATGAAACCATTCGCATCAAAGCAAAGCACACTATCATCATCTTTAGAGAAATTTTGAATTAAGAGAAGATTAGATGAGGTGGTAGGACAATTTAAGATGTTATGAAGCTGGAATTTAGAGTTAGAGGCATATAAAGTGGAAGAAACAATGTGTGAATGGACAATCTTTACCAATCCTTGGACTTTTATCACCTCTTCGTATTCGCCAAGTCAGAAGTCATATGATGAGTGGCACTGATGCTGTTAAGGGAAGCCAAATCCTGATTATGGTGAACCTAACTGATGCAGTCACTGAATCAAATGGAACACACAGCCACGTTTAGATTGTCAAGCGACTGCTGTACATTGACACAGTGGCTGCAATACTCTATATACTCGAATAAGCTAAAAGAAAATGGGTCAATCCACTCAAACTGAGTAGGTCTCTAATGCAGAATCACCACACACAGCATACGATTAAATAGAAGAAGCAACACAATGGAGGAGAAAAGTGGACTGCTAGGTAAAACAGGATAAATCTGACTGAGAATTTTGGAGGAAATTTAGATGAAGTTAATTTTCAAATAATATCGGGCTCACATTATTTGAGCTTTTTAGAATATTTTATGATTATTCCCCCGAGACTGCTTAAAACTGGATTTCTACAGAAAGTTTGTTTTCCAGCAAAGTAACTATAGAAAATTTGTTTTCTACCCATATGATTTCCAGAAATTGTTTAAAAAATATAACACCAACAGTTTTTTTTTTAAAGGACTGCTGTATTTCAGAAAATTCCACCACCTATAGGTTGAGTTTAGCACGTATTCCAACGGTTTATTGTGGGAAATAAATTAAGCAAAAGATTGGGGATTATAGCTGATGTTTGAAGGTGCAAGCTAGACCTATGCAAGTCCTGGGGGGTGGGCCGCGGAATAGGACTAATTAAAAATTTCTAAATTAATTCAATTAATGCAACTTAGCACAATCACAAGTTCACTTGAAATACACAATAATGTATGACTATGAAGAATGGCTATCAAGTAAACAAGTGTGAAGTGCTATGTAAGATGTCTGTGCTAATCAATCAATGATATTCCAATTTGTTCAAGGAAATCTAGCACATGTGGATTATATGCCAAAACATTAAAGATATGCCTATCTAGTAAATGCATTTCAAAATTTAAATATATGTTAATGATGCATAGAGAGATAAAGTCACATGCTATTATAATGTTTCGGTCCCAGACCTACATCCACTCTCAAGAGCTTCAACACTCTTGGTTCCACTATATGAGGTCACCATAGAGGTTCACCTCCAATCACATACACATCCAATTTTTGATATGGTGGTTCGATCACTAAGATCTAGTCCGCCAACTCCTATTTTTTACAATGATATTGAAATGAAAATAACCTAAGAACAGTTGCCTCTTGAACTAAATCTTGAGAGTGCTCTTGATGCTTAAACCATAGCTCCAAGCTTTGACTCCTTGCTCGCTCCCATGGCGTTGATGATGCTCCAATGAGTGCTCAACCAAGAGTATTTGAGAGTCTAAATCTAGGGAATAGCGGAATCTAAGTGTAACGCCCTGAGATCCGAGATCCTTGGGACTCTTAGATTTCGACGTGTTACGGGTCCCACGTACACGATCGTGGTCAAATAATGCGGCGCACATTAAGATCATCAGAGTCATTGAGTCTAATTAATCCAACCCTTTTATTACGCACAACTAACAAGTTCTATAGTCAAAATTAATTCCATTAGAAAAGATCGCCGGCTACACATGTCCAAAGAAAACTGAATTTTCTCTTTTTGTAATACTGCTTTTCTAAATATCCGAACCACTCAATTTCACTTCCCAAATCCCAAGCATACCGGGATTATTTGAAAACTGGTTTGGGGGGGGGGGGGGGGGGGTGGAGTGGTTTGAAACTCAAGCAAATCAAACATAAATTAAACATGCAAGGTAAGCACATGTCATTCAATATGACAATTTACCCATAATTTTAATTCATTTAGTATTTAAAATAAATATAATTTGGAAACCCAAAAATCAAATAGTTTCACAAAATGCGTCACTCGTGAGGGTTAAAGTAGGCAAGCATTATAAAAACACCAAAGCGTCACTCGCCGGGTGTAGCCCAGCCAAGCACGAAATATCAAAGCGTCACTTGCCAGGTGTAGCCCAGTCGAGCACAAAAAATCATCATCTATTGAAACACATAAAAACCCATCGTACACAAAGCAAAGGATAAGAAAAACCCAATTATTGAATTCTCGAAAACCCATAAAAATATGCTTTATCATAAAAAAAACATAAAGTAATATGTAATAGGTTTCACAAACATCCAATCATGACTTCATAATGTTTTAAGATGCAACCCTATGTAAATTCAAGAATGCATAAACAATCAGACATGCTTAAAAATAAAGGTTTCAACATGCCACCATCAAGTATAAATAATAAAATCCATAGATCCAGTCATTGCACATCAAGGCTTACCAAAATTTACAATTTTAAAAGAAAATCAGAAAAATCAGATGCATAGGATCAACCATCATATAAAAAGACAAGTACAAACAACATGTGCTCAATGCACATTTGATCCACTTACGTTGCATGATGGCCCACGTCTGATTTTATGTTGAAATAATTAATGAGAAGGTGATGGGTTGGTGAAACAATGTTTTTTATAGAAGAGTGAGAGAGAGTTCAAAAAGGAGATGTGGTAGGTATGAAATCAGGGAACCTCAATCTTTATTGGCTGGAATGGGGAACAGGATGAGGATTAGAGTTGAAATCGAATTTCAAGTTAGGAAATCATCTAAAAAGAGGTTAATCACATCCAAGGAGCCTTAACTGAAAAATAAATCTAATCCTATCTCAAAAGTTAAATTTTAAAAAGAGTCCAACCTTGTTTTTGAACAAACCCCTTTAATTCAAACACCTCTTATCCAATGATGGGTCCCACTAAGAAAGTCTGGTACAGACTTTGACATGATCGCACATCTCCAAAATTCACTTAATGCATCCTTTAATATTAATGTTTTAGGACCCCTAACCTATTTCCTGGGCCTTGAAGTACATCAGTCAGATAAAGGTTTAGTCCTAGATTAGCACAAATATGCAATGGATCTTATCGAGATGGCGGGAGTTCAACACTCCACTCTGGTGGATAGCACTTTTGAGGTTAATGTCAAGCTCAGTCAAGAAACAAGTGATCCTCTTCCTGATGCCACGTTATATCAACGATAAGTCGGAAGCTTGGTCTACCTTACTATCACTCGGCTTGATATTTTATATGCAATTAATTTGGTGAGCCAGTTCAAGACACAACCTCGACATCTTCATCTCGCTGCTGTTCGACGCATTGCACTCCAGCTCGCGGCTTGTTCTTTCCTGTTGGCAATTCTATGTCTCTTATAGCCTACTCAGATGCTGATTGGGCTAGCTGTCTTGATACTCGATGCTTTACAGCTAGATGGTGCTTGTATTTGGGAGACTCCTTGATTTCATGGAAGTGTAAAAAACAGAATAAGGTATCCAAGTCCTCCATAGAATTAGAATATCTTGCTATGTCTATAGTTTCTTCTAAAATAGTCCGGCTTCGTGGTCTCCTCTCTGAGCTTGGGTTTCCTCAATCAAATCCAACTCCTTTTCATGCTAATAATACTAGTGCCATCCGGATTACTGCTAATCCCGTGTTTCACGAACACACTAAGCATATTGAGGTTGATTGTCATTATATACATAATCATTATGCATGTAACACCAATAGTCCCCCTCACATTTCTATAGGACTTTAGGTTGCCTATATATTTACAAAAGCGCTACCATGACCATAGCATCAATTCTTAGTTAGCCCGATGAAAATTTTTCTTATCAACCGATGAAAACAAATGAAAGAAATCAAACGACAAAATAGTTAGCCAGATGAAAATTTTTCTTATCAACAAATAGGGGTGCACAAAAATCTGTTGATCCGTAAATCCAATCCAATCCGCGCATTTTTATCCGATCCAAAGGTAAATAGATTGGTGACGGATTGAAAATTTTGTAATCCGTTAGCGACGGATCAGTGGCGGATTTCACCCTCAATCCGTGGATTCAATCCGATCTGATCCGTTGACATTAAATATAAAAAAATATAAGGGGTTTAAATATAAATTAAGATGTCTAAATTTAAAATAAGAAAAAAAATTTAAGGGGTCAAAATGTAAATTTTTTACAACATGTTTGATATTTTTCTTTTAACATTAAATTGAACGGATCGGATTTTAACAGGCATGGATTGGTGACAGATTTGGCCCAATCCGCACCAATCCGATCCGTGTACGCCGACAACAAATTTTTTATAGATGTTTCTTTCTTTCTTTTTTTTTTCTTTTTTTTTATAACAGTAAATTTTATTAAAAAGAGGAAACAAACCAATGACGTAGGGATACAACCATCAAAAACAAATGAAAGAAACCAAACGACAAAAGTAAACATCAAAACAAATGTGTAATCTAAAAACTCCTTCCCTAGCAAGACCATCTACCATAGAATTCGCCTCTTGCAAGACATGGTTAAAAGTAAGTTGCAATTGAGAAGAAATATCTTACACTTCCTCACCTAATCTGCCAATCTCCAAAGAAAATAACATTTTCCCGATCCCCATTGGATAGTAGAAAAAGAATCTCCTTCAATGATAGCATTATAGCCACCCAACTTCCGTAATTCCCGACAACCCACCAATAAATCGTAAACTTCAACACCATTAGCATCCAAAGAATTAATGGGACCTGAAAAATTCTTCACAACCTGACCTGGCCAATCACAAATAACACCTCCAATTCCTCCCATGCAAATTTGATTAACAGAACTACGATCAAAATTTAGCTTTAAGATTCCTCCTGGAGGAGAAAGTAATAAATTCCCTTAGCTAACCATTCTTACCAAAACCTCGAGGCGTTAGTAGAGGCAACATAAATACTTTTCAATACTCCCCTTCGGTTGGAGCCCACTCCTCAACACTCTGCCTCAGGTGGAACTTGGTCAGCGCATTGGTATGCACCAAGTAACTTAGAAATAAGCTACTAGTATACACACAATTAAAACTCGCAAGCGTACAAAATCACTATGTAGTGTAGTGAATTGTAAGTACGAGGTCGATCCCACGAAGACTTGTGATAAAACAATGTAAAAAACAACTAAAAATCAGAATATTAAAAGAAACAATTGAATGATGAAAGATTGAATTAAACTACTAAAAACAGTAAATTAAACTATCAAAAGCTAAATAGAAATTAATCTAAAACACACAACTAGTATTAGAATTGAAAACAATGAGAATGAATGAACTAGGGTTTCATCTACTCCCTTAACCAATCCTATGCATGTCCCTTGTTATCTTTTAATCAAAAATCAGATTTTATTAGTGACATCTATCAACCTAGACCATGGCATTTGCGTCTAGATTATTATTCCCCTAAACCTAATTCATGAGTGGCATACTACATGAATTGTTCATTATGATGCAAAAACTAAGCATGGCATATGTCCTAGTCAAAACAAACATAATGCATAAAACAATGGGAAAGATAAATGCATGAGCCTAAGTATGGCATATACTTAGACTATTCATGGTTCTAAACCCTAGATGCTTATCATCAAGGTCAATCAAAATTAAGTTAGCTACTCTTAAAATTCATTGAACATCACATGGTTGGTATGGCATATACACAACTCATCAATTAAAAACATGGTTTAGAATATCAACCGACAAAACTGAAATTTGAATTAAAAGACGCCAAAAGAGACTACATAGAACTAGGCTAGGGTTTCAATTACACCCTAGCCCTAAAAAGTTTAGCTACTCATGTTTGGAATTGAAAACAAAATAGAAAATAAGGTCATAAGAAGAACTTTGAATATTGAAGAAGAAGAAGAATTCTGCCAGCAGCTTTTTCTCCTTTTCCTCGCTCCAAAATTTCTCCAAAAGATGCTCCAAAGGTGCTCCCAATAGTGTTGTACGGCTGCTAGGGTTTGTGGATGACAGTAGCTGATTTGTGGATGGTTTGTGTGATGTTTTATGGCTGGTTATATGGCTAGACGTGGCTAGGTTGTGGTTGGTATATATTCTGCACTTCTACTCCCTTCTATGCCTTTTATAAACTTTGCAACAGCCTCTTTTAGCAAGTCGTTCCCTTATATGATTAGATCTCCACCTTACTTTACAAGTAAGCTTCCTAATTAAAACAGAATAGGAGTCCTCTTTCTTGTTAAACTAGACTTTCTAAATCTGATCCTACTTGTATTTTATAGAAAGTTCCTCACGTGTGGCCCACAAATCTGAATTTTGATTGCAAAGAATTAAATCTGAACTTTTGACATAAAAGTGGAACCTATTTGGTGCGTGTAACATGAGTGTGGGACCCCTCTTTTAGGACTTCTATCTTGACTTGAATAAGACTTGCTTTAACTTTCCTTTTTTTTCTCCTTGTTTTTCTCCATTGAACTCCTCTTTTAATTTAAATAGGACTTCCTAAATTCTGAAATTCTTCTATTTGCAATGGATGTGGACCCACCATGGGCCTACTTGATGATTCACGCCCATCTCTTCATTAATTCTTCTCTTTTTGCTCCTTTTGACCTTAGCATAAAAATTAACAAAAACTATGTAAAATCAAATAA
Source organism: Camphora micrantha (assembly GCA_003546025.1). Taxonomy (NCBI): domain Eukaryota; kingdom Viridiplantae; phylum Streptophyta; class Magnoliopsida; order Laurales; family Lauraceae; genus Camphora; species Camphora micrantha. The sequence continues at coordinate 31,734,538 of QPKB01000003.1, read as the reverse complement.
AATAACTCTAACTCGCACAAGATGAATAAAATATTAGGGCTTAGATTGCAAACAATTAAGCACTTATCACGCACTATTGGCGACACGCATATTTTTTTCCCTCCGAGTTGTTCCTATTGGGATTCGAACTCGCGACCGGTTGGCTCTGATACGTATTAAATGTCCTTATCTAACCATTTCTATCAAAACCTCGAGGCGTTAGTAGAGGCAACATAAATACTTTTCAATACTCCCTCTCAGGTGGAGTCCACTCCTCAACATTCCATCTCAGGTGGAACCCGATCAGCTTTTAGAGTAAGTGGTTGTCAACATGATATCATAGCGGGAGGTCGAGTGTTCGAATCCTTGGGGCTGTTATGCCTTGTATTCTCCCATGGAAGGTGTGGTTCCTGTGCGGAGCTCCTGTGTTATTGCATAGAGGGTGTAATTCTCAAGAAGGAGCCCGCACTAGGGTGGGTTGTAATCTTGATATACATTGTTGCACCGTTCTCTTTCAGCTTAAGCTTTTAGAGTAGGTGGTTGTCAACAGAAAGCTAACTGATTTTACGCATCATTTTATTATGCCTTCCCCCTTTAAAACAAGCCACCCATGATTGATGAAGATCTTCCAAAGGAAACCCAAGACAGTGGGCCACCTTACTTGCCCATTCCAAGACAGTCCAAACAATGGACAAAACAATCTCAGCTACTGATTTACTTTTACCATTGAAAATTCTATTATTCCTTTCTTGCCAAAGTTTCCACAAAATAGCATAAAGCAAAAGCCGTGACAATCTTAGCACGGATTAGCTTTCCCCTATGCTTCCATTGCTCAAACAAATCTTCAATGGTACAAGGCATAACCCAGCTCATTTCAAACATACTGATAACAGCAACCCAGCAACCCAAACTTTATATGGATAGGAACAAGGAATAAGCAAATGACTAGCTGTTTCCTCGTCACTCGAACACATTGGACAACCATTAACAATGGCGATATGTCTTCTTCTTAGTTGATCCATGGTAAGAATTCTATGTAGCCTTGCCACCCAACAAAAAATCAACACTCTTGGAGAAACAAGAGTATTCCAAAAACTATGGCCACCTGTCTTGTCATCAGAATAAAGCAAAACAGTGTAGAAAGATTTCACTGAAATAGAAACTTTAGAACCAGGCTTTCAAACTCTTTCGTCCATATTACATGTAGAAATATAAGTCATCTCAAGAAGGGAAAGCATACTATCTAACGCACCAACATCTTTATCATGCAAATTACGACAGAAGCGCAAATCCTAGACAACCGAACCTCCCAAGAGCTGAAAATTTTCAGCTATGAAATCATAAGGACGCCTATCCAACACATAAAGCGAAGGATACAAATTCTTTAAACTGGACTGGCCACACCATTCATCATGCCAAAGCTGAATTCTTTTTCCATCATAGACCCTATATCTAATCCACCGATCAAACTCAGCTTTGACAGAAAGCACAGACTTTCAGATACCCTAAGACCCATAATGAAGATCCGGAATACACCAACCCTCCCTATGCACTTATCCACAATAATTTGTCTCCATAAACCTTGATCTGAGTTACCCAACCTCCAAAGGCATTTACCAAGTAATGCCATTTTCATTTTCTCGATAGACTGAATACCCAATCCACCAAGAGCAATAGGATTATATACAAACTCCCATTTAACCAGATGAAATTTTTTCTTATCAATGGTATCATTCCAAAGAAAGTTATGTTGGATCTTCTCTAATTTCTGAACCACTTGTAGGACATCTGAAGCAAGACAAAATATAAATAGGAATGCCAGAAAGAATTGACTTGATTAAAGTAACACGACCTCCCAGTGATAAATACTTCCCCTTTCATGAAGAGAATCTTTTCTCAAGTCTCTCCATCACTGGATCCCATAAAATTTTCTTTGGTATTCCCAAACACAAAGGCAAGCCCAAATACTTCTCAGGAAACTGACCAACCCTACACCCAAAAGCATTACCTAACAACTGATCGTTATTGTCCTCCAGATGAATACCAATTAGCTCACACTTGCCATAGTTAATTATTAAACCTGATAACATCTGGAACCATCTCAAAATATTTTTGAAAGCAACAACCTGCTGCAATGATGTACCACATAAAATAATTGTATCATCTGCCATAGTCATCAGAATCCTAAGATTCGTATCGTGAATCCCGATTCGTATCCCGAATCTTAAGGAAAACGATTTGTATCTATGTAATGAATCCCATTTACAAATGAATCTTAGGATTCAGGTGTGAATCCTACGATTTGATACTCGTTTCATTGAATCTTACGATTCAAGCGATTTGACTAAGCGAGAATGGCTATAGCCAATAAGCTAATATTAATAATCTTTTACCTTTTTTCTTTCTTTATTCTTCTTTTATCGCTTGTATTTTCAAAATGTTATTTAGTAGTTAATGAAACCTCGTAAGAATTTTTTAAAGCTTTGATAAGGTTTTAAAGATGAATAAAGAACATGCATTTAACTAAAGCATTCAACTGTACGTATGGTGCTTGTTTATATCTTGTTCTTTTTTAATCTATTTTGTTTTTTTTTTTTTTTTTTTTATGAACACTTTCTTAGCTTTAAGAGATATCCTACTGTGTAAGATTGATGGTTTGGATTTTATTTTATTTTTATATTTTGATTTAAAGATAATAAGAAGTATATATTGATACTTTAAACTTATTTAACTATTTACACATCATTTATTTCATATATATATATAATAATAATAATATATGTCATGATCTTCTTGATATGATTGTATGATAGACTGACTTGTTATTAAATTTATACTACTATAAATGGAAAAATGGATGGTTATGAATAATTACTTTAGTCATTTTCTTTTAATTTTTAATTATTTTTCATTTTTATTAGAAAATAAAAAAATTCCTACGATTAACGATACGATTCGCAATTCGATTCGATTCATGGTTATGAACGATTTGCGATACGACTCCGATTTTGAAAACTATGTCATCCGCAAATTGCAAATGGGTTACCTCATAGAAAGAATTACTTGTTGAAAAACTTGATAACATCTCGAATCATCTCAAAATATTTTTCAAAGCAACAACCTACTTCAATGATGCACCACATAAAATAATTGTATCATCTGCAAATTGCAAATGGGTTACCTCATGGAAAGAATTACTGGTTGAAAAACCTGTGGTCAACCTGCAAATCTTAGCTCTCTCCATTAAAACATTGAAAGCTTCGGCAACAACAACAAACAACATAGGAGAAAGAGGATCCCCTCGCCCCAAACCTTGAGAGCTCTTAAAATAACCTTTAGGAGAGCCATTAATCAAGATAGAAAAACAAGCAAAAGAAACAGAAGATTTAATCCAACTACACCACTTCTTCCCAAAGAACCATATGACCTAGCACATACTGCAGAAACCCCTAGTCCACCATATCACAAGCCTTCTCAAAATCCAGCTTGCAAACTAATCCAGGACGATGTTGCTTGAACCTAGAATCGACACATTCATGTGCTATATAAGCACACTATCTAGAATCTGATGACCATCAGCGAAAGCCCCTTGGCCATCAGAAATAATTTCCGGGAGCACTCTTCTAAGATGATTAGCCAAATTCTTATAATGACTACCAACCAAGTTGATTGGTCTAAAGTCTCTTAGAGAGATAGCACCTTCTTTCTTAGGAATCAAAGCAACAAACGAGGCACCCAACTCCTTTGTAATGACATCATTAGAATGGAATTCATTAAAGAACAGAAGCAAATCATCCTTCAACAAATTCCAAAAATGTTGAAAAAAAAAAAAAAAAAAAAATCATAGGAAAACCATCTGGGCCAGGAGCATGTTCACCACCCATACCAAACACTGCAGATTTACTCGTATCTGTAGAAAAAGGAGCTTCAATAGAAGACTCACTTGCAAAAGAGATTAAAAGGAGCACCATCTAACCCTTGCCGAATATGCTTATCACTAGTATAATGCTGTTTAAAAAAGTGAATAATTTCCTCCTCAATTTCTGATTTAGATTCCCAACGTCTTCCTCTAGCTTCAATAGCACAAATCCGATTAACTCGCCTCCGAGCGCTAGCCATAGCATGAAAAAAGCTAGTGTGACGATCACCCTCTTTGAACCATTGCTTCCATTTAATTTCATTATAAAGAACCAATCTCCGAAGTTACTCTTGAAACATAACTCGAATATCCCTCTCAGCAGGATCTAAATGGCCACCATCTTCTTTCATATCTAAAGAATGAATCTCTGCAGGCAATTTTTTTTTTTTTTTTTTGCCCTTGACATCTGCCAAAAACCTCCTTATGCCAATTTCATTTTGCTTTTTAAATATTTTAATTTCTGGGCCAATGGGAAACCCATCCATCCACTAACAGTAACTGCTCCCCACTGATCATTGACACATCGAGAAAAATCTTTATCTTGTAACCACATAATTTCAAAGTGAAAAGGAGGAGCACCCCAATCTTCCATACCTGTTTGTAAAAGAAGTGGGCAATGATCAGAAATTGGATGAGCCAAAGCTCATTGAACACAATCAGGAAAAAGATCCAGCCAATCTGGGGACACTAAGAACTGATCTGGTCGACTCATAATTGGATCCTCCTGGTTATTAGTCCAAGTAAATTTTGCTCCACTCAAAGGTAAATCACTGAGATCATGTTGACGAATCCAATCTGAAAAATCCCTCATAGCCGAGTACATAGAACAACTTTCCTCTCACGAGAGAAGCGAATAACATCTAAATCTCCTCCCAGCACCCATGACCTATTCCACTTACCTGCCACCCGAGTAAGTTCCAAACAAAAGTCCACTCCGGCATTAGCATTATTAGGCCCATAAACCAACGTAGCCACCCACTCAACATCTCTTCGGATATCTATTAGAGGAACAAAAACTAAAAATTTCCCCACATACTCATCAATCTTGTACCAAAAAGCAGCATTTCCAGACTAACAAAACTCCACCTGCTGAACCAACAGAAGGACCCAACACAAAGTGACAGTTAGACCAAGGACATAATGATTTAACCACCTGATTCTCAATATCTCTTTCTTAGTCTCCTGAATAAAGACACATTCTCCTTTAATAGACTGAATCACCCCTTTCACAACAACTCTTTTTGAAACTGAATTCATACCACAAACATTTCAAGAGATTATCTTCGTAATCCAACCAACCGCACACCTGAAGTAATCTCACCTGCCCTTCGATCGTAATTAATAGAAGAAGCCAGTTTATCTAACTCCCTTTGGGGTTTTACTTTTTTTTTTTTTCTACTTCTATTAATCTCCTGTCGCTTGCAAATCCCCCCCTTCTCTTGATGCAGCACATAACGGATAAATTATAGATGTCCTATTTCCATGTTGGTTTCAAGCCACATAAGCGAAAACCATATAGAAAGAGTTTTTTTTTTTTTTTTCTAGTGTAACAAGTGAATGGGATGGGAAGTTGTGGTGCGATGTGTAGCATTTAAATTAAAATATTTTTTTCTAATCCTATTAAGAGAATCACTCACTAAATTTGGCAAGGCTTCTTTCTAGTTGTAGTATAGTTAATAACAAGTTTCATAATTGTTTTTAGTAAGTTTTCTTTTATTTAAAATACTCACTTTCTATTCTAGTTGAATTCCTAATAATTCGTTAATTATTTCTAATTTAGGTACTTTCTCAACCTAACTCTAACTAATTATTTAAATTAGCTGTTAAGCACATGGTTAGGCACATGGGTTGTGGGGACCATTTAACTAGCCTGAAAATGACTTTCTGAATTAGTTACTAGCATACTTTTCGAAAACAATTAGGCAGGTTGTTATTAGCTATAACTAAAATTACGATGCCATACTAGTGTTTTCAAAAGAAAAAAAAAAAAAAAAAAAAAAGAAGCCTTAGTAAATTTGGTGAGTGAGTCTCTTAGTGGGATTAGGAAAAATTAGTATTATTTAAATGCTATACGTCACACCATTACATCCAATCCCATTCAATTGCAGTGCTAAAAGACTAAAAAAAAAAAAAAAATAAAGAAAGAAAAAAAGAGAAATAAAGAAGGAAGAGTGTCCAGTCATGCTATATTTAGGAAGTAGTTTTATTTGTTAAAAGTAATTTTTAATAAATAGATTTAAAGCCATGTGGCTTGATTCCATCTTTAAGAACACATCCAAGAGAGAGGTTCAAGTGGTTGTTGCACATAATTATAAAATAGAAATTTAGAGAAAGAAGGAAAGGGGCCTAAGATGGTGAGTTCTATGACAACTAGGAGTACAAGTTGTAAACAAAACCCAACCCAGGCCCCTTAAATAGACCACATGACCAACCCTTCGTTTCTATCAGGCTAGAGAGAAAGTGAAAGAAAAAGGATTGGTCAGAGAGAGAAACTCAAGTAGAGGCTTGGATTTGGCTAAATCATCCTCTAATCACCCTTCTAATCCTAGATTAAAGCCCAACAAGGTAGATAGCTCCAACTTTTATTGAGATTTATGCAATATTGACTTTTTTACTTGATATATGATTCTCTATTCAATGTATGTAGAATTGATGGGGCTTTTAATCTTGATTCGTTACTGGCTTGAGTCAAATGAATAGAGAATCAAAAGCCCCAACTTTAAATTGATTCTATAATCACCCTTCTAATCTAAAGTTGGGAATTTTGTTCAAATTGGATCTATATCAATTTGAAACCAAAGGAAAATATTTGGGAAACTCATCGAAAATAATTAAAAAGAGGGCTAAACTTGCTTGTCTGTCTGCCACAACCCACGACCCTAAAATGGATTAGTGTAAATATCCGCATTTTGGACCGTGGTGCCACCTCCACAGAGGGAATTATTAAAACTTTTTCCCCAAGGCTGCGGTTCCCACAGGATTCTGCGATGTAAGGACAGGTCAAATCTCCTCCGATCCCTGAGATAATCGGCGGAAGCTTGTGTGAACCATACAAGATAACCAAATATATAAAAAGATAATGATGGCATCAGACTTAGTAGGAGAAAATGACAAACATTCTTATTGCATTAATATTCAAAATTAGCATTTACAAAATATCTTAATTACATTCCCAAAACAAAGCCCTGCAAAACATTGGCCAACTAAAAACTACATAAGATAAATCAAAAGATGCTATCCCAAAATGTGTAACGATCCCTTGCGGAGGCACGATGCTCTAGACAACATTGTCTGTGCTCCATTCCCTCAAACCCCCGTGGTTCTGTATTCTCCTGTTATATGGGGTAAAGGGGTTGTCATATACAACACCAAGTCCAACTATAGAGTCAGAAAATAGCCTGAAAAATGCTCAAAATAAATAGCATATCGGGTTGCATCAATATAGAATTAAAGACTAATAATTAGCAGAAGTCAAATGAAGCCTATACTAGGCATGTTGAGCATGAATATTATTAGTAACTTGTATAATCAAATTAAAACAAAGTTACAAATTAAATCAATTCTTCTAGCAAGATGGCATCCACGTGGGTAATTTCTCCAGGCAATCACGATTGCATACCGCATTGTGGCCAAGAGCTGGTATGCAATCAATAAACACTAGTACCTCAGGACTCCTCTGGGAGTTAGTTATGGACATCACCAGGTATGGAACTGAAGCAACCCCAGATCGCTTAGCAGGCAAGGCTACACTGCAGCGAGCATAAATATAAACAAAATCCACACACATTTGGGTCCAACTGGGAGGGATCAAAGCTGGGTGGTACCAACTCCGGATTCCAAGGCGAAAAGGTCTAACTAGACTCTGTCTCCAAAATGATAAAAAATGGGGAACTACTCTGAGTACCAAGAAAATCTGACTAAAATTGGTGTTGTACACCGAGTAGCTCTTCTTAACTTCAAACTAGTTAACTTGTATGAATACGGAACAAACTGGGCAAACCGACGTGCTAAACGAATCCGCAATTGGACTAGACTAAAGCTTAAAACAATTTAAGTAAAATCGGGCAGAATTTCGGTATTAAATGGATAGCCCTGAAATGGGTAAAAAGGTTTAAAGCGAATCCGGGCAACGAGGAAGGTGGCAATGCAGAGTATGCATGCTTCCAACCAAGTAACCAAGGATCCTGTCAGTCCAAAGGAGGCTCGGGCAATCCAGGCAAGTTAATGCACACAGGGGTCCATGGACCGACTCACATAAGTCAAATCACTGCATTATAGTCGGTTAAGTCACAAGGTAAGACAAATGATACAATTTACATACTTAAGAGGTGCATGTGTGAGGCACGTGAATTGACTAGTACAACTTACTACAATTGATTTCAGAGTAACCAACTTTCAAGGGACCATTACAAATCATCATCCTAAGTCTTAGATCGCCATTAACGAGCTAGCACAAGACTATTCAACTCTATGCGTTCTTAGGGTCCAAATGTCAGCATTTATAAGTCGCTTGGTGCTTTTGAAGGTGTTAAACATTCCAAACTCTTAAGTTCACATACACATGACTTAGCATTGTGCTCAAGAAGTCTCCGGACAATCCTTGGGAGTGAAGGTCAACTCAAACAATCACTTCCCATTGGTCTCAAACATAAACAAAAGATGAGTCCAAGTTACTAGTCAAAAGTCTCCACCAAAAGTTCTAAGGTTAATGTGCAGGAAATTGGTCTTTAATTCTACTAAATGGCCACTTAGTGGGGGTAGACAATGGCCCACAAAACCCTCAGTAAAGCCCTGAGTCCATGCCCCAAATTATGGGAGAGAAGGGGGTCAAAAGGCCCGGGGGGGGGGGGGTTGGAATGATACGGTTAGGGCTTGCATGGAAGTGTCGAAGCACAATCTACGCCGAAGCGCGTGTCCGCAGACACTTTAAAAGTCTTCACAGAGACGATAACGATGACGCACCTCAATAGGAAAACCCAATTTTATTTAATCAACTCTTTAAGAAATGCTTCCCTACAATGCCATATAAATAAGAAAACATAACTCAAGCCCTAAGAAACCTAATTAAACTAGGAAACTAGAATCTTAGCCTAATTACAATAAAATTAGAAACTAAGATAATTACTGAAATAAAAAATACTAAATCTGCGTGGGCCCTACAATGTGGCCTGAGGTCCATTTGGCCTTTATGGAAGTGCCGAAGCACAATCTACGCCGAAGCGCGTGTCCGAAGACACTTCAAAAGTCTCCGTAGAGACGATAACGACTCACCTCAATGGGAAAACCCAAATTTAATTAATCAACTCTCTAACTCTCTAAGAAATTCTTCTCTACTATGCCCATATAAAGAGGAAAACATAACTTAAGCCCCAAGAAACCTAATTAAACTGGAAAACTAGAATCTTAGCTTAATTTTAGTAGAATTATAAACTAATAGATAATTGTTGAGATAAAAATACTAAATCTACTTGGGCCCTACATGTGGCCTAAGGTCCATCTGCATCGGGGGTTTGGGGGGGGGGGGGGGGGGGGGGTGGGTGTGGTGTGGTGTGGTAGGGTTTTGGGGAACCTTCTCCTCCTCTTTCATCACATCAAATCCAAATACAAAACTTACCAAAATTCACATGAACTTAAAGGGTAACTTGACATAGTGTAGAATTTTCAAGAATCATCATTAGACTAGCATGCATGGTATGAAATTTAAAATGAGAACTTGCCTTGGGTTTCTTAGAACTCTAATCATAATTAAGTCTCTTCAATTTCACCCAAGCCTCTCAAGGCACAAAACGCCAAATTTCTGACCAAAAGAGACATAAATTAAAAAATCAACCCAAAACTTGGAATTTGGCCTCGAAGTCCAGGATCCACGGGTGAATTACTACCCTAAGCAAGAACATATGAGATGGTATCAAGGGCTTACCTCTAAGCACCTTAATGGAGCTGCGATCGACAAAAAAGGGGCGTCCCACCCATGAAAATGAAAATGAAAGAGACCGGGAGAGCGAGATCCCCATGAGTAGTCGGTGAAGTAAACGGAGATCTACAACTCTAGATATGGAAGATTGAAGCAGGAGGAAGGAGGAAGAGTAAAGTTGCAGAGAAATAAGAGAAAAGAGACAAATGACCGGGAGAGGTGTTGCTTATATATTGTCAACATTTTCAGAAAAAGATGTCCATGTCCTGACTTAAGTGCAAAAGAGACTCAACAAAACGAGGGTCTTTTGGACATCGGATGGGTACGGGCAGTTTCTCGAAATCATTTTATCTTTCCAATGGACTCAAACTTGACATATTTTAAGACTCATAATGAAAACTCAACTTTTCTAGAAATGACACTATGTCCCCAAAGGTACCAAATTAGGTCCAAATACTCTCTAAACTTCCCAAAAACTTCTCAAACACTATTCTAACCTTTAAAACTACTTAGTTGACATCTAAACATACGTAATTAGTTATAAATCATAATTAATTAATTTTAATGACAGTAATTAAAGATCGGGGCCTTGACTGTGACCCATATAGGGGCCACAAGAAGTTTGGGCAACATGGGTTTTACCTATGTTGGGTGAATTTGGGTTTTCCCAATTCGTTTTTCGGTTTTGTGGGGTTTTGGTCAATGTTTGTGTAGATCATGTAAGGTAATAATAATAGTAATAATGATGATGATGATGGTTTTAACTAAAGAGGATGAAGTGAAGGGCACTTTATTATATATTGTGGGTGTAACTTTGAGTAGAGAGGAGGAATAAAAGAGGAACCCACATCAGCAGACATGTTTACTCTTCTCGTCTCCTTAGGGCTATCCAAACACATCAAGTAGAATTTCTTGCTTTTGTGGCCAATTCCCCTCCTCTTTAACTTTAGTCAAGTGCAAACAAACATGCCCTAATCATTGTGAAATTGTTAAATCTTAGTAAACCATCTTGTTTGTTCATGATTTAGTCTGTCTTAAATCTAATCCATATTGTTCTTAAAATCCCGAACATTGTTCATACTCTAGTTGTGTCTTACTCAATGATAGAAGTAGTTTATGTGCTCTACTCTGTTGGTTTTAGATTGAATCAATGTTTTGAATTTTATTCATGGTAAAATCTGAGAGTTATTACTGATAGGAAGGTGTTTGAATTCAGTCCATGGTGTTGGGAAGGGTTTTAAATGAAGAGATGGTGTTTTAAGATGTTTTTCAAAAATCTGGGTTTTTTATGTAAATCTTGACTGATAAAACCATTTTTTTTTTATATGAAGATGATTTTGAAATTTTTTGCCAAAATCATAATTAAATTCCTTGGTCTCTCATAGCCTAAAAGAGGTTTTGACCTATAGCTTACCTCTAGATATGGTTTTTCTCTCTCCCTTCCCAATTTTTAAATATTTCCCTACACCTACAATTACACCATTTTAGGACTAAAATGCCCATATGGGAAAAATGCAGTTTTGGGAATGGTTACATGTCTAGTATGGGTGCACCATCATGTGGCCTTGTATTTGATTTTATGTTACCATGCATCCCTTGAGGGATAAGGGAGTTCTTGGGCCAAATTTGGGGACGAGGAAGGAAGACAAAGAAAGAGATAGAGATTTGGGAACAGACTCATATCTTGTTCAACGAAATGGATTAGAGTACTCAAAACCTCCATTACGTGTTTTTTCCTCATGTAAATGTTAAAACACAATATTATAAGTGTAACAAAACATCGCTACTGACAACCAATACTTGAATCCAATAAGAAAGAGCATGCATTAAAAAAAAGTTCATATCATGCACTACACGTAAATCCATAACAAGGGAGATACAATAGAAACCTACAGAAGATCTTCAATAACCAAAAAAAAAAAAAAAAAAGACCCAACGAAAGGCCATCAACCATTTTGATATTTCCATTTCCTCGTATTAGTTGCCTTTGCGAAGGTCGCGAAAATATGCTCTTGGATCACGTTCAAAACCATCTCTCGGAATAAATCCATTTCTTCCTGGGACCTTCATCATCTTCTTACTACTATCAGTGACAAACTCGCTGATAGAACTTGAAATAATATAATGCTTTGATCTTGTATTATAATTGCTTGTCTTCCTTTGGAGAACGAGCCTCCATATATAGAGTATTACATGCCTTAATCAAGGCTTTAAGTTAGGAAACCAATCTAATTAAGATAATAGATACAACTGCGTTAATCTTTGATCCAATCAAACCACGTAGGATAACATGTTGGATTGGACTGGATCATGGACCTTGGGCCTGTTTAACACCCCCCCTCAAATTGATAAGGGAGAATCAACAAGCATCAATTTGCCAACCAAGAACTGATGGCGTGGTCGTGGAAGACCTTTAGTGAGAATATAAGCAATTTGAAGCTCAGTGGAGACATGCGGAAGGCTAATGACATCACGTTTAAACTCATCACGTATGAAGTGACAATCAACCCCGATGTGTTTAGTGCGTTTATGAAAAATTGGATTTTCAGTAATCCGAATTGCACTTATATTATCTGCATAGAGGGCGTTAGCTTGGCTGGTGGGAATCCAATGTCAGAGAGGAGACCTCGGAGCCAAAGAATTTTGGAGCAGGCAGTAGACATGGCTCGGTACTCAATCTCGGTAGATGATTTGGAAACTTTCTCATGTTTCTTGCTTTTCCAGGAAATAAGATTACCACCCAAAACATGCACCATCCTATTGTTGATCTGCGAGTATCTAGACAACCAGCTCAATCAGCATCTGAATAAGCTTTGAGAGAGGATTGTCGGATGGAAAAAAAATAACCCACGAGTCGGTGTGCGAATTAGGTACTGAATGATGTGGCAAACAGCAGCCATATGAAGGTGACGAGGAGCAGTCATGAACTGACTCATTAGATTGACTGCAGAGGAGATATCAGGACTAGTGATCGTGAGGTAGATCAAGCTACCAACTAACTGGCGATATGCGGTAGGAGCTGGAAGAAAGTCACCCTCCTCTGTACTGATTTTGACATTCAGTTCGACCGGCATATCTACTGGAGCTGAAGTGGTAAGGCCAGCCAAATCAATGAGATCAACCATGTATTTGTGTTGATTGAGAATTATACCTTTAGTCAATTGATGAACTTGAAGGCCGAGGAAATAGTTTAAAGGGCCGAGATCCTTTATATGAAATGTCTGATTAAGAGAAGCTTGGAGTTCCTGAATCATTTGTGCATTTGGACCAATAATGACCATGTCATCAACGTAGACAAGTAGCATAGTAATCCTGGATGGAGCATGATGTAAAAACATAGAAGGATCATACTGGCTCGGGCGAAAATTCAAGTAGAGAAGAGCATCTTGGAATTTCTCAAACCATGGGTGAGGAGCTTGTTTCAGACCATAGAGGGAGCGATGGAGTTTGGCAACCATGCCCTTCCCGAATGAGGACCCCTGAGGCAAATGCATATAAACGTCTTCTTTGAGATCACCATAAAGAAACACATTTTTGACATCCATTTGATATAGAGGCCAGGACTGAGATGCAGCAATAGCAAGGAAATGCGTACGGTGGTCATCTTGGCGACGGGAGCAAAAGTTTCATCATAATCAATGCCATATTCCTGCCGATTTCCAAGAGCGACAAGTCGAGCCTTATGGTAATCTAAAGTGCCATCTGATTTTAACTTGAGAGAAAAAATCCACTTACAGCCAATAGGTTTGACACCCATAGGAGACGGGACAATATCCCACGTATGATTTTGCTCGAAAGCATCCAATTCATCTTGCATAGCCTTGGTCTAACATTGGTGCTGCACAGCCTGAGAATATGATTGGGGGATGGAAGAAGAAGACAGAGTGGCCATTAAGGAAGTATGTGAGAACCCATAGCGGTCTGGTTGTACCGAAATGTGAGTGGAGCGACGCAATGAAGGATGTCCAGTGGGACCAAGTGCCGGAGGTGGACCGGATGTTAGAGGAAGATCAGGAGGGGGATCCCTGGTAGCCGCTTCTCTGTTCCGTCTGTGATACACAAAGTTATGATTAAAACGAGCAACTGACGTGTTGTCAGAAAAACCAGGTAAAGACACAAAAGATGAGGAGTCAGGAGGATCAAAATGTTTTTGAAAAAAATACTAATAAAAAAAAAAACTGACATTTCTAGAAGTACGTAAGTGACGAATGGGAGGATCATAGCAAAGGAACCCTTTTTTGAAGGGCGCATAACCTAAAAACATGCACTGAGCTGATTGTGCAGTAAGTTTGGTTCTCTCGGAAGGAGGCAAGTGCACAAAGCAAACTGAGCCAAAAACATGAAGATCATCATATGATGGAGATGTCTTGTACTATCGGTAATATGGGCTCTGATTTTCAATAGAGGTTGATGGCATACGATTCATAAGATGAGTGGCCGTAGGTAGTGCCTCAACCCAAAAACGAGTAGGAACCGATGATTCAAGAAGGGAATGAGTGACATCAAGGAGATGTCTATTTTTCTTTTTAGCGACTCCATTTTGTTGAGGAGTATAAGGACAAATTCTTTGAGAAATAATGCCTTCGTTTTGTAAAACTGTTGAAAATTTGAGGACATATATTCCCCGTCGAATCAGATCGCAAGACTGTGATGCAGGTGGAAAATTGATTCTCAACATAAGCTTTTATATATATATATATATATATTTTAAACATTCAAAACATCAGATTTGGAATACAGAAAGTAAACCCATGTGAACTGACTGAAATCATCAATAAAAGTGACAGTATTTATAGTGAGCGTGAGAAAGAGCTGGAGCAATTCCCCATACATCTTTATGAACTAAATCAAAACATTGAGTGCTGTGTGACGTGGAAATAGGAAAAGGAAGAGTTTCGCTCTTTCCCATTTTACAAGTAGCACAATCAAAAGGCACACAAGAAGAAAATCCAATAGATTTATTTAATAAACCAGAATTTAACATAAGGGACAAAGCCTTGGAATTAGGGTGTCCAAGTCTATTATGCATAATTGGCAGTTATCTCTAATAGAAAAGCAAAACACATCATTGTTAAATCGATTGCTAGAAATTTTATAAAAATCCAGCGGAAACAAGCGTTCACACTTAGGTCCCCTTGTGATCTCCTTCCCGGACATCACGTGCTGCACAACACAACAAGAAGAAGAAAAATATACGTTACAATTATTTTCAATAAGTTTCCCGACTGACAATAGGTTTGAAGTTAAATTGGGACAAAGGTAAACATTTTTCAATGGGATGGGACCAGGGATATCTCCGAGAGCAGTAATGGGCTTCTGTTAGCAGTTTGTATTTGAAGATTGCCATTGTATCTTGTCACATAGGAGAGTGGGTTACGGGAATATTTCATATGATTAGACACCTCGAAATCAAGAAACCAAGTAGAAGATGGAGGTGAGGTACCTGAGAGACCAAAAGCAGAAAGGGCATTGAAAAATCATTTGTTGAACGAATTCAGCAGTCAGAGATGATGATGGCCCAGGCTTTGAGGGTGCAGGTGTAGAAGCAGGCATAACTGAAGAAGCAACATAAGCATGTAGAGTCTGAGATTGTGGAGTCTGATACTGCGGAGCCTGATACTGTGGAGCTTGATATTGTGGAGTCTGATGCTGTGGAGATGGACGTTATGCCGGCGGTGACATTCAGAGATGATATGTCCCGACTGTTTACAGTAACTGCAGGCTTTCTGTTTGCATTGAGATGCAAGATGCCCAAATTTTTGACAATTGTAGCATTGTGTTTTGCTTAATTCTCGAGGCGGAGGCTGAGAAGTCTTATTGGCCGAGAACGCAGCTGAATAGGTTTCAGTCTTTTGTTGAGCACTATGAGCCGAGGTCGTAATGCGTTGTTCCTCGTGTAAGAGTTCATTCAAGTAGACATCCAATGAAGGTAAGGGCATCCGATTCATCAGGGCAGATCGGACACTTTCATTTTCATTCCATAATTTCATTAAAAAATGATCCCTTTGACTAGAGGCTTGAAGATCATGAATTACGGTCAACACATCGGCAGCCACATCCGCATATTTAATACTATCGTATTTCGACCATAGGGTTTGGAATCCCGAATAGTAGTCTTGTATCGACTAGGTCCCTTGTGCATATTTAGCAATCGCACATTCAAGATGAAATTGATGTGCTGAGTTATCTTGATGGTACACTTTCTTCAGATACCTCCATATATCTTTAGAAGTTGGGTAAGGTTTGAGGTTCATTATTAGATGTGTCTCGACGGATCCAAGGATCCATGATTTGATTTTGGCATCTTTGGTATGCCAAGTAGATATCTTCTTCTCATCTTCAGTGGGTTTAGGGTTAGATCCAGAAATATAGCCCCACAATTCCTTAGATTCGAGGTAGATTTGGAACTGGAAAGACCAAGCGGAGTAATTTTTTCCCGTGAATCGGATCAAGGTAACTTCAGATTTTTCCATCTCAAACCGAAATTGTGAACAAATCGATTGAACAGTGGTAAAAACTAGCCACAGACAAGAGAAACTATGTAGGATATCTTTCCTGTGTGTAGAAACCACAATCCAACCAAGCAGGGAGAGAAAAACCCAAAGAGCACAATTTTTGTGAAAAAAAAAAAAAAAAACCAGCCCCATACGAACTGGATAGAGGCTGTAGATCCACCACGTGGGCCCCACTTATGGGTCTGGCCACAGATCAGATGACCGATTTGAGGAAGCATTTTGGCTTCTACTGAACTAAGTTTGAACTTGTTCTACTGAGTATCCATGATTTTGGAAGGTCTTGATGAAAACAATATAAATTTCTAGAAAATATTGAGAATGAGTAAAACACCAACCTGGAGTCTTTGAAAAATTCTGGAAAAATCACCAATACTCTTAGAAATAGTGGTTTTATCTTTTTTACCAATATATTTGGTGTTTCTCAAGTTCAAATGGATTAGAAGGGATAATGACTTTGTTGGCCCCGTTCCTTGTTCAAGTTGGAAGGTTTTCCAAGTACGTGTTTAATCAAATTGTGAACAGTAATTAAAATGGAAGGTATCCTAAATCTATTCATAGTTTACTGATTTATATTTAGAATGCCTAACAAAATTTTGCAGAGGTCATAACTGTTTAGAGGTTTTAATCCTTTTAGGCAATTTTCTTCTAGCTGCTAGCTTCCTTATTGTATCATGTCTTGGGATTTACATTGATAGTTCTAAATGTTTAGATTTTTAATGCTATGCTTTAAATTTTGCTATATGTAGTTTGAATGTCTCTTTTGCAGTTCTTATAATAGGTGATCCTGTTTCATTTTCCAAATCATTTGAACCCCAATTCTCATTTATTGTCTAGAACCTGCCAAATGTTCATGCCGGAGACGATTCATTCAACGTGATGATTATATATGCATAATTGTTGCTAATATATTTTTTTTTGGTTTTTTTAATTATTATTTTTCGACAGCTGGCATCCTAAAGATGACAATGGTGGACAAGCTTACCAATGATTTAGAAGGATTGGAAGGAATAAAAGTTTCAATGCGTCAACTGCTTGCTCTAATTGATGATGTCTGCAAATAAATTGGTAATTTGTGGTTACATACACAATTTCACATATAGTCTCTTGATCTCTCATTGGTTTTCGCTTGTAACCACCATCAGTTTGTTATCAGGATGGTTGTGTCCCTCCAGATACATAATATTGGAAGATCTAATGTGGATACTGTGGCATCGATTCCTAAAATTTCTCCTGCAGCCTTTGACAAGCTCTCAACAGGGTACAAGTAGTGAAGAGTTCCTGTAGTTTTCTCTTTGCTTGGTTGTACTCCAGATTGGGACTGGGTTGGTGATAGACCACAACACCATGATGTGGGGTTCTGGTTTTCTTGTTTTTCTACCTTAAATTAGTTGGCAATTTGATCTGGTGGGAAAATGAAGTCCCACCTGCCTCTCCGTCAGGCACGTGCATACATACAACACTGTCAAGCTTGTGGCATAATGACATTTTGATGCCTTTTTTTTATACTCTAAGCTTCCTTTTTGCTCCTTGTAAGATCATTTCCTTTTGCTTTATCTGTCAAGGGTGACTAGGATGCAGCTCAGTATAGCAAAGAAATTCAACACTGCTGCTCAGATCCTGTAAACTTTCCAGGACCCATTTTGAGAAAAAAAACTTGCGATTTGTCACAGCTGCTTTTGACTGTCACATAATTCAAGCAGCATTTGCCATTATATCTGACAAATGAGTTACCTGAAAATTTGCATCACATGTTCTGGAGAGGTTTATGTAGTTCTATTATGTTTTACACAAGCTGAAATTTTGCATTATGTTTTTCAGGCCGAGGGCTGAAGTTTTGAGGGTATCAAAGAGTTACCTGTTTGGAGCTTCAGCAGAAACCGTTTCCATCATATTGTCTCTAGGGCTCGAGCGGCCTGCATTGTTATATAGTAATGTGCCAATGGCTGCATTCTGCCATCTGGAATAGATTGCAAATGGTCCAAAAGTGACCTGATTTGATCTTTGTAGCCATATTATGAAGGCCTTGCTGTGTATGCAGTTAGAAAATTTACATTCATGATCATCCAATCATGGTGTAGGTTTTGGACTTAAGCATTCCACCAGGGATTCAAACACACGACTTCCGGCTCTGATACCATGTAAATAACCAGAAACACCAAAAGCCTGGGTGGTTAGTGAACGACGGAACATTGCATATCAAATGACTCTTCGATATACATGCAGCTGCTTCCTGTTAAAATGTTTGGGCTTTATCTGCCGAATGGGTCAAGATATCTTTCTTATCTGGTCAGTCAGGTAGGATAGCAATGTCCAGGTCTTTTCCACTGTGGCCCAATAGAGGTGGGACCCATGTGCTTCGGTGTTCTAGGTTCAGCTTTTCTATGTACAGTATTCTAGGTTTAGCTTTTCTATGTAGGTTTAGCTTTTCTATGTATAGACGAAGTCATGTTTGGGCTTTGACCCTTTTCTTCAGAGAAAAAAAAAAAAAAAAAAAAGGTGCAGAAACTAATGGGGAGTGAATTACTGAACCATGGTATGGTTAAATCATGGAGTGAACACTCAATTATCTGCACAAACTAAATATTTTATTTTATTCTATTTTTATGTAGAAACTGAATTGCACAGAATAAAGCCTTTGATCATTAAATCATTGTACTCAAAACTGCTCACCTCTTCTATTGGGAATTACCTTGGAAAGCCACAAATATGCTCCTAGAGTTCTTTGTCTACTGAGCCATAGTACAACCAATTATTCGAGTTGCTATTGACATTGGTCCCCTATGATATGACTGAGGAATAGTTGGCTTAGTGTTTCTCCATTTGAGTTAGTTTTTATACAGAACAGTTGGTTTTGATTTTCTTTTTCTATACAGAACAGTTGGTTTTGATTTTCTTTTTCTTTCTTTCTTCTTTTTTGATTTTTAAATCATCCATACACCAACAAAAATGGTAAAATGAATGGAGGTACACGATTCCCCCATAACCATAGCCCAAGTAGGTGTTTGCAAACAAGATATCTGTGAAGTCTTTTATCTGTGGATTAGGATTTAATCTGTCTACTTAAAGATGGGTGTTTGGCCAACTTATGTTGTATTATGCAATATATGTCAATTTCTTTTAGACACCTCTTCCTTATATTATTCAAGGGTATAGCATAGAAAGTAATCTTTCATACAAAAACTATAAAAATATAGGCTGCATTTTTTTTAGTACATCTGCACGAGTTGATGGGTGGTATGGATAATAATGGATGGCTCTAGCATAATTTATCCTATAGCCCCACTATGACCCCTAACATCTGATAGGTCCCACAATGATTACCTGTATTAGGTGGGTGTTATTATGGTTACCGACATTTGATGAACCTTGATGTCACTACCCACAATAACCAGGACTTTCCTTGATTATTAATATTAGGTGGGTCTCACAATGGTAAAAATGGGGTTCAATTGCGATTACCGGCATTATTTGGTTCAATGGTAATTACCAACACTTGATTTCTCATCATTAGATGAGTCCTATACTGAGAATCAGCACTTGATTGGTAAAGTCTAAGGGTTCACAGTAGTAGACTGTCACTTATTTTTGGCTGATCATCATGTCATCCCCCTGTAGAGTGTAGAAAGCCCAATGACATAATCGAAATTCAATCTAAAGAAACCTTCAGACTCTTTAATTTGAACAACTGAGCATTACTATTAATGACAATTCTTTATGGAACGAAGAATGATATAATTTTCCATTAATTTTTTGTTATCTTGAATGTTCATTACAGGATTCAAACTCTGCCCCTAATAAACACACACTCTAATGCATACTACTGGTTCAATCATATTGCATTTAGTCTAGAAAGCTTGAATATGATATGACCAGCTCAAGAGCCACTCTTATAAGATTAACATAAACTACTCTGGCTCCATCGATTACAGTACACTCAGCTTCTCTTTTCCCTGAGTTTTAGACAAGAAGACAGATAAGAATCCAGATAAACAAGTTATGCAATCTTGTTAATCTTCATTAAATACATCATATTCCAACTCATTGACATGAATTTCAACGAGTTAGTCTCTGACGCCGTGTGAAAATGGGAACGGATCTCAACGTACTCACAAAAGTTTCACATCAATCACTTGTTTGGGAGCAACAAATCATAATATGATAATAATCCCCATGGCAAAATCAGGAATATTTTGGGTCATCCCCCAGACAAATTGTCCGGAGAATCTCTGGTACAATCATCTTCTAGGGATCTATGCTTTATCAAATTTGATTTGTAGTCCTGTATGCATGACATTCTCATACATTCACAATCTATATTTGTGTCTACGCTACATTCACAATCTATATTTGTGTCTATGCATAAGCTCATCTAGATTCATCTCCTAGCAATAAGCATCAAGCTGAAGGATCTATGCTGGGAATGGGACTCATCATATCAAAAGTGGACCCACTTACGCCTGACTTTTGGATTGAACTTGTATTCACAATTCTACTTGTCTGATTGTACTTTTGGATTAGCCTTTTATTAACTATTGATAAATTAGATATCGTTAGATGTCCAATCTAATACAATGAAATGAAGCTCTATCACTTGTTAAGAGGGATCCACTATCCATGAGATGAGTCCCACCACAGATCCTCCGTATAGATACTTGGTGCTGGAACACTGATTTATGTGAATTTGTGTCTACTCTAGACAAAGATAAGTGGTGCTTGTATGACAACTAGACGAGTACGGTTCTCTAAATCGAATTGGGTAAGGCCAAGATCCCTGATGTGATTGTGTCAGAGATTCTCTGTACCATTTGTCTGGATAATTACCCAAAATATTCTTGATTTGCTATGGAGATGATCATTTAAGAAGGTTTTTTTTCTTTTTTTTTTTTGGTAAAAAAAATTACACAGGACTATAAAAGAGACAAAATCAAAAAGCTAACAACAGCCCCTAGGAACTTCTTCACGAGCAGAAAGAAGTCCCCAAAATAAACCACCAACAGAAGAAGATCATCATTTAGGATTTGTTGCCCACTTACAAGAGATGCTGGGGAATATTCATTAGGACTTGTGTAAGTGATTGTCTAAATCCTAAACTCTAAATCTTATTTATCCCATGTTTCGGAAGACAGATATGCAGTAAATTGGAATAGGATATATTTAATGAAGATCATCTAGGTTCTTCACTTGTTTAATCTGGTTTTGGATGTGTTTCTGTTGTCTCTGAACCCGGGTGATACCTCCTCAATAAAAAGAAGACAAATAATCAATTCTTAAATTCATATCTGGTTGGAGTTGAAAAGTGGGGCCCCTATGAGTTTATTCTGAGAAATGGTGCTTCAAATAGATATGTTATGTTGTTGATAATATCTACCATTTGTGGTAATTGATCAATCATTGGAACTTGTACTTTATTCAGGACACATCCAATCCTTTTACATTGGGAATAATTAGAAATTTTAGCCTCAATTAGATCAATTATAATGTTCCATATGTTTGCATGGAATGGAATACATAGGAGCTCATGGTAAAATAAACTTTAATAAATGATTATTAAAGAGGCGAGGAGTAAGGGACCTTGACTTTATTAGGATTTAAAAAAAAAAATTTTGTTAGGTTAAGTTGGACTACTGGTGTGATACTTTAAACTAGAGGACCTAGGGTCGATCCGTCAGGTGCCAACATTTCTCAAGTCTCAACGATGAGTTTGTTGGCCTAGAATTTGAATGACTAGGCGATGCCTTTATTCCTTGCCCATTAAAGGGAGTATTTGATGTTGAATATTAATTTGGATATTCACCTTCACTTCTTCAACTTTAAAAAACATTTGAAATATAAGTCTTCAGAATTCCTATGAATTCAATTACTTAAACAAACAAGCCCTAAATAAATACTCTGTTATCTTCCCCGTTCGCCTTGGTCGTATAATGAAGTGGTCGCACATCCTTCTGAACTATTATATACTGATCCAAAACTGAACAGTATCTCAGCCCAAGTACTGCTAATTGCCTGCAAAGGGAAAGAAGAGTCTCGGATAGATTTGAATTAGAGTTGGAAAATATGTTCAAAACAAACGAAGGCCAAGATTCTAATGGCACGGACACCCACTTATAATGGCCTAAAGTTGTAATATAGGCCAAAATATATCATCTAAAGAATTCATAAATTTAAACAAGACTCAAAAAGTTTTTATGTCCAAAAGTGGGTTGATAGGATGAATATTATATTACAAGCTTTAGGATTACATTCTTTCCAAGAATAAAAAAAAAGGCCTTAGGATTACATGTACTAAGTTCAAAATCATGTCCTGATGTCCTCCACTGAGAACTTTGAATATCCTATGTCTAGGATAAGTGCTTTTATCAGTTTCTGTGGCATGTTAAATTTTCCACAACAATGCAAATTGGATATCCATGAGCTGCATCAAAATGCACCATTCTACTTTGTGGGCATTGCAGGCAATGTGACAAGGTACTGTTCTCATTTCTGAATTCCACCGACATGTGTGGAAGAAGACAAATAACCTGAAAGAAAGGGAAGTACTAGAAGAAAAGGACACCTGAAATTTCAGGAGAAAAGGGAAACCACCATCCGCTCCAGTGTAGTTACTGGAGAGAATTTCAGGTGACAAGGGAAACCACTATGCACTCCAGTGTAGTTGGTGGGGAGAGAACATACACAGGAAGAAAGAAATCTGAGAAAGTAATAATGTATGAGTTTCCTACAATTTTAATTTTTAATGGCAAGTGATGTTTGTGGGTCAAGTATTTGTCTATACACAAATATCATCCAGGCTAAATTCAGGCTTGGCAAGTCAGAGGCCCCATCCGGGATTGAGTCTATCCACATACAATTCAGGCCGATTTTGGGCTAGCCAATACCCCAGCTAGGCCAAGTTGAAACTCTACCATGTAATTCAAAGTTTGCAAAAAGTCACATACTTAATCCATATTTTACTACTCTAAAGGGGGAATTTGAGGGCAGTCAAGATGCATGAGTAACTTTTTTGTTCAACACAAGGAATATGATATTCCACGATATGTAGATTTCTGTTTGCATGGGAGAGAAGAATCTTGCATTCTTTTTCCTCTTATAGGTTATTGAAATTCTCTTTATCGGGGAAATTCAGTTTATTATTTTTCCTTTCACGAGGAAAATGTGTCATACTAAACAATGAAAGAGTGAGTTGTATTGAAAATCAGAATAATTTTTCTCTTTTATTATGGAATCCCCTCATTGCACAAATACGCCCTTAGACTTCTTAAACAAGCTGGGTTATTCAAAATGCCCCTGCCCTTAATAATATTTTGCTGTAGCTCCTCAAGTTTTAGAATTTGGACTTCGACCGTAGATGTTTGTTGACAGTTTTAGTTAACCCAGAAGGACAATCAATTAAAGAAAATGAAAATGCTACCCCTGTGTGGAATCTACCTCTGTCCATTGCTTCTCCATGTTCTCAATGTGGTTAATCTCTAGAACTTCTCCAACTCCAAACCTTAGATGCTATGGTCCATGAGCACCTACTCTTACTCTGGCATTAGATAGCAACTTATCCTCACTCTTAACCCTTCACTGTAACTTGCACTGATGATTCTCAACTACCAGATGTGTTCTCCTTTGAACTAACCTTCTGACTTGTTCTTCAACTTAGACTTGTACAGTTATTCACCTTTTCTCATCACAGCCTTCAGCAACCCACCCCACTTTAACGGTCTTACGCTCCATAGTCAACTACGTTCCTCCCTAATGATTCCGGAATTTGCTCCCATTTATTTCTTTGTTATCACTCAGTTTGGTGAATGACTTTTCTAGCGTTTTGACATTTTTGTTAGGTCATTGACAAATCAACCATGAATGTTTTAAAGCCATGTTTATAGTATGATGGGACTTCTGTTGTCATGAGGACAGTTGGATACAGGACATATGGCATGGAGTGAAAGATGAGATAAAAACCAAGCCTCATCAAATGAGACCAGTAGTTCGATAAAAGGAAATGAAAGTAGATGGTAAATGAAGAAGCAAAAATTGTTTTTTTTTTTTCTTCTTCTTTTTTTTTGGTAAAAAGAAATTCATTTATTAAAATAGAAGGAGCAAGCCAACACAGAGAACTAAAGTCAAGAACGAGAATTAAAAAAGAATAACACCAAAGTTACAAAGTTAGAGACTGATAACATCACAGCCTATTGAATGACAAACTCTCGCCAAAATATGAGCCACCTTGTTAAGTCTTCTAGAAATGAAAGCAAAGACGATAGATTCGAATTTCAAAGAGAGACTAGGAATGTCCAAAATAATAGTATTGATAGACTAGAACCATTTAAGGCCATCACCACATCCTTTGAATAAGACAAAATAGAGACCCTTGCCAAATTCATATCTTTGGCTCTCATTAGGGCATGTCGGATTGCACGTGCTTCTGCCTTTTTGGCGGAGAAGACCTTGGGTCTACGGATAGCTCCTGCATGAAGACAATTATTATTTAATTTAATAACATAACCAAAAGCGGCCCTACCATCTGAAGCCCTAAAAGCAACATCCACTAAGACAATAGCCTCAGATCTCAAGGAGATCACTCTAGGAATAGAAACTGGATGAATGTCACTAGATTTTATGGGACCAGTGTAATTTTGGCAGATTCCCCATATAACTATTAATAGCTACAAGAATTGAGGAGGCATTTATTTTGAGATTTTTAAAAACAAAATCATTTATAGCCTTCCAAATTACCCACCAAGACACCAGAATCCTCATCTTAGAGTGATCATTGCTCATAGGGGAAGAAGAAGCATCATTTTCACAATACTTTAACCACCAATCTCTCAAGCTTTGATCCGGAAAATTATGAGATAAAAACCTAAAACATGATCCAAACCAACATGCCCTTGCATGATCATGAAGAAATAGGGCATGAATAGTTGTTTCCTTCCCTTTAGCACGAATGAGACAAGTTGCATTAGAAAATCAAGTTGATTTTGGAGTAAATAAATTCTCTTACCATGATAGTATTATTGAGGCATTTTTTAAATAAATAAAAAAACTCTTTGAGGAAGAGGGAATTTCCAAAAAGCTCTCCAATTTGATTGGTTTTGATTGTCCGGAGCATTACTGTCCACTAAGAGCTTATAAGCTGACTTGGTGGTAAGTTGATCATTCTTAGTCCATGGTCAAATAAAATCCGAATTACAATTGAAAATTTAAAAGCCTATCTTATATATATATATATATATATATAGCTAATCCGCCAATCACAGGATAAGACCAAATAAAAAGTCTACATGTACAAACTTTTTGTCCATATAGCATAACTCAAGACCAAAATTGTGCCCCCGTCTAGATGTCACACTTCATGTATTCATTCGTTATGTCATAAAGCTAGCATTTTCATGTGTTTTAAAAGCCTTCTACCAAATCAAGAGATTCTATGAAAGAAAGGACGTTTACCACCATACAGTTGAAATAGGGGACGAATGAAAAGATGTTATGAAAGAAAGTACTTCAACTGTAGTTAAAAAAGGGGATAGGTTAAAATAGAAGAAACTCCTCCTATTTGAGACAAATGACTTCAAAATGACCAAACCATGCATTTATTGGGGTATTTTGCAAATTGTCCATGAGATTAGAGGGTTATCAGGAAAATGGTGCGGGGCATATATACAAATACGTCATCAACAATGCATTCATTTGAGAACGGCTCTTTATTCGAATGATAAGGAGCAACAGTTCTCACCAGACTGGTTAGTGATAGAACTATGAGTACGCCATATCTTTCCACGTGTGTGAACTTTCTCTCTCTTGTGCGGGTCTTGTTTTACTTGTGTGAGCCTTCTTTTCCTTATGTTAACTCTCTCTTGGGTCCAAACCCCTACCACTGCTAAAATTAAAAAAAAAACAAGGCATTTATTTTATATTTAAAAAAAAAGGACAAAGCATTTATTTTTGCAGGGAGATGTAAGAATACAGCAATCAGATTGCATGAGATTTCTGGAAAAGAAGATTCTTTCTGCAAGCAATTATAACATTCATCAATCCCCACATCTGAATGAATAAAGATATTCATTCAGATGTGGGGTTTGATTCATGTCCTGGGTTTTAGATGGGATAATAAGTACTCGGTTGCTTGTAAAAGCTTTCTGCTGGAGTGTAGAGCTTTTACCATAGTATGTCATTTGTAAGTGAATCACAGGACCGTCTACTTCATTAACTACATTCTTGGGTCTCCTGTTTTGACTTGTTTGGAGGCATTTCTTTCTTCATTTTCTTTTGTCTTGGGGTATTAAAAGAGACTCAAAAGGATGAAAATAAGGAGCACCGCAGAGACATTGTTGAATGAAAGTTCAGAGAAAATTACCGGGACAATCACTTTAGATGTCCGGGGTAAAAAAGAAACAAAAGAAAAAATTATGAAGGCATTAAATCCCATATTTGCCCGATAATAGATGAAAAAGTAGGAATTCTTGAATGTTCGTACATAGAAGGAGGCCAGGAGTACGGCGTTTTTATCCTATACTGTGAGATCCTAAGATTGTATGATATCATAGAATTCGATATTCTAGGGCTAAATTCACACAGGCGAAGAGGAAGATGGTTTATTCCATTATGTAAACAAAGAAATTTTCTCCACCAGTTCTCATCACACTCAACCTCCTTAGTTCTTATTTCTCTCCACCTTTTTCATAGCATTAGTTAAAATATATACCCATGTCAGTTCCATCTCATGATTTTTACTAGATGGCTAGTCCATGAACTGTCTTATGGTGGGGTGACCCATTTTTACTAGACTATCCAGTGTTAAGGTTCTTCTGTTTTTTCTTTTTTTGGCTTTTTAGTTGGGTGACCCATATATATATATATATATATATATATATATATATATATATAAAATAGACTATAAGCTGGTAATGCACATGTATGTTTTGATTCTGCGTAACCTAGTCCCCAAGTATCTATACTGAAAACTCTTGACACTTCTTCTGGTGAAGAATATAGCAAATTTTGAAGGTTGACAAGGCATCATCCATCCAATGGCTCCTTCACATCAACAGTCGTGCTCGAGCTTAGCCAATATTTCTGGTCGCCACATAACTATGAACTCCACAGAAAGACAACAAAAACAGCACAGAAATAAAAATAAAATAATTAAAAAAAATGTGATGATAAAAATATATAAGCTACAGATGAAAGAAGATGGAATGATAAAATCCGATAGGAACCCACAAGTAAATATGGAGAAGATGAAACAAAAGTTCTCAATTCGTGGTGAAAATATGTGATTTCCGTTTGGGCCGTAGTAGGTAACGGTGTGATATCCTAAATTCATAGAATATCAAATCTTGGGATATCCTACAACTCTAGAATATCGGACGGTAAAGGGTAAAATTGCCACGCCCGTGGTGTCCTTTTTTGTACGAGCAGTTTTCGGAAATTCTCACTTTTTCATTTGTTATCGGGCAAACGTCGGGTTTAGTGCCTTCCATACGATCCAACCACACCCCGAAAAAAAAAAAAAAAAAAAAACTTATGATTTTTCTTTAACAATAGAAGCCCTCCCACCAAATCTCACTTTTGTTTAAGCGACATTTTCATCATCGAGAAACTATATCATCACTCGTTTCTTCTTCTACCTCAACCGAAATGATATCTTCACTTAAACAAAAGTGAAAATGGCTAAAGTGCCTTTATTATTATAGAAAAAACTACAAGAGTCTTTTTGGTGTACTGAACATATAAGGTGTTTTTTTCGACAATTTTCTTAAAGTTATTTACAAATCTCCACATAAGAATTTCTTTCATTTTAAAATTTTTACACATGAAATTCCTAAAAATGCTCAAATCAATAAATTCCAAAGAATACTCATTCTAGATTTTTTTTTTATATCGGAGGGTGTCCTAGCCCTTTGGGCATGATTAATTCCTTTAGGGCCAAGGGAAATTGGGTAAATTCCCTGTGGCCCCATTGTGGTAGCGCAGTTTCGAATCCTTAACCTTTGAGAAACACATTATGGTCCTAAAAAAACTGAGCTACCCCTCGGAATTTTCATTCTAGCATTCCATCATGTAATACGTAAGATACACACATTATTATTGGCAATGTCTAGATTCTAAGGCTTTGAGTTGGGCCCGAGGCTCTGGTCTGGTCCTGGTATATAAAACATAGCTTGGTTTGGATTGGATACTTTGAGTCTTGGTCCACCCAAACCCGATCCATTTGCATCCCAACATGCCGTGGTAGGTTAAATTGGGCCGAAATCAATAAACTTATACCCACCCAAAAACCTATCTAAACTACTTCCGGGTAGGGCAGGCCACCCCTTTAACCCGACCAATTGCCCCATCCATGGTCAATGGTCCAAGGTCCAAACCCACCACCAAAAGCTCACCAACCAAGGGCTTGTGGTTGTAGGCTTGGTGCCATTTAAGTGAACTGTACTCCACCAACATTGGATGCTTGTTTTCCCAAAAATAAAACATTGGATGCTTCAACTTTCTCCCATTGGTCCTCAGTTTTTTTCAAACCTAACTGTCGGCCCTCTTTAATTTTGACCTTTGACCACACTGCATGAATATAAAAATAGAAAAGAAGCCGATGATGCCTTCATGGTCTGAGACACTTTCAATGGGTCAAACAGAGGAACAAATCTCGTTCCTCTTTCCATCTATTCCAAGCATCGTCTGGTCCCTCTCAGTCTTTAATTATAAGTGTTTGTTGGGAATTCAGTTTGTACAATTTTTATTGTTAAATTGTACTAATTGATCAGGTCGTACAATCTGTGGCACTATTTAATTCAACAGGCATAATTATGGCATGGGTTGATGATTCTAACCTGGTTAAAATGAGTTGGACCCGGTTTGATAGACTGTACTAACTCACCCAACTGAGCAGACCCAATTAATGTACCACCGGCTAACTTTGCCCTAATTTGGATGGTGAATATATAGTTCGGATTAGCATTTTAAACTCAACTGATTGCATTCTTGTGGGCCCTAGTGACTACCTTCATTCATGTGGACACCATATTAATAACCCCATATTAATAACCCAAACCGTTCATTATGTTTATTAAACTATAAAAAAAAAAAAATTCCAAGACTAATCAAAGTCCCAAGTTATGTATCTAATTTTTTGCACTCATTTGAGTCTACAATTCATGCTCTAAACAGTTCAGTACTTTTGTATCAAAGGCAAATTTTGGGACATTTAGTTTCATTATTCTTTAGGGTTTTGAGAAATTTCTGAAAAATGTCCAAGAAACCCAAATACATCTAAAACTATTGGATGTATCCATTTACTCATGTGAAGATGGTGATTTTGACAAACATGTTCATGTTGTTCACATATATAAGATTTATGTATGTAACATGTGTAAAACCCTTTTTCCAAATCACATGTGTAAGAGGCAAACAATAAAGGATTCTGCAAATCACAAAAACATCAAATCTATTAAATGATAATAGCCATTTCTTTTGAAGCCACAAATGGTTTGTCAGAAGATAAAATGCAAAGTCTCCATTTGGACTCTGCATTTTTATGGACTTAGATGGTATGGTTATCAAACTTTTTATGGACCTGATTTTCTTTAGCAGCCTAGATTCTAAAGTGATCTTGGCTGCTTTGTTTAGTTTCTCCATTCTTATTCCAATAGAGAAATATAAAATAGGGCCATAAAAAAGAGACTCTAAACCTCTTATTTTCACAAGTCCTAATACGCAGCCTTTTATTTACAGTGGATTTGCCTCTAATTATCTAAAACAGATACAGTGTAGAAATTATGTGTGTCAAACAATCTTATTATTCAAACCTATACTCACCTTAGGCATTTAGACAAAAAGAATTTGGAAATAGAGATTCCAATCATGGGCTTGTATAAGATATGTTGGGTCCCACAAACTCTCTGCATATTTTATTTTGAAAACCAGCAAAGAGCGCGCCTCTTGTTGAAGTAAAAAGTTGACAATGTTGGTGTGTGATTGAGCCCCTAAATATAAAATAGTAAAAAAAATGAAAATATTAAGACATATATGAAAGGATTGTGTAGATGGATTGAAAAAATACATGATCTATAGTTCATTATCACAATCAAAGCTTTATCCCATCTGTCTGAGCACACAACCGGCAGAACAAGAAGCACCTTTGAAATGCTTTCCCTTTATTAAGGATGGAATACTATGCCTCCTTATCCAAACTCTCAAGCTCATTCTAATAGGACCCACCTGCCTTAAAATTCAACTCTCTTTAATCACTCAGCTCCCAAGCATGGAGGCAGCATAACTTTTCTTGAGGGGCCACCTTTTAAAAAAAATTAAATGGTGCCTGGTTGAGCCCATCTTATGATATCATGACTTAATTAAAATACAAGATTTTCAAATATTTAACCATTGCCTGATCTGCCCTCCATTCCCTTAGCACCACCCCTATAAAAGGCTTACTATATATTTTGAATATGATAAATTGAATGGACTCCCCATTATAATCCAGAGATGAGCAATCATTTGTAAATATGATAAATTGAATGGGAGGGGAGGCTATATTTGATTGAAGTGCTACTGACAAGGGAGCCCATGTCAAAATCATTGCTTGATACTATTTCCTTTGTAAAGGAGTCAGAAATGTTCACTGAGGAGATGGTTTTGTTTTTTTTTTTGTCCGGACTATGTGGTTGGGACGTCGGAGTACTAATACATGTGGGAAGCGAAAACTCACATATGCAAAGAGACAGGAGATAACGGGAGTCAATTATTAGACCCGTGTATCTTTTCTCCTTCTTTTAATACAATTTACCCTTTCAGCAAAAAAAAATAATAAAAATAAAAAAAATGGGAGAGACAAAGGGTGTATCTCTCTGTCATTTGATTGAGACCTCCTCACACATTCAAATGCAAGGGGAAGAAGGACTACATGTGAAATCTGTTGTCCACTTATTCTTGTGTGATAAAGGCCCAGGCTGATTCTACTTCCCATTTTCTTGCTTGATTATTTATATTTCCAATATTTCTATCTCTCCATCAAGGAGGAGGGGACTTTGATGTCTCTAATCAAATAATCTCTTAATCTTGAAGGACTAGAAGCTTTTTATCTGCTAGGACTGCCATTTGAGTCAGAAATATGTTTTTTCTATTTTTTTTTTAATTATTTTTTTTCTCTTCAGCAGTGTTTAATCAATCAATGATGAAGCCGGGATTTTCTTGTTGGGCCAAGGATGATCGACTAATAATTCAGTGGACCCACTTTTGAAAAATCTAAACATTTCAAAAAATAGCCCCTTTTCTTATATGCCTTCATAAAGTTTGACTTAAATGGTCCACAATGATCAGAATGATGACTTTTAGAACACTTCGATGAGATGTAATAAAAGTATAAATATTTGTAAAGATCAATTTGAGAAGAGGCCTACATCATATTGGAGTGAAAATTCTCATTAAAATGGGACAGTTCTTTTGTGGGCCGTTAATGATTTCAAAGCCCCCCAATGTAATTATCTGTGCAGTAGAAAAGGAAAAACAGAGAGAAAATTATAATGAATCACAAAAGAGTCTCACAATAGTGAACCTAGTTACGAAACATTTAAATAATTGAAAAAATGCCCTCATCATGAAGTATTTAATTAGTTCCGATCAAATCTCACTAAAAAAACTCACTGCCAAATTTATAACTCTCAAAGCACTCAAATAAAATATTATAAATAATTCATTTATTTTATATAAATTAATTTGGTATTGAACTCAGATCATATTAAGTTAAATTTCTCATAGAGAATAGGGCATTTCTTCTATAAGGTTTAGATTAAATTTAATGGGCCCCACTCCGGAGATTAGCCCAAGAGGATACTCATTTCGGCCTATTTTTTTATTGATACCCCATCCAAGGGGGTTGAGACCCAAGAGAGGGCTTACATACATACGGGATAGCAGCTCACTCAAGTGGAAAAAAAATCCGCACACATGAAAGAAAGCCCACATAAGTGGAAAATGAGTCCACACAAACGGAAAGAGGTGATGTACCCGAGGTTCTTCATAAGGATTCCTATTTCAACCTATTTTAAATCTTCTTAAGTGAGCCTCACGAATCTATACTTGAAAGAGAAAATGAAATATTTAACAATTGCCGGTGTAAAAGAGAGCTTTGGGCTTGGATGAACATGTAAATAAAAGAGGGTATTAAATTTATTCAAAAAGAAGAAGAGTTAATTAAGATCAGTAGATTGTTGCAAAAACAAAAGGATATAGAAGCATGGCTAGCCCAATTGTAAGATTGCCATCAAAATCCACGGACTTCCACAAAGCTAATAAATTGATCTTATCGAACTAAAATAGATAACCAAAAGGCAATCTAATCAAATCAAGAAGTTTAAGATGAAATCATATATCTTAACTGATAAAGGTTTAATCCTTTACCTTAATCGATTACTTTATCCTAACAATATAAGCATATACCCTTTAGGTATGTTTTTTGGGGTGCTTATTTTACAAAGAACAAAAATGATACATGAGGAGATGGATTTTCCATTATCCTTTGTTAAATTCTTTTGCGATTTTCATTGCTTTAGGTTGAGGATTTTTTTTTTTTTTTGGTGGTGCAAGAAGGTAGAGGTTTTGTTTTTCACATTTTTGCATAAAAACAAATTCAGACTACCAATTAGAAAACCATTTTTTGCTTTCCTTATGCAATGGGTAGAAACTCATTACAAAAAATGTCCTTATAAACTCTTAAGATAAAATTTTCCAATGCATGAGAGAGAGAGAGAGAGGGAGAGAGAGAGAGAGAGGACTAGTCAAGTCCACAGTCAGCAAATTGATGGTCAATGAGTTAGGTGGTGGACCGGTGGAGCACGATGCTGCGTCTGTTTTCATGCTCCTGATACTTCCTGTCGCTTTGACCACTTATCAACCAAAAGAAAACTAACTCTGTCCTCAACAATAACAACAAAACCCAAACAAATAATTTTTAACATTATGAATGGAATACAGATGATCTCATGCTGAGGGCACCATGACATTTTAGCAGGCTCAAACTTGGGCCAAGCTTAGGTCCATGTGTCCTGGCTCACATGGAACCCCAATTTGGCATAACTTAATTTAGATTTAAGATGAAGAGAATCGTACCAATCCTTGAACCCTAGACCTCTTGTACAGACTCCTAATCATGCAATAACTTAATTTAGATTTCGAGATGAATTTTAGGAGGCATTTGTAGGAATTTTGTTTATGGGAATCTCATATGTTGGAAAGTACATCTCTTTTAGGGGGCATTAGTTAAAGTAATATCAGTTGCTATCCTTGATCCGCATTTGAAATTTTATATTAGATTAGTTAGCTTATAAAAATGTAGACCCTTTTGGATTGTCAATTTGGCTTATAGAATTTTTCTATATTTCAACTTTCAAAATGCTTGGAACTAAATAAGTATTTGTGATTTTAGCCGGGAGACTACATTTGGAAAATTTAGATGTTGTCCCAATAGGAACTTAGACATTGAATTCATGCCGGGCTAGGAGTGAGGAGTGGGGCTTCCAATATTTCAAATTTGGTTTGAAAGGTTGAATTACATAAATAATAGCTCATATATGAATGTAAATTAGAAACTTAATATTTTTGTACTATGCGTTAAGCTTAGACTAAAGCGTGGTAATTTGGATGTCATTTGGGTTTTTGGCTCAAGCTAAGGTTGCCCACATGTAGTTCGAGCCAAGGCTTGAGTCTGTTTGTTAACTAGCCAAGTTTAGTTGCAAAGCTAAACCAATACCGAATTGTATAGCAGTGATTGTGTGGTTAGGAGTTTTGCTTTGGATTTTACAAGCTAGATGAAAGTTTAAATTTATTGGCACATTAGAGGAATCCAAGGTGCTCAAAATAGCTGTTCACTCCCATTAGTGGGCCACATGATAAAGAAACCAAGCTGCTCAAATTGTTCTATATATTAGTAAGAGAATGGCAAATCACTCTAAAGGCGGATCTACTTTTAAGCTTAACATTTGTAGGTTGTTGGGTTTTCAAATGTGATAATTTTTTCCTTGTTCTTCTCTCTAATTTGTTTATTTCTTCTCTAAAGGTCAAATCATGTAAAAGTAATATCTCTCTCTCTCTCTCTCTCATGCGAATTTCTTTTGAACGATGTGTTTCCATACTAACATCCTACGTATGCTAAAAGGTCTATTAGATCACACTCCTCTCTTTTTGAATTTAATGATGTGGCACACCTAATGCCACCATTTGCGGAACTAAAGGAGGGTATCAATTCGTGATTGTATGCAAACAGATAAGCCTTACATGACTATCAAATTATCTCCCTGCTTCTACGAAACAGGGGATCCGGATTCCTCCCTTCAATGAAAATCGAATTAATCAGAGGGAATGGTAAATGGTTATCTAAATACTTTAAACCCTTGGTCAGTCAAATTCCTGTCCACATAGCTTTGTAGAAACTCCATTTGATGCCTGTGTATTCAATATTCATGCAGCCTAAGAAAGAGAATACATTTTCATTTTCCTTTTTGGGGTCCAAATCCAATGCACTGCACAGGTTTTCCGCTATTGATGAAATAAGTAGGACCTTTGTATTAGCTTGTGTCTCTCTTGTGTGGACCTATAATTGTCTCAAAAGGTCCAATATACATACATTATTGGACCTTTCAAATAACAGTCAAGAAGATTTTTATGAGAATTGAACAACTTCGCATAGAGGATGTAAAATAGATATTGGACATTCTATAGAAGCATGTTGCAATTTATTTACCTAAGAATAAGTTTCAAATCCATTGGTATTATTTCATTTTTTTTTTTTTTAAAGAAAAGATGAAAATCGCTTTTGAATCCTTAGTATCATATACATGATCAAACTAAACCTTATTCCATTGAACTGAAGAATAGCAAAACCTAACCTTTACTATGTACTAGTGATGGAATAGTTTGGAAGTTGGTAATTGTTAGTGTCCATGTGATCTATCCCATGATCTAAAGAATAACTAAAAAAATTACCTTACTAAAACTGAAACAACACAATATCTCTTTTCAAAGAACGGGTGAATGACTAGATATGGTAACATAATAAGTTGAACCCAATTAGAGCGGCCCCACTTATTGAATCCATACGTATAAAACACACGTCCATGAGTTCTATTGCTTTGAAGAAACTCGATCGCTCTATCTACTATCAAGATTTAGCCCACAATCAGATTGATCATGTGTACTATTCTGAGCATTTCAACGGTAGATAAAAAACTCCGATTTAATTAAAAGTTAGGGCCACTGATCCTAAAAAGTAGGTCAATTTGCTCTTTTGTGCTAATTTGATGTACATGGATATACCCTAACAATTGTTTTCCACGAACAACATATATTCAAGATCATCCATCTCTAATGTATGGTCATTTTACTACTTTGGAATGTATGTATTTGTTGGACCTAGTTTTGTAAAGCCAGGGGCTCTATGCCAATATATTCATGGTTGAGTGGTGTTGGCACTTTAATATCATACACATATAACTTTTGAACACATAAATTAGATAAAATAATAGCTCTTATATGAATATAAACTAGAAATTTAGTACTTTTGTACTATGTGTAAAGCTTAGACTAAAGCGTGATGATTTGGGTGTCATTTGTGTTTTGGCTCAAGCTAAGGTTGCCCACATGTAATTCGAGCGATGCTTGAGTTTGATTATTAACTAGCCTAGCTGATTTGCAAAGCTAAACCAATACGCAATGAGTAATGTGTCGAATCAATTAACAATTACTGTGTGGTTTGGAGTTTTGCTTTGGCTTTTACAGGTGAAACTAATGTTTAAATTTATTGTTATGGGTACATTAGTAGAATCCTAATAAGGAATCCAAGGTGCTTAAAATAGCTGTTCACTCATATTAGTGGGCCACAATAAAGAAACCAAGCTGCTCAAATTGTTTTATATAAATTAATAAGAGAATGGCAAATCACTCTAAAGGTGGATTCACTTTTAACTTACCATTTGCAGGTTGTTGGGTTTTCAAATGTGATATTTTCTCCTTGTTGTTCTCTTCAATTTGTTTATTTCATTTTTAAAGGTTAAATTTTGTAAAATAAAACTGTCTCTCTTTATTTTTATTGAACAAATGAATTATATAAAAAGAGAAAAAAGAAAATAAATCCCATTCAAACAAAAGGGCCATACGGACATGAAGGAATTTGAAGGGTACTCTTGCTGTTGATGATGTTCCCACAAGACTTCTCCCACTCTTAGATGACCACTGTCCATAATTTATTAGTCCAAAGCCTTGGTGACACGTAAATACACTTTTTCAATCCAACTGTAGTCCATCAGGTAGGCGTCAAATTAGAGCAAATTTTAATACACAGTGGCCAAGATGGACATGAAGGAATTGGCTCTGCTGCATGGAGGCAGTCACCGTGGCCATAGTGATGAAGATCACTTGTATGAATTGCTAACTCCTTTGTGTGAAGGTCCGAGATCAAGTGGTTACGATGAAGTTTTGTACAGTCTAGATCTTATCAAGATCTTTTCATCCCCATCTCCCCAATCATTGGAATTCCAAGTGGGGCATGCTAAAATTATCTAAAAGGAAAAACCCCCACTTTTCTCATCTCTTTTTTCATACATGGGGACCATGATTTGATCAATCCAATTCATTCACACCTACATGTCCCCTTAATAAGCGCTAAGCACTTATCTTAATTCCATACTATCATCACAACAAATCTGCTATGCGTGATTTGAGGACATAAAAGTAAGGAGCTATTTTTTTTTTTTTTTTAGTGACCTAGAGGAGAGATTATGAACCCATCTAAAGACACCCAAAAGGCTAGGTAACCTTTAGGTGCTCAGTGAAGCCTCTTAAACCATCAACATACATACAACCAATGTGGGACTTGCTATTGTTTTTTTAGTGACCTAGATCGAGGCGAGAGTAAAGAGCTATTATTATTTTGTATATCTCATATTTCTCCTCAACCGTTCCGAATCCAGGAAGGCCTCACTGAAACTGAAAAATTATTCATAGGCCGAGTCCCAATTAATGGGCTTAGAGATTCAAGCTTGAATCCAGTCAGTTAAGGGTTTTGGATACTAAATCTGAGCAAGGACCCAGTGTGTAGGATAGATAGGAACAATCAATTATTGGACTCGAGCTAGATTGAATTTGGGCCAGACCAGAGCTCGTCGAACCACCCCTAGAATTGTTCAGGTCAGGCGAATTGAAATACGAACCCAAACCTAGGCCCAAGTTAAAAGTGGGTCTCAGTTATTGGACTCATACAAAACTTTTGGTGAAGCCCATCCATTAGTCCATTATTATTTGAGTTTGGGCTTAGAGCAATGCAAGATTCCTAGCTTGCTGCCTATGGAAACCACAATTTCCATGTTCCTCATCAACTGGTCATCTCAAGAGACACAGAGAACAACAACCATTGGTTAGATTAGATCATTTAAATGGCAAAGATCAACATGCCACCGCCCACGTGCACTCATGTAATAAGTTACACAAATGTGGAAGACCTACATCGAGAAAGCAACGCGAATGCGATAATGAACTGTCGTCTGTCGGTAGTTCATACCTGCACACCGTAATTTCTAAATATCATGAAAAAGAAAAACCATCATAGATTAATTGAAAATAAAATTAAACCCAAAACGTAACGTATTCCCCAAATATATATATATATATATATATATCTTTTACTAATACACTCATGGTTGAGTGGTGTAAGTACGCCTATGTTATGTCCACACCCAGAAATCAATATCTAGGTTTTTAAGTATAGATAGAATCACTCTTTTACGGTAAAAAAAAAAAAAATAGATATTATAACTCATCCGCAGGTGGGCAAGCAAGCTAACAAAAAGAAAAAAAAAAAAAAAACACCATACATCATCCTTGGTTTTATCTAATTTTGTAATTGGAATAATATTGTTATAAGTTAAAATATCGCGAAAAAGAAAAATTCAATAAAAAAATCTCCAAAATATAGTAAAAAAACCACATTATCTGTGAAAAATAAAATATATTGAAACAGTTTGACCGGTGGATTGAGATTAAGAAAGGGTAAAATGGTAAATCGACAAGGCCTGTGGTGGTTTTAAAAGGGCCATCCCTCTCTTCCCCCTTCTTGTTGTGGCTGTGGCTTGTGGACTTGTGAGTGAAGTGTAAATTCCTTTTGCTCTGTTTTGCTATCCTCATTTGGAGTTGGCAAACACAGAGAGAGAGTGAAAATGCTTGCGAGAGAAGGATTCGTTTTCCCTAAAAACCCATTCTCGAAAGAGGAAACGAAACAAACCAACAAGAAGAAGAATAAGAGGACAAGAAGAAGAGAGATGGAATCATCAAATGAAGAAGGAGAAATCCAATCGAAGAAGCAGAAGATAAAAGGGACTGAGATTCCCAGTGAAGAATCCCATGATCTTTTCGATGCATTGCCAGATGACCTCGTCGTTTTCATCCTCTCAAAGCTCAGCTCCGGCGCGGAATCTCCCTCCGATTTGGCCAATGTCCTGATGACGTAATTTCTCCATCCATTGATCTCTCATAGCTTTGCTTTCCTTTTTTTTTTTTCTTTTTTGGAGATTCCTCTTTTTTTTTTTTTTTTTTTTTGTGCTATTGTGGGCATTGAAAAGAGAGATGGATTGTTATTTGTTCAGTTGCTTTACATATCAATGTCTTAAAATCATGAAATCGTCTTTCTTTGTTTTGATCTGACGGATTTCTCCTCCTTTTATGCAGAAGCAAGAGGTTGAAAGAGTTAGGTGTGCATCCTATGGTGTTGTCCAAGGCATCTACCAAATGCTACATGGTGAAAGCCAAGAGCTGGTGCGAATCTGCTCATCGTTTCATCAAGCTCTGTGCAGATGCAGGCAACGTCGAAGCCTGTTACACTCTCGGCATGGTATGCTTTCTTTCCAACAAAAAAAAAAAAAAAAATCATCTTTTTCTAAATCTCAGAATTAATCATCATTTACTCATCAATCCCTCTCTAATCTCAAGATTAGTTCCACCTAATCCTTTCTTAAATTGTAAAAAAATTAGAATGTGAGAGTTGATTTGTGTTTTTTTTTTCCCCTTCTTTTGAAGATCCGATTCTACTGTCTACACAACAGACCAAGCGGCACATCGCTCATAGCAAAAGCGGCGATCTGCTCATACTCGCCGGCTCTCTACTCGCTAGCCGTGATCCAATTCAACGGCAGCGGTGGCTCAACCAAAGACAAGGATCTCCAAGCCGGCGTCGCTCTTTGCGCCCGAGCCGCCTTCTTCGGCCACGTCGATGCTCTCCGCGAGCTCGGCCACTGCCTCCAGGACGGCTACGGCGTCCCCCAAAACATCGCCGAGGGACGCCGGTTCCTCGTCCACGCCAACGCACGCGAGCTCGCGTCCGTACTCCCCAAGTTCTCTCCTCCTCCTTCGTCGTCTTCTTCTGATCCTCCCTACGAGCTCCACCGCTACATTAGCGAGCAGGTGTCGTCTCCGCTTCTGAGCGATTTCGGGTGCGTCGTGCCGGACAGGGAGACGCACCCTGCGAGCAGGTTTTTGGGGGAGTGGTTCGAGGGGAGGTGGGGCCCGCGGGGCGAGCACGAGGAGGGGATGAGGCTGTGCTCGCAAGCCCAGTGCGGGAGGCCCGAGACGAGACCACACGAGTTCCGTCGGTGCTCGGTCTGCGCCACGGTGAGCTACTGCTCACGCGCGTGCCAGGCTCTCGACTGGAAGCTACGACACAAGACGGAGTGCTCGCCCGTGAATCATCGGGAAGAGCACGGGGAGGAGGATTATGAGAGTGATGAGGAGCAGAGATTTCATGAAGGGAGCGTTGGACTTGATCAATGGTGATTTTTTTTTTTTTTTTTTTGGTGGGGTACTCAATCTGATCAACGGTTGAGATTGGAAAGGAAGACCTGATTGATTGCTAGTCTTCTGATTTTTTTTTCTTTCTATTTTTATTTTTTGAAAAAAAAATTGTAATCTGTCACTGTGTTTGTGTTTGTGTTTTTTTTTTTTTTTTTTTTTTTTTTTTTTTTTTTTTTTCAGATTTTTAGATCTTAATGTTTAAATGTTAATTTCTTTTCTAAGCTTGATGATTTGTAATATTATTGTATTATAGAGCATTAATTGTGTTGTCTTTTGTGGCTTTAGACTTGTGTGAGGAAAGGGTGGGTACTTTTATTTTTATGTTTACTGGTTTCAACTTTTTGTTTCATTGGTGGGGTTAGGTTTCTTGAATGTTGGGGAAGGACATGAGCAGAACTGCAGAAGGAGCCCGTCGATGTTTTCAGGCCGAAAGCAAACACAAGTTTAAGCCCTGAGGTCAAGGGT
This sequence comes from Camphora micrantha, assembly GCA_003546025.1. Taxonomy (NCBI): domain Eukaryota; kingdom Viridiplantae; phylum Streptophyta; class Magnoliopsida; order Laurales; family Lauraceae; genus Camphora; species Camphora micrantha. Next base: position 31,693,932 of record QPKB01000003.1, on the reverse strand, counting down.
ATGCCCCCAGACCCGGTTTATCCTCGAGATAATATTTATATATGGGGCGATCTTGCTCCCTTACGTAATATAGGCCCGGATTATCATTTTAACCACTTGATCAATGATCTATAAGTTTTCACTATCCTAAATGAATGCATAAGCAATTCAACAGTCTAGTCCATTTGGATGAGCTCAAATGCTTGATGGAGGATCCCCCATTATATTTAATTAACATATAAAATAATATAATGGGGATGTGCCCTACAGGTATTTGGATCCGTCGTATGTCAAGGCTGTGGCTTAGTTGGTTTGAGCCTTAGTTTGCTCTCCAAGGTCTTTAGTTCGACTCCCACCCTTTATCCGGGTACGATGTGTGCCGTATGTAACCCTAGGGAATAGTTCTTGCTCGTTAGAATCGGATAACCCTTGCTTGGGAGGCCACAAGTCTAAAGGTTGGATTGGTGAGGGATACCCTGGATCATTAAAATACAACAAGTATTTGGATCCCATGAGGTGAAAGCATAAGTATGAGCCTAAAATGAACTTTTGGGTCAAGTTAATGGACTTGGGAATGATCCACATTGAATTCTAGCCCATTTTTTTCTCTTATCATTCAAAATATCAAGAGATGAGCAGCTTTCATTCCTAGTATTGGTGGGAAGGGAGATAGATTTTGAATTGGAGCAGGGATCCTATATCGTTTTCTTAATTGAGGATACATGAGGTCGGTAGAGCTCATGGGCTCCATCTGAAGAATATAGTTGATAGCTAGCCTACCAGATTCAAATTCAACAAAAATTGGTGGCATCCATCCACCTTTGAAGACTCGAATCAAAGCTAAAAATTGAAACAACGTTCCCTTTGTTTATGCTGTTTAATTTCATAGTTTTGGTTTCAACAACTAACAATATTCAAGTATTCAATCTATCAGGTTGCCATTTGTTGATGATTAGCTGCGGTGCAGGCATCGGAATTGGACGCACTTTCGTAATAGCTTTGTGAAAAACTTTTACATATTAGCTGTATCAAAGTATTGGTGGGGCCAATGTGATGTTATAATATTTTTTTTCAAACGGAGGTTTTTACAAGAAAAAAAACACCTTATACCTATACAATGGTGGGGGGCCTAAACATTTCATATTAACACACGAGGATCTATCTCTTAAAATTACAGTGAAAAAAATGAGAGGAAAAGGAAAGGAAGCAATTTAAAATCTGGTGATATTGCTGATAAGGCGAACATCCGACGATATTTATCCAACAATAACTCTGAATCACTTCAAAAAAATTAAAACGTACAACCGCTGCTAATTAACCCGATCCAACCATCTAACCTGACCTGAGCCAACCTGACTTGTGAGCTTAGCTTAAGCTCAATTTCATGTCAACAACCATTTGAGGTCCATTACCTAGTTTCTCATTAATAAAAATTGGGGCTATAAGGTCCATTAACATTTTTATTTCCCATGCATTGAGCCAACTCGTGCAAGCTCTAGCCCATTTGTAAGTGATTTGATCAAGTTCAACTTCATTTCATGAACATACGAGGCTGGTTAATTACTCAGTTTTCCATCCATAAAAAGTGGGTCTAGTTGACGCCATTAACCCTTTTCTAGTCCATGCATTGAAATAATCCACTTAGAAGTATCACGTCTAATGTATTTTCTTCATATCCAATTATATAAGGAATAATTGCGGGTCACATGGATTGAGTGGGTTGACCCTAACCCGACTAGTAAAAATGGGGTTGGGAAAACCTAACCCACTACCAAGCCTTATATTATGCGGTTCAGGTTTTGAGGGTTCTATATGGGTCATGTTAAGTTTTGCAGGCTTTACATGAGGCCTCCTACCATCAATTCAACCCGCTTAAACTCACTAAAAAAAAACCTCCAAACAAAAAAAGCTCTAAAGAAGTGTGTGTCTCTCTTTCTCTCTCTCTCTCTCTCTCTATATATATATATATATATATATGGAGAATATTCATGTGCATCCATCCCTCACCTTAGGGTGAAGGATACTTCCATAATATATATATATATATATATATAACTTTCCATTTTTTGCACATGAAAATTTTCAATTATGAAAGTGTCACTCACTCTATGATGAGGGATGGATGCACATGAATATTCTCCTATATATATATTTCTTTATTTTTGAAAAAAATCTGCCATTCATGTAAATTGCACTTTAGGTGCAATGGGATGCTCAAACCTACCTTGCGATTCATGCCTTGGCTAGTGTACCGGGACATGGACATGCATGTTTCTCTCTCACAAGTTTGAAGAAATTTACAAATCAAAAATAGAAATTTCAAAGTTGATTGGTTCTGGAATTCCACCAAATAAAGCTTTCACCAATAGCTTCTGACGTTTCTCTACTTTTTCAGAGGCCTTGAAAGGTGCCAAAAAACACACAAAAAGAGAGGAAGAAGAGAACAGGAATTAAAGCTACAGAATCCTCGAGTACTGAATTGTGGCCCCGGACGCTCTTATCAGTGTAAATGTTGCTGTCTCTTCTTCTTGTCTTCCGACAAGAAAAGGATTCCAACCATGGAATCATCTCCTGGATACACACACATGAAACAACGTTAGATTTCGTTCTTTTGAGTAAAACCTTCATCACTTCCAAGTCTTTGAAACCCCATTTCACTCTCTTTGTCTCTTTGAATACGGTTATAAAATTTCACATGACCTTGGCAATTGGCATGATGATTATCTTTTTGTTTCATAGCGCTTTATGTTTTCTTTTGTGCTCTAGAGGTGAGTAAAAGAGCACTAGCAAAGCTTGTTAATTTATGTTTTGTTGGAATTTTATGCTCTACGGAAATCTGATTTCAGCATAATAAGCTGAAAGCGATTCTTACCTTGCCAAAAATTAGTTTAGAATTTTCTACTTCTGTGCAAAAAAGAGTTGCACTAAATCACTGTAAATTTGTATGTAGAAAGAATTGAAGTGTTGCAAGAATGTTTGTATGTAGTCTTTTACTTTTGTCTCATTGGTTTCTTTGGGAAGAGAACAAAAGTTGATTGTGGAGAGTGAGACCACATTTTTCTTAGTTTATTTTGATTTGTGCTCACTACAAAAAAAGTAATTATGATTTTTGAATTTATAGTGACAATTTTGTGATATTTATAGCAATAACATCACAATAAAAGATCAAGATAATATATGTTTTTTGAGAATAAAAGCAAATATTTATAGTTTCTTGGTTAATATTTTTAATCTAAATTTATGTAAAAGTTATTTTCAATATTCCTATTATTATCTTTCCATATATTATCTCAATAAGCATAAAATGAAAATTATCCGAATATTAACTTCGGTCAATATTATCCTAAATTATTAGAGGTCGTTTGTTTGCACCCACTTACATGTGCAAATTGTTTACATGCATAACGGTCATGCACATTTATATTTGTTTGAGTTCATTTACATATAAGGAGTGTAAAGCAAGTGTGAAAACGGTGTGAAAATTGGATGATTTTCACACCTCAAAGACAGTCATTTGTTACATTTGTCAATGTCACATGGGCTGCTATAGTAAGCCCAACGGTAAAAATGGGTGTAATGCTCAAATTCTGAATACCGAAATAATCGTCAAGGTACCCGAAGTTGGCATGCTACTTTCTGGGAAATCCAAGAACTTCCAAGATTGTAGATCCGTAGTGAGGTCTAATTTAAAACTTTTTGAATAATATAAGATTAATAGTTGAATTGCGGAAGCATATAAAATATAGCAGAAGTAGATGTAACAATAGCGGAAGTATAAGGTATCATATAAACTGAATCAAGTGTAACAGGGCTGAAGTCTAGTCTAAATCTCAAATGTGTTTAATAAATGTTTATACATATCAGACTACCTTCCTGCTCACCACAAAATTGCTCAAAACCCAAGAAAAGATACTCACACCCCAGGTGTAGGCACGCTGTCATCCAGCTGGACCTCGTGGTCAGCTGGTTCCCAACCGTAATCACCATCTAAGGGCGCTTCGACGAGCGCGTCGTCCTCATAATCGGGGTCAAAACTTAAGCACCAAGAATGAGTCAGATCTAGAGATTTGACAAGGCACAGTATACAAGTAACATATGATGTATGCATCAAAAGAGTAGAGATAATCATAATATCAATGAGAATAACAATAATATAAAAGCTACGCAATTGAGCAAGATAAGTAGTAGAATTAGGATAAATAAGTCATCTAGTCTAACAGACATCAAAGTGGTGGGGAAAAGTAACAGTGCTGAGGGCATGATGAGCCCTGCAAATAACACTCAACCATCTCAACACTCAACACTCATCACTCAGAAGACTGGACCTTGTATCACACCATTTGTCTAAACATAGCTCATCATGATAGCCCACTTAGTACTCATAATAACTCCTACCAGTGATGATCAGTCCAAAGGCTGAGTTAAAGACAACTGAGTGAATGTTAATGCCGACTCAAGAAAACAATACAGGTTTGTGTCTGTCTAGACTTGCCTTGCACGAGCAAGGTTCTAACAAGTCCCTAAGAGGTCCAAGAACTAGTTTAATCTATGGAGCACAGTTCAAGTCCAAGTCCAACATTGAATCCATACTAAGGCGCGCCAAAACCATGACCTAGTCTAAAAACAGTCCAAGTAAGGTAACAAGTTCATTTCCATTAATAATTAGTCCATCTCATTCATAATGAGTCACTAGTCCGTCACAACCAACCCTTCATTCTAGGGTATCACACATCCCAACTTAGGCCATATGAGGGCCCGCTTAGCCACATACATGGGTCATTGATCACCCAATCACATCACCTGGTCAACTCTAAGTAATCCTAGGTTCAGGTCATCTATTTTTTATTTAATTAACAGGTATACACAATAAAAAGGATACAAGAGTGACATTGATGCATTAAGTGAATTAAACCTCAAAGGTAAGAGAATCAACATGAAATATCGAAAGTCCATCCTAAGTAATGGTTCACTTTCAGGTCCAGGTCCATATCAGTTAATTTTATCAATAAATGAAGTCTCTGATGCCAATGGATACTGTGTTTGGTGCTCCAGAAGTTACAGGTATCTTCAACGACGTTTAAGGATCAAATCATTATCAAATCCACAACCTAGACTCTACTTGGTGGTCCCCATGAGTCAAGGTTAAGCTACACCATTAACTCATGCTTGACACATCAATGGAAGTCTATTTGGATGGTCAATGAGCCCCATAATAGATCACAACCTCAGACGATGAAAGATGGAAAATCATTGAACACAGTGTATTCGGTCGACCGAGCACACGGTCCGGTCGACTGAGTACATTGGAATTAGTAGTCAGACACCTGGCAGGCAATGGCCTGATCACAAAACTCCTCTGTGTGTTCGGTCGACCTCTTGGCCTAGGCGGTCGACTGCACACTTCGGAATTTCTGGCTTGAATGGATGTCTAGCTCTCAACCTTTTCCTTGAATTTTCTGTGTTGTCGGTCGACCGAGAACAGGGTCCGGTAGACCGAGAACATTAAATTTCTGGGTCTGAGGGAAAATGCCAACTCTCAGTTAATCCCTGCATTTCCTGTGTTGTTGGTCGACCGAAAACAGTGTCTGGTCGACCGAGAACGCAGGACTGAGAATTTCACAGAAATATAACTGAGACTTTATTTTTCTCAGTTTTCAGTGTCGTCGGTCAACCGAATTACAGGTCAGTCGACCAAGTACACATACCTGCTACAAAATCCAGATTTCTGGAATTTCCTCTCTTCAGTCCAATTTCCATCCAAAACACATCCAATCTCATCCATTCATTATGGAAACATCATCAAACATCAAAAGCACTTAAATACACATCCAACCATCCACACATGGTCCATTGATCTTCCAAATGAGATAAACTCATCCATCAATGGCCAAAAACCATGAAACAAGCTCAAATGATAGATCTAGGCATTCATTTATCAATTGAATTGAAATTGCAAAATCAAGAGAAGGAAAACATGCATTCTATGATAAATAGGTATATTGCACTTGCTTCAATCTAATTGCAAAGGAAAATATGAGAAAATAGAGAGATCGAAGCGCCAAATAGAAATCAAAGCTTTAAGGGTCTTCCAATCACTCAAACCAACCCAAAAACCAGATCTAAGGAGATCTATAGATCCTAACCCCAAATCTATAAGAGAATTGCAATAAGGAAGGAAATCTAAAGAGAGAAAGAGAAATTTCTAGGAAAATTGAACTAAGAGGAGATAAATACCTTGATTAGGTGAGAGATGAGAGATCTATAAGATAAGAGAGCTTCTTAGAAGAGATGATAGCTGTAGCTTGTAGTAGATCTTCTTCTCCTTGTAGCTAGGGTTCTAGATCTAGGGTTTCTAGAGAGGGGAAGAGAGGGAGATGAGAGAATTAGAGGAAAAATAAGAGAGAAGAGAGAAAAGAGAGGGAAATGTGAGTGGGAGGGAAGTAACGTTTGAGAGGAGGGGGGGGTGTAGTTATTTAAGTTTAGGTTAAGTGGTTGATTACCAAAGTCCCCTCCTAATTTAGTAGAAAGTGAGGATAAGTACAAGGGTATTTAGGTCATTTTTAGGATATTGAAATATTCTCATATGGAAACCTCTCCTATTAGTCTTAATTACTAGTTAGGGTCTCTAACTAACTAACAAACTTTAACAATTACAAAAGACGCCCTATAAAACTCATAAAATATAAAAAAACACTAACTCTTAGAAGCTAGGCTAATATACTATTCTACCCTTACTAATCCTTACTAATTAGTATAATGAGATAACATAGGCTATAATTATAATATTCAAACTCAAATGAAGGTCCACAAGGAGTGGGGCCTCACAATGGGTAATCCATTTTTTTTGATATTTCACACATTTTTGGGCCTCGAAATGCTAATATGAACGGTCCAAACTCTTCTAAAGGGCCAAAACGTCTATGAGACCAATTTTCAGCTATTGATTCATCATAACTTTTGAGATATTTGAAAAAAAAAAAGATTTAGACCGTTAGATTACCCTTTTGCATTTTAGTAGGACCCATTTTCATGATCCAAATCGTCCAAACTATTCCGAACGTCCAAACCAACTATAGGACCAAATCTCATGCATTGATTCTTCATGGATCGCAATAAAATTGTCAAAAAACGCCGAACTGTTAGATCACTTACCAATTTTCCACATACTATTGTTGAAGTGTCCTTGAACCCAGTCCAATTTTTTTTTTTTACTTTTTTATTTATGTGGGCCCCTAAATCATGATATGAATTGTTTATCCTCTTTAAAATAACCAAAATGGCCCTGAGACCAAATTCCAAGTTGAAATTCATCATGAAATTTTAGATATTTGAAAAAAGGCGAATTAAAAATCTCTAATTTTGAATTTTGTGTGTCCCACTTTCACGATCCGAACCATCCATCCTCTTTAGAATGTTGGTTTTGTCTAGGGGGTCAACTATCATGCCTTTATTCAACATATATTTTATGATATTTGTGAAAAATTGTAAAATTTTTGTGAAAAAGATCAACCATTGGATTCACTTAAGACTTACAAGTGGAGAGGTGTGAAAATGGAAAATAACTGAATGTGCTTCACATGTGATTCGGTTGCATATGAAAATGTGAGTCATTTAAATTTATAAACCATTTTCACATCACATGTGAAATTGAGAAAAGACCCCTAGGATAATAGCTAGCAAACGTGTTATCTTATCTCTCTTTCTTGTCAAACGGTTTGAACTTCGTCTAACAATAATTGGCACCATTGTTTGTACCATGGAGACATATGATTACTTTTAAGCCCCACACGATTATTGCTCTTGAAAGTCCTATATACAATGCCTTATAATGTTTGCCTACGATATATACTATAAGATTGGCATTCGTAATAAGGTTAAGTGAGGTCAAGTTATGCACTTTTTCTTTTTGTTCTCCTCTTAGTTATTTCTTTTTCTCTCCTTTTGTTGCCTTGCTTGTTGGTGGTTATTATATGCCTCGGCATGGCTGGTGTCATTACAAGGACAATATAAGGCTAAGAGTGTATTCTTTGTATAGTGGCCTTCCCGGCCCTTTCTTTTGGGAGCTTTAATACAATCACTTACTTTCCAAAAAAAAAAAAAAGTTATGCACGTTTAGTCCACCTTCTAAAGATCTAAACAATTCAAAAAATGCATTGACCATTCTTGGTTTTATACTTCCAACTTTTAGTTTGATTATTACAATTAAATTTTACTTGAAATAAAAGATAAGTGATATTGAGTTATTCAGCACATGACTGTCTTTTGAGAAGTTCAAATCTTTCAAACAATAGGAATCACCTTGTAAATCACTACAAGAAAAAAAAATAGATTTATAATGGAAGACAGATTGACCTTTAAGTGTCATTATTACATCATTATACACCGTCTAAGAAAATGTACAGGAAATAATGGCGGAAACAATTTTCGCTGCAAAATAGGACCTTTAGTAGCGGGGAAAAAAAACTGCAGCTAAAGTTAAATTCGCTTGCTGCTAAATGTTTCTTTTTTTTTTTTTTTTTTGTAGTGAAACATCCACATCCAAATGAAAATGTCATCTACTGTTTAATGGATGTATAAAACTTCTCTCCATTATGTGAAACACTAACTGTTTGATCCAAAGTCTTACCAAAGGGAGAATTTCAAAAGCATCCTTCGGCTTTCTAGAGTTTTCAGAAAAAGGGCGCCATGATCATTTATTCAAAATAGTATCTAAAGTTTATTAACTTTTTTCAATTGTTTTACCAAATTTTTTTTTTCAATTGAGTCCTTTTCAAGCAGTCCACCCTCATTGTTGATTATTTTTTTACATTTTTTATTTTAATAACAAGAATGCCCTTTAGAAAAAAAGGATCTCTCTCTCTCTCTCTCTCTCTCTCTCTCTCTCTCTCTCTCCATTTGACCCTTCACCTCTTGTCTCTCTTTCTTGTCTTCTTTTTCCTTCTGTTACTTCAGTTGTACAAATGAATCAATAAAGGGTTAATTGAGCTTTATCTAACAATAACTGCACCGTTGCTTATACCATTGAGAGATAAACTATTACTTTTCTGTTCCAAAGTTCAAACCCAAAATACAAGTCTGCCTACGATGAATAATTATAGAAGGCTTGCATTCGTAATAAGGTCAAGTGAGATTAACTCATGCACTTTCTTCATTATTCTCCTCTTTTTTTTTTTTTGGTGGTTCTCCATTTCTATCCTTGCTCGTTGTGTAGGTCGCCATTTGGCTTGGCATAGTTGGTGTCTTTACTCTCGCATAATGTAATAGGTTGATAGTGTTATTCGTTGTATAGTGGCCTTCCCGACCCTTTCTTTTGGGAACTTTAATAAAAAGATGAAGGTATTCACTTTCAGTCCACCTTCTTAATATCTAAATAATTAAAAAAATTAAAAAATAAAATGTGTCGGTCAAGTTTGGATGTATACTTTCAACTTTTAGTTCGGTTATCACCATTAAATTTACTAGAAATAAAGATAAGTGATTGAATTATACAGTACATGACTTAAGTTTTGAGAAGTTCAAATCTTTCAAACAATAGGAATCATCTTGTGAATATCCACGCATCCAAATAAAAACATCATTTACCATTTGAGGGATAAATAAGAAATTTCTCCATTAGTTGAAACACTAACTGTTTCATCCAAGGTCTTCAATATACATAGGGGGTATTCTTGTACATCCTTCCCTCACCATATGGTGGGGGACAAACTTAATGGGTCCCACCTAGGGACCCACTGATCATGGGACTTGTTCGGGATGGAACGAGACATCTTTGATGAACTCATATATCAAATATGGGGTCAATCCCATGCATCTAACTCCTTCATCAGTGGCTTACGAATTTAACGACTTTATATTAAAGGAAAGAATCTTACCCTCGATCCAACGGTCCAATCCATTTGGATAGGTGAAGATTCAATGGGTCTAATGTAAGTAAGGGAGTTCCATGTGTGTGGATGGTTCGAATGTATTATAAAGTCAACCCTACTATGTTGTCCCCCACCATAACATGGTGAGGGATGGATGCGCATGAATATGTCCTATATATATATATATATATATATATATATGGGCAACGCTAAACAGTGCCTGGACGTTTTTTAGGAGAAAACGCCACTCCTAATTAGGCCCACTGGGATGTATGATGATTTTGGAAGTCCAATGGATGAAAAGACCCATATGAGGCTTACCTATATGTAAAATCTTGAGTTCATAAGATTGTCTTAACGTTTTGATCCATTACCTAAAATTTAATTGTTTAGACGCATCATTTTATCATGATCTCAATCCAACAGTGATGAAAAGTTGAATAAGTGTTAAACTTTACCTTGTGACTATTCATGGTGGGCTAGTGTATGTGAAAAGACTAGATTGACTTAACATAGGCCCCATAATAAAGAAACAAGAAAGGCGGACAAATGGGCGTTTTTAAAGTGGGGCGTTTTTTAGAATTTCCATATATATATATATATATATATAAGATACTTACAATTAGTATAACTAACATATCAAAAATACAGTAATAGAAGAAGAAGAAGACGAATTGGGAATAATTCTCTGCTTTTGTTGTGGATCTACTGATCAATTATTGTCGGGATGCTCATGGGTTGGGTCTAACCTAACATGACTTGAACCAAATCCGACTCGACCTGGGCCTTCTTCCTGTAGAAGACATGATAGAGAGAAACATCTTTCTTTCTCTTCAAATCAGATTTGGTGACAGCGAGAGTGATTTGGGCTTCTAGGCTACGATTTGAAGGTAGCGACAGCTTTGTCACCTTCCCTTCCTTCTCAGATGAACAATCCCAACCGAACCGAGCCCACCTGCGATCACTCTACAAATCTAGACTGAAAACAAGCCTTGAGACTCTCTCCCTACTCTTTTTGGTTCCCGTACCTCCTTCGGTGGGGCGAATAGCGAGGCAATGGTGATCTGGAATCAGTGACATCCAGTGTCTTCTCCGATAGCGACGTAACTAGAATCCGGATCCTCCTCTTACTTGTTAAACCTGCAACTCCGATCGGCAAGTATCAATCCTTTGCGACATGTTCTTGTAGAAACGTGAGAGGCAGAAACACCCCCCCCCTTCCGTTGTGGAACGTCCTGTGTCTACCTTCGTTCTTATGAACCGAATCTAACCAGCCTCCTCCTTCTCAGAGACTAATAACAATTCGATGGCCCACCTTCGATCTTTACAGAACTGAATACCCAAGCTAATCTTTGCCGGAGCCCACCTTTACTTTGACCAATGAAGATTGATCGAACCAAGCCTAATCCACCAAACCTCATGTTCGTTTTCTATCAAGAATGTAAGGGCACATCGTCGATCACAAAACCCGTGCGTTCCTAACCTCGCTCTAATACCACTTGTTGTGGAAAGTGACATGGCGGAACTAACAACTTGGAATCGACGATCAGACATGCATACTCAAATCCACACAATAATCAAGTAATATATCAATCCACAAAGATGATGAAGACACAACGATTTACGTGGTTTGGCAAAACCATCTACGTCCACAGAGAAAGCTCACGTCAATTGATTTTTCTGCCCTATTGTGCTCCACCACTTCAAGGTTTAGGGTTACAAATTATATCATATAATAATCTCCGCCTTCTTGTCTTTCAAAAAAGTATTTCTTAGCCTTAAGAAAACCCCGTTATAATTACCAAAATACCCCAAACCTAGTTACACCTAGATTAACCCAAACTGAATAATCCGGCTAACTCGGAATATAATACAATAACCCAACAAGCTGAGTGCCATCATTGCTGTAACTAAAAGAAGCCAGGGGAGATTTGGTCCTGACTTGCAGTCAATTAGAAGAATACAAAGAGCCGGGAGCCATCATCGCTGTAACTAGTTGTTGTAGTTGACTGTCGCCAAAGAAGGGATAGATCCCGCTGGAGAATTGTTGCTGCACTATGTTCAGTGAGAGAGAAGGCACTATCGTCTGTTTACAACAGGTTGTCAACATCAACTTGGGCTCGGTTTCCAGCCAGATCAAGTTGCTCCAAGATCAAGTTTGGGTTTGGCAGACTTGATCCATAGGAGATGCTCTCTTTGCAAAAATTTCAAAGCAACACAGTGATGTTAAGTTTGACCAGGTCAAAGGGTATTTGACAAAATTAGTTGCCATGGAACGCGGAATGAGTTTTTCTTTCCCAAGGAAACTTAACAAGGAAACCTACAAATAATGAAAGACCATGATGGAGTCATACCCCATACGTCACGATTCGTGGAATGTGACATGTGGTGATTGCGCGGCATTGTCGAAAGAATCTGCGGAAAAAGCAAAGTGGAACATAATAGCTGGAGGAGGTCTATTTGCAATCAAGCAATTAGTTGATGATGACATGTTTGAACACATAGAAGATGTGAAGAGCCCAAAGGAGACTTGAGATGCCTTTGCAAGTCTTTTTGCGATACAAAATACCCATTGACTGCAGTTGTTGGAGAAAGAAATTGGAAATTTGACGGAAGGAAAATCATCCATCTCGAAGTATTTCCAGAAGAGGAAGATTGTATGACAGGAGTTGTTTGCATTAAATCCAAAAAATGAAATTTCGGACACTAATTTGCGGAGACTTCTGATCAATGGCTTATGGACGAAGCACATGGTTTATGTGGCAGCCATCATTGGATGGAAAAGTAATCTATTATTGATGAGTTGGAAAATCTTCTCACTAGGCACGAGATGATGCTCGTCAAAGTGGGATCTTTGAAAATATAAGAGAAAGAGGATGCCATATTTTCAAAGGGTTTAGAGTCAAAGACAAAGCCACACTACAAATACAAAGGTAATCCAACAGATGATAGAGTAATTGCAGATAAGACCAGCGTAGACGCAAAGCCAAAAAACATGAAGATTACATGCTATCAATGTGGTAAACTAGGGCACATCGCACACAAATTTAAGGTGAAGATATTAGTTATTGAAAGAAGTTCAGCCATAAAGAACTCGCAACATGAGGAGACCAACGAGTAGGGGCGTCGTGATGAGGAGATCTGGGTCCCACAGGTGAAATTTATTGTCCACTACTAATTCGTATGATAATGCATAACATCGACAGTGCATATGATTGGGACATTAATTAGTTATTCGAACGATTGGATAGTGGATTATGGTTTTTCGAACCGCATGATTGGTGATGTGAAGAAGTTCTGAATCATGTGGCCATATGATACGAATCAGGTTGTTGTGACTGCTGACAATTTACAACATTCGGTCAACCATTCTGGTGCTTTAGAGATTACAACAAGGTCTGGTAATGATCAAGTATTGTATGCAGTGTATCATGTTCCTGGCAAAATCCAATAAACCGGATTTTCATTGTGTTCTCCTTTCCTCTCCTCCCTTCTTCCTCAATAGGGATAACCGATTTAGAAATTTCGTTCTTTTAAGAAAAATGTTAATGTTTTTAATAGGGTTGTCAATCGTGTCGTGTTAACGAATTCGTGTTGCGGTTTAACGAATTCGGATTAGAATCACCTCAACCCGTACACGACCCATTGAATAAACGGGTCCAAAAATCAAACATGAACACGACCCGTTTATTTAACAGGTTACACGATCCGACCCGTTAACCCGTTAGATGAGTTTGTCCATTTTGGACTATGTTAATTAATACACACTCTTTTACTAATGAAAGGAGAGTGAAGGAGTTAGAAAATGATATTTTATATGTGGGTTTTAGGGTTTCACTTCAACCTTCTCAAACTTACCCAAATACCCTTCATGCATTTTCTAATTTATGTCATTTATCATTTGGCCGGTTGTAATGGGTTGTTAATGGGTTATCGATTTTATTCGATAGCAACCCCCTAATTTAACGGGTTAACGGGCTTGACCCATTAACGACACAAACCCGTTAAGAGGCCACCTAAACCCGTTAATATCGTGTGGGTTCGTATCGTGTTTACGGGTCGTGTGGCATTTGAACAGCCCTAGTTTTTTACGTTTCATTGTTTATTTCTTTCCTATATGTTTATGTTTATTAGTTTGTTTGCAATGTTTTTGTAGCATGGAGGTTTTTCTAGTCTTTTATAAAGGGAAGCGGCGGGTTCCTTCTTTTTGTCTGCAATGTAATCACCACACAACCAAGTTGTGTTTCTTCTTCTTTTTGTCTCATTGTTATTCGGTATGTCATGAAGATCGCAAATATTCCAAGAAGGGTTTGGAAGGCCCAAAGGTGATCGTGGAAAGAGCCCTAAGGTTATAATGGTGCATATTGCAGGATCCACACCCTATTGAATCTCAAATATATGTATATTAATATAATAATCTTAATATAAATATTGTACTATATTGAAATACCAATTTACTAATGGTTCAGTGGTAAGGTATCTCCCCTTTAAGTCTAGATCCTCTTGAGGCTTAACTTAGAGAACTCTACAGTGGGGCCCAACTATTGGAGATTGAAGTCACTTAAAATAAAATCCCTTCCTTTTATGGGGCATCCATGAATTTTAGCCTAATAGGAGTTGGTCTTGTAATAAGATTGATTGTTTCATATTCATTGGTCACTTCTTTTTATGTAGTGATCAATCTTACTATAGGCCAACTCTTATTAAGGTAAGATTTGGTGATATCCCATGCACTTTCCACTATGGAGCTTTTATTTTAATTTGAGTAGCTCATATTTCCCGTAGGAGGTCTATATTATAGACCTCCACTCTTTTAACTGGTGATAACCTAGCATCAAAGCCTTGTATGAACTGAACACTTCCCCTCATACAATTTAAGTAATATATGGGAGTTTATATAAAAAAAAGGGGTTAAATATGGGAGTTGTATGGGAGGTGGTACATAGCTAAATGAAGTTAGGTAGAAAATGTCAAAAAAGAAAAAGAAAGAGAAACTGAGAGAGACCCAACTCGTCATGACCGAGTCAGGGCTGAGTCTGATTTTAAAATTGGCAAAAATATCACTCAAAGAGGATTATCACAACCATTGATCTAAGGGCTCGATTATTTAAGGATTTCTTAGTGACTAAATACATAATGAGTTAGGGTTGCACATGGGCAGTTCAGATCGGTTTACCATTAAAACCAACCACCAAACCGAACCTATTGGTTTTTTATTTAACCAATTCGATCCGACTGATGAAGAGGGCTTGATTAAACCGTTGATTTTACTTTTTTATTTATTTGAAAATCAGAAATTGAAAATCTCAAAATGATGACACCCCAGAACAAGCACAAGAGGCGCATGAGTTTTTGAATGCCGGCCAAATGAAATCCTAAAATCTAAGTAGTTAAACACTCAAATTACATAATATACCTGTCGTTTAGGCGGTGAACTGGGGGTTCAAACTGATAATAGACATATCTAAGCGGTTTTTACGATTTTCAAACTGTAGTTCGAATCGATCCGATCCGCTCGGTTTGGTCCGCTTTAATGATGATACCGGATTTTTTGTAGAGCCCTAATAATAAATTATAGAATCATTTCTCCTCATGCTTGCCTGAAAGTACTTGGCATCCTATATTAATAAAAATAGCTATGTCCCGTTCCCCACTCTCACAAGCATCACCTTTTGGAGTTCAGCCAAAGAGTTCCCAACTGTTTTTGACACTTCTCTACTTTTTCAGAAAACTTTAAAAAGGAGCAAAACAAACTAAAAGCAAGAATAGGTGAGAACAGAACAAAACCGACTCTCTGAAGCGAATTTCATGAGTTCACTGTATACGATAGCTGTCTCTTCCTCTTGTTCCCTTGAATACAAGACGATTCTCTCTGTCTCTCTCTGTCTTAATCACTTCAGCTGGAAACACCCATAGATTTCCTTCGCATCTTCAGTAAAAACCATCATCTCTCCCCTCCACGTTATCTTTAGCTCTAAAAACATGGATGGGACAGTTCAAACCATCTGATCATTCTTGGCCCACGGATGGTGATCCATATTAATTATGATAAGGAAGTCCCATCGTCGGTTTCTAGTTTCTACTATTATTCATATGGGACCCATCTTAGTAACCAATTTCTTATCCAGGCCGTTGATCGCAAATCATAGTTGAAGAAGGAAGAATATGGGGAGTAAATGGTCTTTGTATATGGAAGGTGGTGAAAGAGAAAAGTGCCGTCTGATAATCTTAATTCTTGATTTATATCCTCAAAATCGAAATTAGACAATTTCACTGCTTTAGGACATGCATGGGTACCATCTAATCATTTATAGGGCAATGATAGTTTGATCATAATAGGGAAGATTCTTTCATTGACCCTAAATCATGTGTCAAGGCTTATGATTACAAAGGCCACTCAAGTACAATTATTACTATGCAATGCAACATACACCCCACCTTAGATCACCCAAATAAAATAGGCTGGAAGATTTCCCCTTCCACTGATCATGAAGTACTGTTAGAAAAACTCTGATATATTAAATTCTAGCTGGAAGTTCTACTTACCAATCATGGGGTTTTATGTAAAAGAAGATTTCGTGATGGAAAGGAAAATTGATCTGGTCTTCTGCAACCTCATTTTTCACATTTGGTTGGTTACATTTGCAAAAGCATAAAAAAAAAAAAAAAAAAAAAAAAAAAAAAAGAAGGCACTTTTGAATCCAATGTAGAGAGTGATTCTCTGTAGAACATGACAAAGATGCCTTCATCCCAACCATCTATAGAAAGTGGAAAATACTCCAATTTAATGGTCAAGATTCATGCACCCAACACCAGCATTTGAGTGATGCAAATTGTGCCATGGCTCACCAAAAATCTGACCCATATACGGACGGTCTACACATTGAGCTGCTTCCCAGACCAACCATGAGCCAGTTCATGTGTTTTTATCTACACACACCAACAAGTCTTGACTGAGAAATAAATTACCATAAACCAAGCAAAAATGAAAAAGGAAGGACATGGCAGTGAAGGACTATAGTCCACAGTATAGCAGCCTTTTTAAGTAAAGTGAAATTTTATATAAAAACAAAACTAGGAGCCAGAAGCATGGGTCGTTTTCAACCATGATCTACCAATAAAACCAAAGTTCATCGTATGAAGAAACAGACATCACAGAAGAACTAGAAAAAAGGATTCTTTGAGTAAAATTCACAAAATTTAGAAAAAAAATTAACACCCAAAATCGCATCTTAATTATTATTTATTGTCCATAAAATATCAGTGTTGATATTTATCACTGTTGATATTTTGACCCAAAGGGCTACACGGACACCCTCCGTTATTTAAAAAAAAAAAACACTCTTACTTAAAAACGAAACCAAAAAATTTGATTCAATATACTTTGACACATGAATTGTGACTACCAATTTGTTCAAAATTACAATAATACCATATTCTTACCCCTCCAATGGAGCTCTAAAGAGGTAAATCAAGGGCGCGTGATATTATGGTTAAAATATTGCGTGTATATATATAGGGCATGTTGCAAATATCAACAATATTTTGAATATTTAATGCAGAAACTCAGTTTATAATAAATATTATATTTATCATGGCAAGATAATGATATCAGAGGCTTAAACGTTAATAGTTGGGAGATAGGGTTGCCTTAATACTCAATCAACATTTTCTTTACCCAAAAAAAAAAAAACAGAGTTGTTGTTATAATAATACCAAGAATAATATATAAACCATACCGAGTACGCTTTTACCTTTCTTTTATTTCTAAATTACTTCTTGTTCATGGTCCTTAATTCACTTGTTTTCCTTACTACTCAAATCATATACGCGGGGTTGTGCATGCATGTATCCGAGGGATTAGTACTGTCGGGTTAAATATCATGTATATACCCTTATAAAAATAAAGGTCATCTACACAAATCTTATATGTATTTAATTCTCTATTTGTGTTGAAATAAAATCTTATATATTAACCAAAAAATTTATACTTGTCCCAATAACAGCACAAATTTTCAAAATTATACCAATATTATTTCCCACTGATATTATCTAGTATGTTAGTTGTCATATATTCTATGAAGGGATCACCTTGGGCTCTCACCATAATTATCTCTCATAGTAAGGTGAGAGCATCTCTAATATGAACATCTCCCTTCTATGAATATTGATTGTGGAATATACTGCACTATAAAGGCTACGTGCATATAATTACAATGTTTTGGGGGCATGATGGATATTCCATATACTATATTCTATTGTGAGATCACCTCCCTCATAGGGGATTCGTGAGAACTTCCAGCGGGCCCACAGTAGAATTCATCTGAACCGTTCACATACATGGAGCCTTCCCGATAGTATGGCTGTCAAAATGCCACACGACCCGTTTATACGATACGAACCCACACGATATTAACGGGTTCGGGTGGACTCTTAATGGCTCAGATCGTTAACGGGTCAAACCCGTTAACACGTTAAGTTAACAGGTCGTGTACGATTTAAACCAGTAATCCGTTATCAACCCGCTGAACCCGTTAATATTTTTTAGTCACTAAATGTAGCTAGAATTAATTTATATTCATGATAACGAAGAAATTGAAATTTATTGTTTTATAGTGGGGTTTTAGGTGGGATCCACTCGAGATCCTCACTTAAAGTTTTGTGCGGCTTATATATTTTTCTCCTTATATATTTTTGTATAAATTTTCTTTTGATTTTCGAAATGACTTAATTACTTAACGGATTAGTGAGTTAGGTTGTGTAACCCGTTAAATTAGCGGGCTGTATTCGGGTTGGATTTTTTGACTCGTTAAGTTAACGGGTCGTATACGGGTTGATGTGATTTTAACATGAATTCATTAATCCGTAATCCGAATTTGTTAACACGACACGATCGACAACCCTATCCGATAGTCATTGGACCTTGTAGCTTTCACCCACCGAATGGACTTGACCATTGGATCGAGGGTCAAGATTTTCTTTAAATATAAAACAATTAAACATGTGAACATGGATCAAGGGATTAGAGGCAATGAATGATACTAAATTTGATATAGATCTTTTCCATCTCTCCTTGTCCAGTAATGAATGGGACCCTTAGGTGGGCCCCACCAGATACATCTGAGAGTACCGTGAGGGCTGTTCTTGTGACAATGAAAGCTCACATCTCAACTGTACGACGTCTTTCTTTTTTTTTTTGGGTTAAGCTCACCTTGTGGACGTTGACACATAAAAAACGATGTAAATCCTTGTATTTATGTGTTGAGTTTCTGGCTTTTCTTGGTATGTATCAAACCCTAATATTATCCAAAAATGACTGTTGCAAATGATTTTGTTTTTTTTTTGGATAATAGTGACAGAATGTAATATAAAGGTGATTAGATTAGAGATTTAACACTTTAAAAAATAAATGAACCCATAAAAGATAAAACACCAGCATCTAGACAAAAAAAAAAAAAAAAAAAAAAAAGCTGAACCCATGAAACAAACAACAGTATCTGTCATCCCACCTAAACCTTAATCCATCACGTGCAAATGACATGACATGGGTTTTGGCATAGTTCTGAAACCATGTTTTAAGAGACCCACATGCACTAAAGTCTCATGGAAGAAGCCATAAAAGAAAGACCAGCAGAGTTCTGAAACCATGTTTTAAGAGACCCACATGCACTTAGTCTCATGGAAGAAGCCATAAAAGCAGACCAACCAGCCATTGCCGAAACCATGAAAAATTAAAAGCAGACCAACATTAATTAATACTTCACCCATCAACAGCAAATTGCGAGACGGATTCCATGGGGTCCATCTACTCAACTTGGCCAAAATAACTTGAACAGCATCTCATCTATATTTTCAGATCTTCTCAGATGCCAGAATTTGTATTCATATTTCATGGTGTCTTGATCCACAAAAAAGACTGCGGGGCCCGCCACGTCTCGACTGCTTCACAAGCATGCAAGGCCTTGTCTCCATCGAATATCACCAATTAATCATTCACATCTCTATTATTGGGTAATGAAACACAGAACTGAAGTCTGCAACATCCTGCATTATCAGCTAACTGACAACAAGGAAAGCAGTGAGTTCTGTCATATAAGAGATGCTTGATAAGGATTGGAAATGGTATGATAAAAATTGAAAATGATTGAGTTTGATTCAATCTGATTGAAGATGATGAGCTTTCAATCTGTATCAATAATATAGATAAGTCAATTACAAAATTCTGCGCCTCCTTCATTATTTTTTATTGGTTTTAAGCTTTCTTGGTAATGAACACACAAAATAGTTGCAAAAATGAGGTTATTTACACATCCTTAAAATGTACATGTAATGCCTAATAGATAATAAACGCATTATTAATTTCGGTCTAATCCAAATCTTATTGGCCAATATTCAAAGCTTCGAATATACAACTTTTTTTTTTTTGAAATGGAAAATTATGTTAAGACTCTATTCTCACCGTGTTTATATTCTATTTGATTATTTTCTTTACATCTAAATTACTGTAAAAGAAATTAAGTGAAATAAAGATTTTCTATTTCTATTTTTGTAGTATATATATATATATATATATACGGCAATATTCATATGCATATGGTGAGGGACAAACTCAATGGGGCCCATCTAAGGTTCCATTGATCATGGGATTTGGGAGGGATGGAAAGAATATATGAGATGAGATTATATATCAAGTTTGAGGTCAATCCAAAGTCTCAAACCCCTTCATCTGTGACCCACAAATTTAATGACTTTATATTAAAGAAAAATTTTGACTCTCAATCCAACAGTCCAATCCAATCGAATTAATGAAAACTCAATTGATCCATTATAGTTTAGGGGGTTCCATGTGTGTGGATGATTTGGATGAATCATATGTCTTGCTCATGTTTTTTTTTTCTATGAAGAGAGAAATGAAGTAAAATAATAGTCAAATCAAGAAAATAATGAGGAGGATGAGGTTAAGGATAAAAGGCACTAAGAGATAAAACAAGTTCCTCCTTAAAGGCATTAAATGACAAGAAGCTATTACTTTGGGAGAAGTAATGTTTTGTCATTCAGTGTATTTTAGTTTTGACCTCCTTTTTCTCCTTCTCTTGATTTGACCTTTTATTTTATGTCACGCTTCTCCTCATGCAAACAATGACCAACAAAACCATGGTACTTACTAGCCATTTTAATGAGACCTGATTTGAGGTAATGTTGAAGGGAAAGTAAGAGGCATAGTTGTCAAATAATAATAAGTCTTTATAAAATGGAAGCCCTCAAATGATTGAGTAGCATGCCTGATAATTAATTAGTAGTAATAAATATATTTTATAAAAATGAAAGTGGATTGCATTGAGAATATCACAACCATAGATTAAATGCCAAGTCATTTAACTTTATTATTATATCCTGACACTTTTTAACTAATCCTATATATCCCAATTTCAAGCTCAACAGAGCAAGTGGAGTTTGCATATGATAATAAACTGAAAAAAAAATGCAACAACCATAAACGTCCACCAGATTTTGCATCCAAAATTCAGTTTCATCAAACATTACTAGTTGTGTAATCTAAAGCAATGTTGTGATTCATCCAGTGAATTTTTTTTTTTTTGCTATTTATTTCTAAACCTAATTAATCTGATGACTCAAAATGTTTGATATTCTGGATATGTTTGGTCGATGGTGACACCAACTCAAACTTAGTATGGCTTCATGAAAGATACTCACAAATTCTAACCGAAAATGAAATTGGAATAAATAATGCCCGCGATTAATCGCGTCTTAATAATATCACATCCTTAAATCATCTCCACTATTGCTATCACAGCCATGATTATCATCTTCAAAGCCTGTTGTTTCATTTGCATCCATCACTAGTGAGTATTACTTTTCCCTCTACTCTTGGTTAAAATCTGGAAGTAAACTTCATTAAAAGGACTAAGACAAATGTTCTGCACCACAGCTCCTTGCTGATGCATATTGCAACCTTTTTCCTGCTTCTGAGACCTGAAACCGAGACATTGACAATACCATCCCACCTTAAAATGTACAGTTCAAAACAAGAGCCATGAAAAAAAAAAAAAAAAAAAAAGAGGATGGGTGAGGATAAGATTCATGAACCAAAGTCATTAACAACCTTTCCTAACTCCTTTTGACGTTTTGTACTTTTTGAAAGGGTGAAAGGAAAAAAGGGAAAAACACACAAAAAGAAAGCAAGGAAGTAACAGATGCTAAAAATTGAAAAGCAAAGTAGATAATGCTGTCTGTTCCTCTTGGCTTCTATCCATTGCAAACGATTCTCATACATCTTGGACTGGCAGTGAAACACAGACGATTTTGTTTTTCTTGTTTTTGGTGAAAGAAACAGAAGAATTTAACGACAGATATTCTCTGCAACTTGTGTTAAAAACAAACTGAAGAGAGTACAGATAAATGGGGCCGCATGTTAAAATGTGAACCACTTTAACATGAGTTAATTTTTTGCTAGTTATAATGACTCCACCTACAAATTAAATTTTCACTTTGAAAAAAAAAAAAAAAAAAAAGAAGAAGGGATTCGCCAACAAATTGATCACGTAAAATAGTATCAAATTGAAATGTAATATTTTATTCTTGTGTTTATATGTGTTTATCCAACTAATGGGCTCAACCCTAATTGAATTGAAATTTGGCGAGAGACGAAACATTTTTTCCTTGAGCAGTTGAGATCTGAATAAGTGGGCCCAACCGAAGAGGATCACCAAATTTCTTATGATTCTCAAAATGAAAGCACTAAGACTCAAATGGAGGACAGTTGATCTCTTGCTGAGGACGGATCGAATTATCCCATGTCTAGGAATTGTCACGGTTACCCCTAATTTGATTGTTGATCTTGGCCGGTCAATTCAGCCCTTTGACAATGAAGCCCAGCCCACCAACACTCATAAAATAAAAAAATAAGGGCTTTTTTCTTTGTCCTAAAGCCCGAGGCTAAGGTAGGGTTAGATTTAAAAAGCCGGTCAATTTGAAGGCTGAAATATGAAAGAATTAGCTTGGCCCGGCCCGACCCTTGTCCACTTATATATATATATGCCCGCACAATGGTTCTTAGACTTGACTTTCACCCTTGAAATGTTGAAGTTTAAGTATTTCCATAGAGAATTATTCACGTAACATCATTGGATTGTATAATATCGCACCATTATTATACGAAGAGGTATGCGGAAAATATTTAAATTTTACATGTTCTACCGGGGGCGGGCGGTGGGGGGCTGGGGAGGATGGAGCATTTTTAATGAGTAACCATATGAGATATTTTATATTTATAAAGCTTGACCCAAGGCAGTGGAAGGAGGGGCTGGGGAGGATGGAGAGAAATGACTCATTATAAGACACTGAATGAGAATCCAGATAGTGAAAAGAAAAAGGATATGGTTACTCATTAAAAATTCTAGTGAGACACTACAGAATTTTTTGGGTTGACATTTCAACCGAATTATTAAATGAGTTTTTTCAACCCAACCCACCCAGGACCCCAACTTACCTGACTAGTAGTGGTCCAGTGGATACGTTCATATGCCATTATGTTTATATTTTTGGGATTTACACCTAGCCACCTTCATTTTCTAATATATACAAGTTAGACACCTCTATTTTTAGTTTGTTATAATATATGATCACCCACAGCCAACAAGCCCCTAATAGTATCATTGGTCAACGACCTTGACCGATATGCTTGCATTTTTTAACATCTTTACTGGATGTTTGCCATTGGATTTTGAGCTGCAGGTGCAATAGTAAGCTTAGTTTGTTGGGAAACATGACACAGTGGTGAAAGGCAAAACAGACGATAAAGGACATTTCTTCATCCAACCTCAGAAGGTGAAGACCTATGGCGCTCACAAATGCAAGGTGTTCCTAACATCCTCAACCTGGGAGAAGTGCAAGAGGTCCTCAAACATTAATACATGTACACTCTGCATTAAGGTATTCGATTCCCCGGTTACTTGGAAGTTCCGACAGGTAAACTGCAACTTATTTTAAGTTCCGATTCATAAAGGGGTCCGGATTCGGAACCTAATTTAGATCACGATTGATAAATGGGTCCGGTTCCCGGTCCATATAGGTTCCGACCCGTGGATCCTGGACCCGGCATTTGAGTATATGATATGGCAATTTATACTTTAAAACCAACTCTTTTTTGGCATTTTTATGTATAATACTGGATGTTGTGCACTTAATGCACTATTATAAGTTGAATGATATGCTTATTTTAAGAAAAAATAAGAATAAAGAGAAAATAAAATCGATTTTGGGACTAGATTTGAGTCCTCTAGGTGGATCCGATTCTGGAACCAGATCCGGGTTTTCTTATTGAAACCGGGTCTGGAACCAACAAAACAAGTTCCGATTCAAAACAGGATCCGGAACCAGAACCGTTATTTTAAAACGGGTCCAGGTCCACTATGGTTCCTATCCGAAACCGTCCTATTTGCAACCCTATCAATAAGCCACCAAAGATGGCCATCCTAAAAATAACCTTATTATGGTGTTTTTAGTCAATTCATCTATACATCACTATTTGTATCCATCACGGTTTTGCACAATTCATCAATACTTAGAAAAGGAATTCTACAAATTGTTCCCTTAGGATGGGTGTTTCTATTCCCTTATAACATCCAACTAAAGAAATGACATAAAATTAGGTTTCCAAATAGGTATCTGATTATGTTAGTACACAAAGTGCCCGGTTCAAAATAAAGCGGACATGAAATCTACATTTGGATTCAGGAAAAAATTGGCTCTAGATCTAGATCCAAGCAACCAGGATCCGGAACATTCAAACCAAAACCTGGATCCTTGTATGTTTCAAATTGAGGATTCATATTTTGGAACCAAGGTTCTACCTCGGATCTGATCCATTTGCATCCCTTCTTACAACATTATCGTGCCTTTTAGATTTGCTCAAAAGGTGGAGGGAGCACCGGTTTTCTTTTTCTTAATTTTTTTTTTTTTTTTGCTTTTGTTTTTGCTTAACTTAGAAATTTGTGACTTTTCTCAAAGAGGCCACTTTTTAATGGAGTTGTCAAGTTATTTCTTTTAATTGGTTTGGATTTTCATAGGTAGACTTCACTGTGTCATGAATTTTTTTGCCCATAGTCAGATAATGAAAGGTAGGACCGACCCCCCACTCCCCACAAATGACATGGACGGCTCAAAGGGACCTGTTTTTCTGCATCCATTCCTGCATCCTACAACTAGGGGAGAACAACTTTCTACAATCAAAGAGTGATATCCTAGTTCAATCTTACTGTGGTGTCAACTTCTAATGAAGTAAAATATGGTGCATAGCCTATAAGTAGAGATGTCAAATCGGCTAGGCCAACGCGTCATGACACGGTCCAGCATGGTAGTCAGTGGCCCATGGTACGACATGGGCCTTGCTGGGCCGCTGTGCCAGGCACGGTTGGGACGATTGCGCACGGCCCACCAGAGGCACGGCACGTGATATTTAATATTTTTAGTGTAAATATAAAAAGCATAGTTTTTTAATTTTTTTTAGTTTTTTATTATTCAAAAGAATTGTAAAGATTTTGAAGATAATTCTATTGAAAAATCTTGAAATATAAAAGATCCAAAATGTTCTCTTCTTAATGGAGTAAGTCGAATTCATCATAACTACTTAAATTTGTGTGTCATACTCTTCTCTGTGAGTAACTTTTCTTTTCTGTTTTTTTAGTATAAGACTTTTGTTTTTTTAACTCAAAAGATAACAACCACGCGAAGCCTATGACATAATAGGCAAAGAGCCAAAGGACCCAACACGACTAGGGCATAATAGGCAAAGAGCCAAAGGACCCAACACGACTAGGGCATGGCCTGCTGAGCCGATACAGCCAGTTTAACATCCCTACGTACCTACAAGAGAAGTGCATCCATTTTGAGCAGCTTAAATATTTTAACATTAGAATGAATCAACTGTGGTTTCCACTCCATCCACTCAGAAAATTCCCAACTCTCAGAATCCGTATTCACTTGGGGCAGAGGATAGCTGATGCGTGCATGCTCAAAGCATGAAGTCATGCCGTGGGCAATATCGTGGACAAAATATTCCACCCAACCAACACCAGAGAAGGCTTGAGACAACGAGACTGTGGGCATGATCAGAATCAGCAGTTGATCAGCTCAGAGTGATAGCCACACAAGGCCAGTCCACAGTACCCGAGTCAGCATTTTTTACCATCTATGGTTAGGTGGTCGACTGGTGAAGAACAAGGCCCACCAATTCTTCCATGTGTCCTTTTAAATCGAGATAATGAGATTCCTGGTCCCAAGCTGTAAGCTATAGAGGAATAGAAGATCAAGATTCTTGCTTAAATGTATACATATAATGATATTTACTATTGATTGACGGAAATCCAATAGTAGAAAACTATACACTACCGACATCAGAAACATACCCAAGAATGAAGTTAAAAAAAAAATAAGATTAAGCTGAGCCAATCTATATCTTGAATGGATCAATCCATGTCAAGACCAAATTCGGGTTGGCGGGTATTTTGGGGTTAGTATTGGGTCATGTATGGATTTTTTGAGCAAAAGTTAGTTTTGAGCCAGGGTCATTCTTGGGCCTACGGTGGCGGTCCAAGTCAGGGCACAACCATCCGACTGAAACCAACATGGAATTTTTAAGGTTTGATTGAGACATCCTACCTGGGCCTCAAATTCCTAACTAAATATGGATAGATGAATCGGAATCCTCTTAGAGATTTGACCCACGGTCACCGTGGGGTAAAGTCTCACCAAATTCAGACTCATGGATAGATATACCTACTCCAAACATACACAAAGATGTAGATGTGCATGGGAATTATATATAATTTCCCTTTTACTACCACCCTATTCTTGATTTTAGGTCGAGGACTCACTTATGATCAATCTAATTACTTCATAAATACCAGCAAGAGATGCCCGTGCTCAAGCAGCCAACAACATTTGCAATAAAGAATTTGTAGACAAAGATAGAGATATGGAATCTTTTAGTGCATACTTTTGATACAATGCTGTTGTGATGGGATGAAGAGAAAATTTGGGGATGTATAATTCTTTTAGTGCATACTGATGGAATTGATAATTAACATCGATGTTATTTTACACTTAAAGAGATGGTCATTAAGAAAAGTATAGTAAGCTACAATACAGAAGGTGCTTCCTCCTTTCATTGTACCAATTGTTACTTCAATGGTATGGTTTGCTCGCCACCAGACACCCAAGCAAGCACCTGGTAGAATCCAAGGCGTTTCAAATTACTCAACTTTCTAAAATATTAAAATACCAAATAAAGATTTATATAAGTTACAAATATTATATGAGAATATTGTCTCTTTATAAATAAACCTCTTGAACTTGTTTCTTTTGGTATTTTGGGTTTATGAATTGAATGACACAATTTTGTAGCTAGTAAAAGAAGAGAAACATTAGCATTCATAATCCACTTCAAATAAATGAATCATCAAATTAGAGTGGATACATAAAATAACTATCTCTAATATTAATATTCTCACCTTCATGGAAATTACTTGAGTTCACATCAACAGCAATGATTCTTGAAGCCCTCGACAATTCTTGCTCCTTTAGCACGGGCAAGAAACTAATGGCATTTGCAACATGAAATCCATAGAAAGAGGGAAGATGAAGATCAAGTTTTTATTATATACATCTACTACAGTGGAACCAATCTCAGCAGATAGACATTGGTGTTTATAAAACAGGTTCAATCATTGCATCAAATTATTGGAAATATTTTGCAATATAGTTCTTTATAAGTGGAAGCTAGTTTATGCCACCGCATTGCAGATGATTGAAACCTGAAAACTTGGCCCAATCAGTGCATATAAATGTAGAGAAAACATCACCAACACAGACTTAGTCATTACTTTTTAACATATATATTGTAAAAAAACATGAATTGCCCCAAATGTCTACATACCTCAACAACACACGATAGAGAGATGGAACCCACTATTGTATCAGATGCTGATGAATCAACCAAGGGAAATACTTCAAAGTCAAAGTTGTAATCAGGGAACTGTAGGAACCGCAACTATATAGTTAAACAACAAAGAAGAATCTGAACTCAACAGTACATTAGAACTCGAATAAATGGACTACCAATTCCACAAGCTTGGAAAATAGAGAAAAAAATAGCATTTAACTTTAGAGTTTAGGAAAATCAAGAATATAAAGATCCTCATTTAAGGAACGGGTGCTTCTCTATCTACAATCTGACTCTAGATATGCACAAGTACAATACCCTACAGAAGTCAATGTTGATACATGGTATGAAACATATGAGCAATTATAAAATCCGATGGACTTGCACATATACAAAACCTATGGAAGTCAATGTTGATACATGGTATGAAACATATATGAAATTAGAAAAAAAAAAAAAAAAAAAGAGAGAGAGAAAGAAGAAAAGATAGGCAGCATGGAAGTTCGACATGAATTGAGAAACTCAGGGGTGTATAAAGCATTCTGGTTAGCATCTTTGATATCTGTGATAGTATCTGCACTTAGATACACCCTTTTGTCCTTATCAATCTTGCTCATAATGATTTCATTTATGTTGTCAACGTCATCATTTGTTGGGGCTAGAATTGCTCGTTCTTGAAGGTAAGTATATTCAACACTTTGCTCAAAGAAACGACTATATACATTTTGTACCATGCCCTTTACATCTTCATTCTCACCATTTTCATTTTTCAACATCAAGTCTTCTGGTATCTTAACCCAGTTGAGTTCTCCGTCACTGGATATTGAATATGAATTAGCAGTTTCATTGCCAATGCCTAATACCCTACTAGCAAATTCAACATAGTTATCATTTGTCACACCATTGTTTGATGATTGTTGCAGGCGCATATTGACATTTAAGTTAAGCACACGGCAATGAAGCCTATCTATGTTAGAAACTCAGAAGGCAAGTAAGAGAGTCTCTATGTTAGTGAAATTCACCTTTTATGCGTAGGAGTCCAACATGGCCTAGAAGCAAACCCTACTCAGCCCAAATATGGGTTGGGTCAAACCAGGTTAGGCTCAATGATCTGCAAAATAAAAACCTCTACAGAGTGGCTTCAAGCTTCAAGCCCAATCCACTTATTAGGGTCCAAGTATACTTGACTAACATGGTTAGTTAAGGGATTTCTTATAAATGCCCACTTCCTCTTGAACTTATTTGATGCAAGGCTTAATATGCAAGAAGTCAAATGCAAATTGAGAATGACATCTTATTCCAGTGGTGAGACACCGCAGTTCTCACCAGTCTCACACACCCCAGTCCCTTGGCTGGGATAGTAAAAAGAAATAAGAAAAGACAGACAAATTCCCACACTAGAAATGGGTTCTAAAAGGGATTTTTTTTTTCATAAGACTTTCCATATTTTTTTCTACATAGAAAATGTATGACTATAAAGATAGGTTTCTAGAAAATCATAATCCAAATATTGGTTTCATATTTTTTTAAATTTTCAACAAATACCCCGGTCATCAAAAATTCCCATTTTGATAAGGACATCAATCACACCGTTAGTTTTTATCATAACTTGCATGATTTGTAGCCATTAAAAGTTGAGGATCTAAACTTAAGGATTATAGTTATATGATCAGACTGATAGTCTTTAAGCCCCTCTTGATGCCCTACATTGGTTTCACATGATTGTCAATTGGGGGGTGGGTGGGTGCGTTATCTGTTTTTTTGATATCGTAGGGTATTTCGGGGTGTGGGTTTTCTTTTCTTTTCTTTTCTTTTATATTGTAGGGTATCTCGGTCTTACGGCCAAGATAGTCCTTACGGCCCCTGACAATAGCTCGTAAATCATCAGGAGCGAGTAAGCGAATGGCAAGGGTAGAAGTCGGGATCTCCGGGTTGATGTCTATCCCAAAACCACATGAGCCACCCCCTGGGCTCTAATTAGATTGTCTAAACTTTGATTTAGGGTTATAAGTTTTAATTGTTTTATAAGTACATATGTTTATTTTGACCATTAAAAAGAAGTGCATGAATTTCTGTGATTCAATCAATGATGGATAAATGGTTGGATGGATCAATATCAAACTGGGATGAACCATAATTCACATGGGTAGCTATATAGTGTGTGAAGGTTTAAATTGATATTGGTAGGTCCATTATATGAACTTTTTAACAAAGATAGCTGTAATTTGGATTTCTATCTTTTATTTTCTGATTAATTTAACTGGGAAATTTTACCCTTTATTCTGTTGATCACATGGTGAGTGTTGATCTCTTATGAAGGAGATTTGTGTGGCATGATCGGATGAGCTAGAGGTCTCTGGTTCGAATCGTTTGGGGCCTTACTTGATACACAATGTTAGTGGGTGGTATTGTGTATCTTGGATTTTGCCTCCCTTGATTGTCATGACCAATACATCTTCATGCCTCCCTTAATTGTCATGCACCCAATGAGCCCTATTCAAGGTAGACAATATTGACTAGAGTAATGTTGGAGAGTGAACGGGTCATATTATTATTATTGTCTTTTCTTTATTGTATTTAAATAATTAAAATAAAAAAGAATTCAAAAATCATAATGACAGGTGTGGTAAGCAACATATATTAAGGATAATAACGTGGACATGCCAAACTCATTTGTGCGCAATGTAACCAATACTCCATTGGATGTTAATATTTGGGTTAGGTCTTGGACCCTGAATTGCCTAGCTAGCCCAGAACCAAACATGTGTAGGCAAGTTTCACAGTTACCTCCTTACCCGAGTGGTAAGGAGCGGCATTTCTCATCTTGGTGCGCCACTTATTCTCGCGTGTGCGGGCTTTCTTCCCGTGTGTGCTTATTGTTGGAAGCAAAGGACTGGAGTAAACTTTTTTTTTCTTTTTTTGGTAAACGACTAGAGTCAACTTAACGACAGGAAGACATCAGTTTTTATTTATTTATATTTTGAAAATATTAAATGATATTAACAAAAAAATGAAAAGATGATAATAAGAATTGTATAAAATAATAAGTTAAACTTTTAGAACTTAGAAAATGATGACGAGAGGAAGTGAAATTGAAATGAAGAAACAAAGGATGTGTTTAGCATTGCAAAAAACATGTTTGGTACGTGTAAATCATTTTTTTCAAAATATCATTTCCCTTTTACATTCTTTCCAAAAACCTAGTGCATGCTTGTTTAGCTAGTGGTAAAGTAAAGGTGAAGAATAAAGTTGCCCACTTCTCCTTTTACGATGTTGGGTTGAAAGAGTAGAAGTAGTGCTGCCTTTTTTCATACTACAAGTCACTTTTTTTTAGGTAAAGTACCATAAAAGTAATCTCAAGGCGGAAAGAAACTCCTTGTACCACTCTCACACTCTCTCTACTTTTGCTTAACAAAATAAATAAAAACATTACTTATCACATAGTTTATCTCACATTTATCATTGATGTGACATTTACTTCATAAAATAAATCTTTTAGGCTATGCCTGAATTTTCCAAATATCCCAATTCATGGGACACCTGACCCAACAATAAGATGAAAATGTGTTCACTCTTGAAAACATCTTACTGTATTTTGAGAACGGCTCCTTACCCGAGTGGTAAGGAGCGGCAGTTCTAACCTAGCTGCATAGGGTTTGAACTCTGGATATGCCACTTCTTCCTATGTGTGCAGCGTCCCTTCCCACTTGTGTGGGCTTTATTCCCGCATCTGCGGGATCCTTTCCCACTTGAGTCTTCGCTTGTGTGTGCGGACTCTCAATTCGTCCTAGCCCCCCTGGCTGGGTTACCAAAAAAAAAAAAGACAAATAAGTGCAAAACTCTAAAAAATAAGACTAGAAAAGACCATTATCTGAATGATGTCTTAAATCTCACTCAATTTTCATATTCAAAGGTATTGTTGTTGGTGAAATCAGATTTGTGACAAGACGCTACAACATTGTTTTGCTTTCCTTAAGACGTTTTCTGCCACCTACATGGTGTGACTAGGTCAACAAAGGGTCAACATGCCTAGCTAAAATTATTGTTGACCTTTATTTGTTGCTTCAAAATTTAACCTTGCCCTAGCGTGTGTTAAGGATCCAAATGCATAACCTAAATCACAATGTTTGAATGCAAGTTATAGATCAACAACATGTTTTGAAAATGAATTGTCCCTTAAATGAGATGTGCGCGCAATATATAGAGATTAGTTTTATATGCATTTAGGCATATAAAGCCTTTGGAAAAAAAACTATCATTGGTAATTCATAACTATCCATAACTACCTCTAGGCCCACAAAGTCCAATGTAGCCTAGAAGCTAGCTATCTGACTTAGCCCAATAAGATTCTACAGAAAAAAGAAAAAAAAAAAACACTCAGCCCATTAAGGAATTGGGTTAACTCGGTATAGAAAGGGTCCGTCTAAGCCTAAATAATAGTCTGGGTCAACCGGCCTACTCTTCCTCATTGTGGCTTAAAGCTTTCAAGCTAAGCTCATAGATTAGGCTCAA
Source organism: Camphora micrantha (assembly GCA_003546025.1). Classification (NCBI taxonomy): domain Eukaryota; kingdom Viridiplantae; phylum Streptophyta; class Magnoliopsida; order Laurales; family Lauraceae; genus Camphora; species Camphora micrantha. The sequence goes on along the minus strand of QPKB01000003.1, from coordinate 31,661,613 downwards.
GTCGATCGACTACTAGCTAGACTAACATGGTTAGTGAAGAGATATGTGATAAATGATTACTTTCTCTTCAATTTATCAAACGACTCTATATAAAAGAAGTCAAAATACAAGTTTCCTAACAAAAAAATGGTTCTTAAAAGGATAGTTTTCTATAAAATTTTAACCTTTTCTCTATATATATCGAAAATGCATGATTTTGAAACAAGGTTTTCAAAAAGACCTGAAAGTTTAGGGTACAAGATCTCTATATTGGTCAACTAAATAAATCACCCCAATAGTGTGTAAAAATAAATAACTAAGCAGCGGAAAATAAACTCAAAAAGCACGCAACACAAGGACACCAGATTTAGCGTGGAAAATCCTAACCGTGTGAACAACCACGGATCCAAACTGGATCAACAATCAAGCACTATGAATCTCGCAATTACAAGAAACTTAGATTTCTTCCCCAGATATCCCCAACCTAAGGACTGAAGTTACATTGTGTCGCTTCACGCTTCAATGACTTCACACTGTTGTTGATTGCAACAAACTTAATCATGCGCTTGACTTCTCAAATCTTCTACGCAAGAAGATAGTCTTTTACAAAGGATGTAGAAGAAACTGGTTCTTTAAAGAACTTGGTAGCACAACTCTTCAAAAAAGTCTCTAGAGAAGATTTCTCTCAATTAGATCTCTAATTCAAAACTTGAGAGATGATCTGTCTCTTTCTGGCTTGTGAGAAACACCCAATATATAGCCACAAATTTATGCAAGAAATTCCTAATAATATTACAATCAGAATAGGAGTTCTTTTCAAACTATTTGATAGAATCCGGATCCAACTGGGCTTCGTTCTCTACGCTCGCTATAGCGAGCCATGTTTCTACCTTTGGCCGTCTGACAACGATTATGGCCTTACAATCTCCTCCTTTTGGCAATTCTTAGATAAAATTCCCTTGCACAATACAATATGATCTACCCAAAAGAAAAACCTAAAATATATTGAATTTTAAACCAAAAAAAAAAAAGCATTGTAGATCTCGTTTTGCCTTTGCTTGAACTTTTAGATCTTGAGATCTTGATTGGCTTGTAAAGCTCCACCTAGCTCCATTCTTCTTTGGCCCCCTGTATTTGTCCATAATTGACAAACAAATATCATCATACAGCTTCTGTCAATCTGGATGCAGTAGCTCCCCCTCAATTTTGACTCCCCTTAAATGTATCTTCGTAGTAGCACTGGGGGTGGGGGCTTGACCTCCTTGATCAGGGCTTTTTATAAATATCCACCTACACTTGTGTAGTTTGATCTTTCGGCATAGTGTGAGCAACTTCCTTAGTCAAATCAGACCTTCTAACCCAAATTGGAGTCGTCTTGGGTGGAAAAGATTTGTTCTGCCATTACTGGGTCTTTGGTAGATTATTCAGCTTCTTGCAATGGGACGAATGTGTCATTTCTTTCCACAATGGTAACACGTGGATGTGTATGCAGCGCGTGACACATTCTTTTTCTTTGTACTACTCAGCACATTATTTGAAAGTGCAGTATGTGGAGTAGTATGTGTTACACTTGAAACAAAAATTGTTTTACCTTTAGCATTTGAAGTGTTAGCACCATAATCATAACCAAGTCCGGTTCTGTCAGAAGGAGACTTCTGACTGCACAAGATGTTTGTAAGAGTCTTCGAACTAGTGTTCTTGTTTAGCAAAGCTTGTTTCTCTTATTGCTTAAACAGAGTGATCTTCAGTTTTCCTTGCAAATCGTTATTTTTAGAATTCGCAGTCTGCAACTCCATCTTCATATTCTCAATCTCTTGTTTAGCCTTTTTAAATTTTTGACTCTCAGTAGTCAAATTTTCAGCCATGCAGTTTTTCTGACTTTCCAAGAGACGAATCTATTCAAGTGCTTGCTCTAAATCATTCTTTAATGCAAAGTTTTCTTCTTGAGCGACTTTTAACATGATTTTGATCATTTTAGCAAACTTGGTCATCCTCGTACAATCATTAAACATGGTGTAAGACCCCGACCCGAGTGACTTCATTTAGTGCTAATTAAATCGTGTGTTAGCTCTAAGTGTGTTTAGTGAATTTTGATTTAGTTAGGTTTAGAATAGCCCTATTATAGCTTTGGGAAAATTTTGAGTGCCTTGGTGATTAGTGGGGCCCTTTGGGGGTTCCTTTTATGACTTCGCGTTTACTTGGGGGATTATTCGAGATTTCTATAATTGGTGTTTTTATCTCATTTTACTCATCTCGTTGATCTCTTCAACTTTCATGTTGATTCCCGTCCCGAATCCCGAAACCTGACTATCTTACTTCAAGGGCAAAACAGTCTTTTGACACTAAATTTGTACCTAATGTTTGGTATTCCGAAACCCGTGAAACATATACTTTTTGGAAACTAGAAATTTTGACGATTCATTTCTTCCTGCTTCATCGAATCTACTTGAAGCCCCGAAAGCCATGATTTTGACCCCACAAAGTTTCCTAGTGGTGGAGCCCACTTGCATTTGCTTATATAAAGTGAAACCATCTCCGTCCTTTCTCTCTTCTAGTCCAAAAGCAACTCTTGTCTAGGGTTTTCCTTGCTTCTCTTCATCTTCTTGCTTCCCATCACTAAATCTCCACCAAACTTTACTCTCTTAAGAAATGAAGACCATCACTCTCTTCCTCTCATTGAGAGCTTTTCATTGATAGCATTTGTGAAAGAAATCTCCATCTCCAAGATCTTCTTTGAACTAGTTCTTGTCATTAAAGGACCTTCCAAGTAAGCTCTCTCCCTAATCTCTTAGATATGTGTTCTTCTAGTCCAGAAGCTCTATTTTCATTATTGTGAGCTCTCTCTTCCTATTTCATTGTTTGGCCCATTTTAGGGTGTGTTTTGGGGGTTTTTATAGAGATTGTGGTCTTGAGCTTGGAGAGGTTATTAGAAGCTTGTTTTGTTGATTAGAGACCTTGAGGCAAGTGAATGAATTGACGATTTATGCATTAAATGATTTTATGAGAAATGTGTTGATTTATCATGATTTACTTATTTTTATTTTCATGCATTGACTTGAAATGAATGCTCATTAAGAGTTTTACTAACTCATTTATTGTTTAAAAATGTGGTTGTTAGCTCTTCATTTATTGCTTGATTGAAGTTTAAATGACTCTTGTGATTGTGAATTGTTTCTCTCCTCTTTGTGGTTGAATGTGATTGAGAAGAAGAAGGTGTTTTAATTGATGTTTATGGAGATTAGGTGATGAATTAAATGTTGTGAGAAGAAGACTTGATCCTTTCATGTTGATGAGAAATGGGACTCAAAAGAGTTGTAAGGAGAGGAAAAAGAAGGGAGCAGAACTGTCCCGGAACCCATTTCTGGGCAGTTCGCTCGAGCGACCCTGATGGTCGCTCGAGCGAAGTGTCCAGAACCGGCTACGAACCATTCCAGTAGACAGTTAACTCAAGTGAACCCTTCTTCGCTCGAGCGAACACTCCCGGAATCACATCAGAGCTCTCACAGAACTTTGTTAGTTCGAGCAAACTATTTGTTCGATTGAGTCGATAGGTTCGCTCGAGCAAACCCCTGATTCGCTCAAGCGAACTCTCCCAGGATCCTCACAGAACCTCGTTAGTTCAAGCGAACTTGTGGTTCGCTTGAGCTAACATGTTCGCTCAAACGAACCCATTATCCGCTCGAGCGAACCTTCCCAGAATGCCATTCCAAAGAGCTCGTCGCTCGAGCAAACTTCTTGTCCGCTCAAGCGACCAGCACTATTTACCTGGTGCTATTCTAGGAGCATAAATTAAACGTCTAAATGATTGAGAGAGGATTGTTGAGAACCATATTGTGATGGGAAGACTTGTAACCATTGTTTAGCACCCATTTGAGAAAGAAACCAAATCACAAGCTTTCATTTAATGTTTTGAAAATCCTAAGGTGTATAAAGAGCCCAGGATGTCTCCAAACTCAAGGAGTACCATTTTTTTATTGAATTTGACATATAGGACCCTTATTCACCTTGAGTAATTTTGAATCCCGATACTTGTCTCGAAAAATTCATGATTTATGATTTATCAGTCCCGATATGCACTTCTTATTTTGAAATGATATTCGTGCCTTTGAGCACCCCGTCCTGCCCATTTAAGTAAGTGCATCATATGTATTTTGTATGTGACTTGAATTTCGTTATTTGACCTATGAGTCGGCACCACTAAGCTTGGATAACCTTGTTGGTCTGATCCACCTACTTGGAGATGCCCCTCCCGTCTCGCCAGCTGTAGTTTGGATCTCGCTACTTGGTTATTATCGTGGTCTTGTCCCGATGCCGCAGATTGCTACTGTGGTTCCCGATGCCCGGTTCGCTACCGTGGTCATGTCCTGTATTATTATTACGTATATGTATATATTACTTATTTGCATCTCCTCACTTCGGTGACTGAGGTCAACATTCCGATATGCTCATGTCACTTTCGTGATAGAGGACTTAGCTTCGTGTGGTTGCCATATTGCTTATTTCCCCGAATTCCTTGGATACCTTACTTGTTTTAAATTGCATATATGTTTTGATTAGATGATCCTTTTGTTTTATGAAATCATTGTTTTAACAAGTTTAAATGTTTTTCCAAGGTAATTTCTATTATTGATATATCTCTTCACCCACCTGCCAAACCGTCCTGTTTGACCCTTTGCTTTGGTACTCAGGTCTCGTTGTCGGTTACCCCGAGAGGTGCACGAGGAGGCGGTCGGAGAACCGAAACGTCTAGTTGAGTGGCACGCCGATGATCTAGTTTAGACATTCGGGTGTCAGAGTTACGTAACATTTTGGGTTAGGATTAACCATTCTTTTGGGAACTTGATATTTCGTTATATTGGCCTTTATTGGCCTTTATTTTTGGGGAAATGTAATTAAGTGATCTTGATGTAAACTTTAACTTTCTTTTGAGAAATAACTAATGATCATTGCTCATTTTAATACTGGTTTTAAATATGTTTTAATCTTGATATCTTGGACATGAATGTATGAATTAGATTTGCTACACTCTTCCGCACTTAAAAGAGATATTCATGTTGATGTGATATCCTCACCGCGGATACCTGTGGGAAATCGCGTGTACGAGTGGCATCTTCTATGGACTCGTATACGTTTTGATCTAAAAATTAATTCATAGTTTTGGATTGTGACTTTCATCATTCTTCTTCAATTACTCAGTCCCGATCCCGGATTAGGCCCGCCCACTCGGGGGACACTGATCCGGGTCGCGACACATGGAGTAATATTTTTCTTCTCAATCCTGTTATTGTTCTGACACCTCATCTTCATTATCATCTCAGACAAAGAAGGTCTAGCCAAGAATTGATTGAGTACCATTCTAGAAATCTTTTAGGATCAAACGCAACAATTTAGTACAACCCCCATTGATACCAATTGAAAGTTTAGGGTATGAGATCTCTAGATTGGTCAACTCAATAAATCACCTTAATAGTGTGTTAAAACAAATAACTAAGCAACGGAAAATAAAATCAAAAGGCACATACCATAAGGACACTAGATTTAGCATGGAAGATCCTAACCGAGTGAAAGACTACGGATCCAAACTGGATCCACAATCAAGCACTATAAATCTCACAATTATAAGAAACTCAGATTTCCTCCCTAGATATCTCCTACCTAAGGACTGTAGTTATCTTGTGCCGCTTCACGCTTCAACGACTTTACTTCATTGATTGCAACATACTCAATCCTGCGTTAGACTTATCAAATCTTCTAAGCAAGAAGATTGTCTTCTACAGAAGATGCAGAAGAAACTGGCTCTCTAGAGAACTTGGCAGCACAACTTTTCAATAAATCTCTAGAGAAGATTTCTCTTAATTAGATCTCTAATTTGGAACTTGAGAGATGATCTGCCTCCTTTTGGGTTTTGAGAAACACCCAATATATAGTCCTAAATCCATGCAAGAGACTCCTAATAATAATACAATCAGAATATGAGTCCTTTTCAAACTCTTTGATACCGTACGGATTCAATTGGGCAAACACAATATATAGTCACAAATCCGTGCAAGAGACTCCTAATAATAATACAATCAGAATAGGAGTTTTTTTCAAACTCTTTGATAGAGTCTAAATCCAACTGGGCTTCGTCCACCATGCTCGCTATAGCAAGCAATGTTTCTGCCTTTGGCCGCCTGACAGCGATTATGGCCTTACAAAACCAAAACCCATACTTTCAATTTCATGCTGTAAAAATTTCCAACAAAAGGTGCCCAAACAACATATTAAGTCTTAGTATTTAATGACAAAGGGCCAAAACATCTTTCACATAAGATCACTTCACACATGTAGAATTGACGACAAAATGCTAGAAATGAATAGAACCTAATTAAACCCATCTCATTATGATCCACTATGCAATCGTAGCATTTAATAAGTTGTTCTTAGCCTTGTACTCGCTCAACATAAAATTTAAAAGATTTTAAGGGAAAAATCCTAGGATTTGACCATTCCTCGTGAAGAGTCCCTAAGATTGTACAGCACAAACAAGGCTTGTCAGAACCTCTTCCGTTTTTTTTTTCTTTTTTTTTTTATGATGAAGGGTGCAACGCTAGCGTCGCTCGTGTCTAATAAGAGCAACGCTAGCGTCACTCTACGCAATTTTTTTAAAACAGAGAACTCCCCTCGTTTCTTCTTCCTCTTATTTTTTTCCTCTTCTCCTACCTATTTCTCTTTCTCCCCCACTCCATTTTCTCCCAACCATCTTGGGAAAAATGTATCACATGCTTTGTAAAATGATTACTAGTGATCGACATACAATTTCTTTCATTCTTCTTTTCATATTCTCAATATTTATCTTGAAAAGCGAAATAGACGGGAAAGAAAAAAAAATGGCAGACATAACAAGGAAGAATGGTTCCAAAAACAATCTTATGCTCGTACATTATCATATAGAGCTTACCCTCAACTCATGAACCCATCCATGAAAAAACGAGATAGAGAAAGGCGGCCCAGGGTAAACCTATATTCGCAACATTTTTACTGATATGAATAGTGAAAAACTTGTATTCGCAGCTTTTCCGCCGATATGAATAGTGGAAAACCTGTAGGGTTGGGTGAGAAATGGAGTGGGGGGCTATCGAGAAATAGGAAGGAGATGAGGAAGAAGACGACGCGAGGGGTGACGTTTTTTTGGTGATACTATCGTCATTAAAAAAAAAAGTACAAAAAAAAGTGACAGGAAGACCAAGTTTATGCTGTACAATATGCGGGACCCTTCACGAGGAATGACCAAAGCCTGAGATTTTTCCTATAAAATTCTCAAATTGTAACTACCACACAGCTGCACGTTTGGATGCTATTATCCTCTTCATCTCGAATTAAGTATCACTAGTAAATCCCATAAAGCAAATGAAATTAATATTATAGGTAGTTGAACATTTAAAAAACATAGCTAATTTTATGACTTACGCTAAATGTGTAATATAAGAAAAAATCAAAAGTAATAATTTCAATTAAAAAAGAAGAAGCTGATTAATATGTTTTAAGAAAGGGCGACCTGATTTCAAAATCGATATTCAAGTTCACGATTGATTGTTCAATTTCACTCTCGATTTTGACTTCCTCTTCTCAAATATAGAAGTGTCCTATACAATCCAAGTTCCTTGAGCCTTAGCAATAAAATACGGTTTCTTTTCCTAATTCAATGGTTGATATGGTACAAATTTAAGGTGAAACTATTAAATTTGAGTTCAAGTTCAATTATGATGCATGAAATGTAATTGGTTTAGGATGACATGGGGTACTATTTTTTCTCTAATGTGAAAAATACTCTATGGATACTCCTCAAAAATCATTGATTATATTTGTTGAGGATAAAGGAGCCAAGAAAACTTTGAGTTTGAGTTAAAGTGTGATGCTTAAATTGTAATTAGCTTAGGGTTGATTGAAATATTTTCTCAAAATTGAGAAATCCTATACGTATCCCACTTGAAAATAGAATTTTTTTTACAGTTGTTGAGAATTAAGGAAATCATGTATTTCTCTAATTTGAAAAATACGACATGTATCCTACTCGCAAATAGGAAAAATTTATAGTTGTTGAGGATTGAAGGAATATTAATAAGAGTCTAGATTGAGGGAGTTTGTGGGTTCCATTTAGCTGGTTTTGGAAAAAACAGAAAAAAACCTAGAGTTAGAACCCTAGTTGTAAATGTGGCTGATTTTGTTGAATGAGCTCCTACCAAACATGTTCCTTGCACATCCTATGGGAAGGCCAGAAAATCTTAGTGGCACAATCCCAAACAGCCCTTAACTAGCTTGATGCTTTGTATTAGATGCTTTGTATTAACAAATAGGGGACTATGAGCAATGACTCGTTTTTACTGAAATTCTTGTAAAGGGAGCATCTTGGTTTTAAATAATATTCAAACGAACAAGCAACAAAATAAAAAAAGAGGAGCAAAACCACATTTGGTCAAATTCATTAGAACATCCAGATAGCAGAGGCAAGTGTTCTTCACTACCAACAACAATTTGACTCAGACTCTCTCAGGGAAGACCTCCTGTCAGCCAAGTCCGATCTCCATGAAGCTCTCAAAGCTCAAGAGGTCCACTGGAAACAGAGATCAAGAATATCCTTGCTAAAAGAGAGAGACCAGAAACACGAGATTCTTCCATCAATCAGCCAAGGCCAGGAGATCATTCAACAAGATCAGCCACATTTCAATAGCAGGCAGCACTACATAAGATCCATCAGCCATTCAAGCGGCAACAATGGAGTTTTACTCTAACCTCTTCAAATCTAACCAAGTCCATCCAAGGTCCTTGCTTTTCCAGATTGACAGCCTAAAGGCATCAAATTTTGAAAACTCCTCCCTTACTTGTATGCCTTCAGATGCAGAAATCAAGGAAGCAGTTTTTTCCTTTAAAAGAAACAGCTCTCTAGGCCTATATGGCTTTAATGGAGTTTTCTTCACCTCTACATGGAGCACCATACACTTAACAGTCTCCCGGGCAGTGCAACATTTCTTTCACTCAAAAAGAATCCTCAAAGCCACCAATGCATTCTTCTAACTCTCATCCCCAAAACCAAATCCTCAAAAACCTTTGCAGATTTCAGACCAATAAGTTTGTTAAACTTCACATACAATATAATATCTAAAATCCTAGCTACAAGACTAACCGGTATCCTTCTAAACCTCATCTCTCCCACCCCCACCCCCCCCCCCCCACCCCTCCACCAAGCAGCGTTCATCAAAGGCAAAATCACTAACCAGCACTCAGCCTTGGCCCATTAGCTATTCCAAAAGTTCAACTCCAAGCTCAAAAAAGGCTCCTTCTGCCTTAAGTTGGACATCTCCAAAGCTTTTGACAAAATGAGCTGGTCCTTCCTATTTGAAGCTCTTAAATTCTTCACCTTCTCAGACACATGGATCTCTGAAAAATTTATATTTCTACCTTAACACAGGCAGAGGTCCCAATAACCTGATCTTTATTGAATATCAATCCACAAGTGATTAAACTAATAATTAATACTAATCTAAATTAAAAGCAATCAAACCATAAAGAGAGAAGCACGCAGGATTTTTATGTGGAAAACCCTGCTCGAGAAAAAACCACGAGCCTTATCGTCTAGGCCAATAGACAACCCAGCACTATATGAATAAAAAGTTACAAGATATGCTTATAACCATTTCCTAGTTTTTAACTCAACCTAAGAATTGCGCGATCTTGCCGACTGCACGCTGTTCACCTTCACCGTGCTTGAAACAACCACCTTAAAGCCTCTTCAAGATGTCTCTATTTCAAAAGAGTAGAATGAAGCGAGAATCCAAAGCTCTAAACTTCAGCACATCAGATGACAGCCTTGGGGAAAAAGATGAATCTCTCAAGTTCTCTCTAAAGAATTTCTGTGTTGGAGAGGTACCTTTGAACACAGAGATAAATGATTTATATAGCCCTTAATTCGTGCCTCAATACTTGTAAAGCAAGTAAGATTTAAAGAAGTAAGTTTGAAGCAATTAGAAACTCAGTTCCGGACAAGTTTCCAATTTGGAGCTCAGGTTCGCTCGAGCGATCATTGAGTTTGCTCGAGCGAACTGCTCTCTATTTGAAAGCATTCAGCACAGGGACTGTATGGGTCGAGCGAACTTTAAGAGAGGTCGAGCGATCATTGTTCTGTGAGGGTTTCGCTCGAGCGAACTGCATTTTGTCTTCAGATTTTCGATCCAGAAGCTTGATGGCTCGAGCAGACTGAAGGATGGATTGAGCGATGACATCTCTATAAAGGGTTCACTCGAGCGAATGGAGGTTCGCTCAAGCGACCTCTTGTCAATTTCAGAAACTGAAGAAACTCTTCTTTAAAAGAATTTTCTGGCAGTCCATTTTCTAAAGAAACTACAATTTTAAAGAGTCCCGGTTTTGTCCATTACCCAATGAAGTAGCCAACCTAAAATCCTTACAATCTCCTTGATCAGAGAATGCATAAATACTGCCATCAAAGGCTCAGTTCTCATCAATCGTCAGCCCCAAGGCTTCTTCAGCCCCTCTTGTGGCCTTAGACAGGGTGACCCTCTGTCCCCTTATCGATTTATCATTGTAGAAGAAATCCTGGGTCTACATATTCACAACCTCCAAACCAGAGGGATTTTTCACCCCTATAAAAAATCCCATCCACCTCATGCCACTTGTTATATGCTGATGACATCCTCATTTTAATGAAAGGAGTTGGCTCCAGTGTCAAAGTTCTGCAGGACCTTCTTGAGGCTTACCAAACAACCTCAGACCAATTCTTTATCCTCCAAAAGAGTCATATTCATTTTGGCAAACGTAGTATCAGAAGAAAGAGTAAGATATGCTTTATTCTAGGCATCCAAGAGTCCCAAGTTCACCTTACTTACTTAGGGTATCCCAATTGTTTTTGGAACCCCCAAAAGACCTTTATTTCTCCCTCTCATAGACTCTATTAATAAAACGGTTGTAGACTTGGAAAGCCAAATTTTTTATCTTTTGCTGGCCGTTTAAATTTGATAAGACATGTGCTATCAAGCATGGCCATTCATTTAGCAGCCACCTTGCCACTACCATCCTCTATTTGCAAATGTTAGTTTGTATGGCTCAATAGAAGCTAATAAATCTGGTAAACCGGGCACATGCAGTGTCCATGTTCTACTGTGATTAGAAGTAGGCTTGTTATAGGTCTACTGTGTTTAAGAAGTAGTGTTTTGGTGTAATAGGGTTTGGGGCCGATATTATAAATAGAGACTCAGGGTCTCTAGGATGTACAACCTCTATTCTGATTGCATAGTGATTCTCCTGTCTCTTCCTGTGGACATAGGCCAAAAGCCGAACCACGTAAATCTCTTGTCTTCTTGTGTGCGTGATTGAGCTCTTCTCGTAGGCCCTAGATCACAACAAACTGGTATCAGAGCATAAAAACTGGTATCATCAATACAAGTCAGCATAAAAACTGTCCCGAAAGGCAGAGGAAAGGGAAAAGAAATAATGGAAGATTCGTCATTGGATGATTCAGTCAATATTGCAGATGGAAGATCAGATTATGTTTCCGATAATGCACTTTCTATGATTGAAAATGGAATTCGTCATCAGGATGAATGGATTCTTGATTCGGGCTATTCCTACCACATGTGTCCCAATAGGGACTGGTTTACCACTTATAGAGAAATCGATGGTGGTAGTGTTTTGCTGGGCAACAATATTGCATGTAAGACGGTTGGAATTGGAACAGTGAAAATCAAGATGCATGATGGAATCGTCAGAACGTTGGCAGAGGTTCGGCATGTTCCTGATCTAGAAAAGAATTTTGTTTCTCTTGGTGCCTTGGACTCCGACGGTTGTAAGTTCTCAACTGAAGGTTGAGTTTTGAAGGTTGTGAAGGGTGCTCTGGTTCTTATAAGAGGCAATAAAGTTGGAAACTTGTATGTTTTGTCCGGAAATACTGTTACAGGTGGAGCTATAGTGTCTTCCTCAGATGACCATGAATCTGTCTCAACACGCTTATGGCACTTGCGCCTGGGTCACATGAGTGAGAAGGGATTGACAATACTGAGAAATCGAGGATTTGCTATGTGGCATGAAGATAGGCAAGTTGGATTTCTGTAAGAGATTGATCTTCGGAAAGCATCGAAAGGTCAGTTTCAAGACAGGTATTCATCGCACGAAAGGTATCCTTGATTATGTTCATTCAGAAGTATGGGGACCTTCTAAGGTTTACTCCAAGGGCGGGTCCTGGTTTATGCTGACTTGTATTGATGGTTATTCAAGGAAAGTCTGGAATTTATACTCTGAAGACAAAAGATCAGACCTTTGTTACATTCAAGCGATGGAAGGAGATGGTTGAGAAATAGACTGGCAGGAAGGTGAAGAAGTTGAAGACATGTAATGACAAGGAGTACAGAACGACAGAGTTTGAGAACTATTGCAAAGATCATGGCATAGTTCGGCATTACACCACTACAGAAACTCCAGAGCACAATGGAGTTGCAAAGATGATGAACAAAACGATCTTGGAAAGAGCCCGTTGTATGTTGTTTACTGCAAGATTGTCCAAGGACTTTTGGGCTGAGGCAGTAAGTGTAGGCTACTTGATAAATAGGTCTCCACACACAAAGATTGGTTGCAAAACACCGGAAGAAATGTGGTCAGGTAATCCAGCTAATTTTTCTAACTTGAGGATCTTCGGTTGTTCGGCTTATGCTCGTGTGAAAACAGATAAGTTAGAACCAAGGGCTATAAAGTGCATCTTGGTGGGATATGCTTCTGGAGTGAAAGGATACGGGTTGTGGTGTACCAATCGGGATTCACCCAGAATTATCATCAGCGGGGATGTTACATTTCATGAGGATGCTTTACTCGAAGCGAGAAAGCAGGTGAAGGAGACAAAAGTAGGTAGCAGCAGTGACAATGTTTAGGTGGAGTCAAACATCCTAGTGAGGAAGGAGAGTGCATCTGGCTCCTCCCTGGATACAGGGGATAGTCAGACTGTACAGCAGATGCAGCGGACAGAGCCGCAGATGTCGCAGACAGGTAGACTGTAGAAAGAAAGGAAACCGCCGGTTAGATACGGTCTCGAGGATATAATGACGTACACGTCGACATCAGACAGTGGCCGTGATGATATAGTTGCATATGCATTGACGAATGAGTCTCTTGAATTAATGGAAGAGCTGAAAAGTAGTCAACATGCAGCGACTATGACTGAAGAGATCGAGTCTCTTAATGAGGAAGATTAGGCCATCGGATGCAAGCAGTTCTACGAGGAAGACGAAGGAACTTCCAGTGCATGTAAAGTACAGTTTAATGTTACTGATCATGTATGCAGTTTGAAGAAATCATTGTATGGGTCGAAGCAAGCTTCTGGACAATGGTGCAAGCGATTTGGTGCATTCATGAAGGAATGGATTAAATTCAAGTTCAAGCATTGCTTGGACTTGATTGGTATGCTCAGTACTTGAGTGCCCTCAGGGGCAGGTGGAGACGGTGAGACGTATTTTGTGCATGAGGATCAGCTTCAATGTTCTCCAATGTGGAGATTTGTCAGTTTGTATGGCTCAATAGAAGCTAATAAATATGGTAGACCGGGCCCATGCAGTGTCCATGTTCTACTGTGATTAAAAGTAGGCTTGTTATAGGTCTACTGTGTTTAAGAAGTAGTGTTTGGGTGTAATAGGGTTTGGGGCTGATATTATAAATAGAGACTCAGGGTCTCTAGGATGTACAACCTTTATTATGATTGCATAGTGATTCTCCCGTCTTCCCATGGACGTAGGCCGAAAGCCGAACCACGTAAATCTCTTGTCTTCTTGTGTGCGTGATTGATCTCTTCTCGTAGGCCCTAGATCACAACAGCAAAGATCTTGAAAGACTGATGAGACAATTCTTATGGTCAGGCAATGAAAACTCTTCCAAAATCAATTATGTAAATTGGGCTACTGTTTCTCTTCCTAAGGCTTTATCAGACCCAAGTGTAGGATACGATTGTAGTAATAAACTGGTAAGACCAGGTTGATCCACAGGGAGCAATGTAAACTAAGATTCATTCTCAACTTGTACCTGCCCTAAATTAAAAATCTAATTTTAGCCTAAAATCTAGAAAAGTACATTTATCATTGCTATTTTAAATTAAAATTAAATACATTTCCAAAAATAAAATTTCCTAAATCTAAAAATCCTAAACTAAAATTGCTATAAAAGAACACACAAGTTAGAACATCAATAATAAAAAGTACCAAAAATTAAACTAAGAAACTAAAGTTGAAACAAAAGAAACTTAAGTTAGAAAGTTAGTAATGCAATGCATGCCATGAGATGCTAGAATTTCTTAGTCTGGAAAACTAGCATGCAGGGCTGTTTTTATGCATGGTTTTTCCTAATCTAATGCAACCTAAAACTGATTTTAATGGCTGGGTTTTGAACTACCATGATGCATGAATTTAATGCCCTTTCCAGCAATTAACAAATCTAAACAAAATTGTGTGGCATAGAATTGTAAAAGGAGCAGGAATTAAAAGTGAGGTGCTGAAAATAAGGGTAGTGTACATAAATCAAAGATGGTAAACAAAACTGAAATATAAAAGTGGTAAGTTGCTTCTTTTAATTTTTCTCAATTAAGGGTCCAAGAAAATTAGAGGTGCATACCTAGGGTCCTATTCTTCAACTTGGGTTGTCAATCCAAGTTGAAAATGATAAATCCTCACTTTTTAATAATATAAATTTCAGACTTGGATTTTTAAACTTTTCTTGATCAATACTCTTCAACTTCACATTGTATTGCCTCCAAAAATACCATGTATCCATAGAAAACAAGGTATATTGTGAGGATGCTAAGGTGAGTTGTTAGTAATTATTCCAAGCCAATTAAAAATATTTAACCAAAAGTAAGAACTAACCCTATTGTAAAACTAATATCAAGATTCACAAGAAATCAATACAAGAATTAAAAAGAAACAATTTTGTTAATACTAGTATGCAATTGAGTACATAAGATTGAGAATTAAAAACAAAAATACATACTAGGATGTTAAGAATCCCTCTTTCTAGTTGAAACCACAAGGTTGGTGGTATGGCATTTGGAAAGAACCCCCTTGATGAATTAAGATGGAAGGGCAAGAAAGGGAGAGATGGTATGAAATTCTCTAAAGTGAGAGGTGAGCAATTCTCAAGCATGAGAGGAGATAGATGCTTATGCATTCAATTTATAGATTTTGACTCTCTTTCTTTCCTTCTTTGCTCCAAGTTTGTAGCATGCAATCTTCTTTGTATAGCAAGTCCCTTCCTTGGCCAACAAGTCTTCAAAGAAATAGCAAGGTGAGTGAGAGATTTTTTTTGTGCTTTCCATGTGCAAAATTGCAGTCCCGAGTAGAAATTATAGCACCAACTTCCAGAAGCCATATCTTCCTCGTTTTAGTTCCGATGACACAATCTTAGGTTCTAAAGATATATACTCGAAAAGAGCTTTCCAACGGTGTATAGATTGCACCAATCTGATGGCTGGATTAACAGTTATGGTCATTTTAATCTTGCTGCCTTTGAAAAATCCAAAAATAAATATGCACATATGGAATGTTAATTGTGCAATGGGGTGTGTGGGACCCATGTGGACATCCACAGGGATCTTGGGATCTTTCTTTCCTTGTTTCTTAATTCCTCTTCCATCTTTGATTTACTTCCAAACTTCTTTTATTGACTAGTCAACTCTTTTAGCATACTTTCATTTCTTGACCTTAAAATTACAAATCTAGCTTTCCATTGTTGACTTTTCAAACCCTCCAAAAATACTAAGATATGTGGGTCCACCATGAAAGATGCCATACCCTTGATTTCTCTCAAATTTCACCAATGTGGGTCCCATTCTTAATTTCTCCTACACAAATTAAAACAAATGGATTCAAGAATAATTCCCATGTGAGGAATTTAAATGGACGATGCATGGGACCTTACTTGATGCATTCAAAATAACCGACTTTCCAAAAATAAATATCCAAAAATGGCAGGCTTCATGAATTTATGCAAAAAATGTGATTTTTGAGTAAATTATGCATAAATGTACTATAATGGACTCTAAATGCATAAAAACATGATTTGATACTAAATAAAGCTCTTTAATATCAATAAGCCCTTTAAAATAGTCCAAAATGTGTATGAAAATATGCCATTTTCAGGACTCATCAAGGCTGAAGGAGGACTTGTCATCAGAAGAATATTAAAGGTAAATCAAGCTTCCTTCATCAAACTGGGTTGGCAGGCATCTATGGGCAGCTCCTTGTGGTCCAACTGGTTCAAGATCAATTACTTTAACCAAAACCCAATATGGAGCCCGACTAACATAGTCTATGGTTTGTGCATTTGGAAGAGTATTAGGCGTCTAGCTTTTCACATTCATCAAGGCAGCTCCTGGATCTTATGCAATGACCGGGGATATAAATATCTGGCATGACACCTGGACAGGCAACATTCCTCTCTCAGCCAGATTCCTTAATATCCATTTTCCAGAGGACTAGTGACTATCTTCCATTTTTCACAATGGATTTTGGTCTATTCCTTCTATTCTGCCAACAACAGTTCAGCAACACATCTTAATAGCAATCTCTCTCTCTCTCTCTCTCTCTCTCTCTCTCGCTCCATCTGCCAGAGACACTTTAAAATGGAGACGATCCTCAGATGGCCAACTATCTCTTCAAGCAGCCTGGAACCTCATCAGATCTAGAGCCTGCATTTAGGCATGACCTAAACTAATTTGGCATGGAATCAGCCTTCACAAAGTTAGCTGCTTTGGGTGGCACCTAAAACACAACAAAACTCCAACGGAGATGCATTTGAAGCGTATGGGATTCTCCTTAGCCTCTAGACGCAGTATCTGCTACAAAGAGGAAGACTATTATGGCCATCTTTTCTTCTCCCCAATCTCTTTGGCTTGGGCTCAAACTCTCCCAAGATCCAGGCTCCATATTGCCACTCTGCTGCCTTTATCTGGGAAGCCCTATCCAGGGGAAATGACCAGGTTGGTTGCAGATACTAGAAGTGCACAAAAAATCGGCCGATTCGTAAAATCGATCCTCATATTTTTATCCGATTCAAAGGTAAACGGATAGGTGACGGATTAAAAATCTCGTAATCCATTAGCAACGGATCGGTGACGAATTTCACCTTCAATCCGCGGATTCAATCCGATCCGATCCGTTGATATTAAACATAAATAAAAAAGATTTTAGGGGTCTAAATATAAGTTAAGATGTCTAAAAATAAAATAAGAAAAAAATTTAAGGAGTCAAATGTGAAATTTTTTACAACATGTTTGATATCTTCCTTTAACATTAGATTGAATGGATTGAACGGATTAATCTGATCCAATCCGGTCTTCCACGGATCAGATCAAATCGATTTTTAACAGCCATGGATTGGTGATAAATTTCAAATCTATCAATTCCTACGCAACGGATTTGTGACGGATTTGGCCCAATCCGCACCAATTCGATTCGTGTACATGATCCCTCTCCACCATTTGCTCAATACAATTTTTCATTACCTTAAAGCAAAAAAAGTTGTCTAGTTTTTAACGAAAGTTAAATATTATAGAGATAAATTTGTGGACCAATGGAGTTTCATCACCATATGTCTATTTTTTTTTTTTAGGCAAGTATTTACACGCCCAACCCGCACTTGCTCTCCCAAATCTCTCACCATCAGCACTACACCAGAGATCGATCCCTTTTATTTTTGTGGAAGGGAGGTGTCTCGATCACCAAATGAAATTTCATCGCCATATGTCTAGTTTCTAGGTTCTAGTTTCTACAACCAATTTCTAGTTCTTAACATTGAGACTCTCTCTCTCTCTCTCTCAACAATATCTTTTGTCTTTTTCCGCTGATTTCATTGAAAAGATTAGTGGTGTGAAACGAATAATTGATTGTACATTTTCGGTTCTTTTTTTTTATGCTTGTGACATTTGGTTGAGGAAATGGGTGGCGTATGTGGAATAATGGATTGAGTATTAAAGGGTCTTTTAATTGGTTCTTAATAAAGCAAAGATTATAAGATAGATTCATGGATATTTTCAATGAGTTAATTTTTATACCTTTGAATTATGATATGAATTTATAAATATTTAGGACATTAACATTTGGAACAAATTAAAACTAACTTTAAGTTACCAAACAAGTTAGTATAACATATTCTTAGTAGAAAATTTTGACAAAATGTTGCCAAGTTTTGATAACAACTTAGTTTCGGCACAACCCAATCTTAACACAAAATTGAAAAAATTCAGAAATGATTTCGAAAAAAGCATTAGCCTTTCTCTCTCTCTCTCTCTCTCTCTCTAAATATGAAAACTGGTGTGAGTTAACATCAGCTGCTACATCAAAGCTTGGCGTAACCTAGTGAAGTAACACATGGCATGATGGTATACCACAATGAGGGTATTTGTATGGAGAAACTGAAAAGAAATAAGGGAAAGGAAAAACTCTATTGGATATGGCTAGCATAATTATTTTGACATAATTGTGGAGCCCACTCTTTTTGAATGGCTTAAACCTTATTGCTAAAACTGTTGGATTCGGCTGACTTTTCACAGGTGTGAATTAATTGCTAATCCACAGGCTTGTATTTAATGTAGAGTGGATTGGACGCTAGTATACCATGTGTAATATTCTGACTAATACTCAAACTAGCTTATGCTTTAAGTTACGGTACTCAGCAATTCAAAAGATGCAGAATAAATATGCTAAAGAAAAAACACATTTCAGTACATTTTGAAGTGATGAATATATAAGTTGTCCTCTAATATCTTAATCCTCCCCGGAATAAGAATTTTCAAAATTCCTCTAACCAAATCAGGCCTAAAGACATTGTGATCCAAAACTCAACCATCCATCTCAATATATATGTTTTTTAACTGTAGAATAGGGATCATCCTAGCACTTTAGCCTAGAACCTTATGACAGTGGTTATACAAAGTGCATTTTCATCACCAATCTTCCTTCTATCACTATGGTCGCATGATTAAAAGCATGAAAAAGAGGTCAAAGGCTCAAGAAAATACGGGTGTATTTTTTTCATGATTTACTCACACGGTAAATTATGGTCAAATTATTATTATTATTATTATTTATTTTATTTTTTTACTATCGGAGGGTTCCCAATCCTTTAGGCTGGACTAATCCCTCTAGGCCCAGAGGGAAGCCGGGTAAACTCCCCTGTAGTCACAGTGTAATAATGTAGTTTCTAACCTACAATCTCCGGGTGCAAACCATGGTCCTAAGCCAACCGAGCTACTACTTAGGGTTAAATTATTATTAAATTAAGGAAAATACTGATATGATATGTTTTGGTTGACCTTACTAGTCTCTATTATATGGAAGGTATAACTTAGAATTTTTCTTTTTTATTGCCTCACTGGCAAGCGAGTGAAGATGCAACTTAACTGTCCAAGAGCATCAAAATGCCATGGTTTTTCATTTTTCCTGCCAACTTTGTATGCAAGTGTTGTTCATAGCGAACTTTGCTCTTTGGAAACTAGAAATTCACAATCCTTATTTAGATCAATATATCTCTTAATAATTCATCAAATTGAAAATATCACTATCATTTGAGAAACTCGATAAACCTAAGTAGAAAGGGTGTCTCATCTCCGAGCCTGGAAAGTGGGTTGAATTGCATATTATATACTACTCATCCGTCAAGCCACAAAAACAGTAAAAAAGAAAAGAAAATATCACACTATGTTTTTAGAACATAATTTCCCAAAGGACATCATTCACGACAATGGTGCCGACAATGGTTTTCTGTTTCTTTGTTTATTTATTTTAAATAGCAGCATCAAGATCAAGAAGTTTGGTAACAATGTTGTGTATGTTGGACGTTTTACATGTGACCGAGACCGAGGCCTGAGAATCCTGATTGAAAGAGATGCTACGTTGAGGTTGACGACAGTACTGAAATGAGTTGTTTTGGGGAAATATGAAAGAGCCTTCTTCACGCATCAGTTACTTTAAACGATGCTGTCTCCTGGATAGCCGGAAGAGTAGACAGATTCATACGAGAAACAATAGATTCTGTTTGAAATCTCGGTGCAACCTATATAGTCACCTAGGTTTTCAACACCGCCATTGTTTGGTCAGACAATCTGTGAAGTGGGCCCCTCGAACCGGGACCGGCTCCAATGCAGCCACTCTCCTTCATAACTCATATATGTATATAGTACAGGGGCCGTGCTAAGCCCCGGCCTAAAAAAAAAAAAAAAAAGGAAAAAATTAAATTTATATATTTGTTACACTATTAAAGGCAACAATATATATATATATATATATAAAATAAATAAATATAGTCTTTTTTTCTAAAATAAAATATATATTGTATTTAGCATTCAGAAAATCCTAAACCGTTAAACTTACTTAAAAAAGGATTTTACGGGTAAAAGCCTCATAGGACCCCATATCACTAATGAGATCCAAAATCACCATATAGACGGGAGGGGTCCTCTTGGTGCGTTTCTATCCTTTTTCTTTTTTCTTTTTTCTTTTTTTTTTGTCATTTAGGGTTATGGTCGATATCGACCATTCTATCAGTCAGGTTTTTTTCGACATTTTGGGTTCTACAAATTGCGAGTAACCACCACAGAATGGTCGATTTCGACCATATCGCTAAATGACAGAAAAAGGAGACAAAAATGCACCAAGATGACCCCTCTCGTCTATATGGTAATTCTGGGACCTCATCAATGGTATGAGGTCCTATGAGGCTTTCTTCCATAAAGTCCTCCATTTAAAAAACATGAAGTACTGTAAAATTATATAACTTATAATTATATTTGAATTAGTTTTAAGGTCAAGGAAAATAATGAAAAACATGGTAAGTTAAAATAGTATTCATCTCATTTCTTAATAAGTTATTAAAATGTAAAATCATAAAACTAGTTTTCAAAAAAATATATATATAAATTTTTATAGTTTGAAGATTTTATAAATTTTGATATGTGTTTCTATTATTAAAAAAAAGATAGAACTACTTATCTATTTAAATATGAAATGAATAAAAAGAATTTAAATTGAAGTAATACGAGTCCCAGTATCTAATAGTTTAGATGTAGGAAATTGAAATAAAAAACATAATGTCATGTGAATCCCAGAAAAAATTGGTATCTTGAGTTTTAATCATTACATATACCTATATATCAAAATTTATTAAAAAAGAAAAAAAGTAAAGCTAGCTTACATAAATTACAAACCAAAAATGAATTTAAATGAGAGATTTTTTACTAGTATACGACTTTGATATATCTAGAACTCATGTATACTCACTTGATGGTATCTTGAGTTTCAATCATTTTTAAATTTATTCCTATCAAGATTCATTCAAAAGAAAAAAATTGGCGTCCAAAAAAAGAAAAATCACATACAGATAGGATCCTAAAATCTAGGATATAATGATAAAGCAATAAGAGATGGTTTGAATTTAGATATTATGTTATCTTGTTTTGAGGGATCATCAATTATCTTATTTAAGATAGGGAGGAATTAAGAGATGGTCCTAGAAAATAGGGAGGAATAAATATCATTTAAGTCAAGAGGTAAAAAGGAAATTGCTGGTCCTAGAAAATAGGTTGTATTGCATATTATGTACCACTCATCTGTCCAGCCATGAAAAAAGAAAAAATGAAGAGAAGAAAATATCATGCTATCCTTTTAGAATATAATTTCCCGAAGGACAACATTTATGACAATGGTGCCAACAGTGGTTTTATGTTTCTTTGTTTATTTAATTATTTTAAATAGCAGCATCAAGATCAAGAGGTTTGGGAACAATGTTGAGTATGTTCGACGTTTTACTTGTGACCGAGGCCTGGGAATTTGATTGAACACTCAAAATTGTGCTCAAGATGAAATGCTACGTTATGGTTGAAGACAGTACTGAAATGATTTTTTTTTGAGAAATACGTAAGAGCCTTCTTCACGCTTCTATTTGCTTTAAACGATGCTGTCTAAATGTACCTCCTGTGTCTTGGATAACCGGAAGAGTAGACCATTCATATGAGAAACAATAAATTTTTGTCTGAAATCTTGGTGCAACCTATGTAGTCCCCGCCATTATTTGGTCAGGCAATCCGTGAAGTGGGCATGTCTAACCGGGGACCGGCTCCGATGCAGCCACTCTCCATCATAAGTACATAGCACAGGGGGCCGTGCTAGGCCTGGGAAAAAAAAAAATTAAGAATATATTAAATTTATATATTTTGTTTTAATATTAATAATATATAAATATAAAATAAATAAATATAGTATTTTCTTAAAATAAAATATAGTGAAATTTACGGAAAAAATCCTCGTAGGAAAACCCCCCCCCCCCCATACATCCTGCCAGGACCTCATATAATGTTGGACACAGGAGGGGTCCTCATGTGGCCCTTCTAATTTATTTATTTATTTATTTATTTGCAATATGGTCGATATCGACTATTCTGTCATTCAAATTTTTTTTACAATGTATCTTTCGTATTTGTTGAGCACAAGAGAATGGTTGATAACAACCATATAGAGAAAAAAAAAACAACAAAAAAGTCGAATCTACTTGAAGTTTTATACTTTTTTTGCTCCTTTCCTTGCTCTGACCTCATTTAAAAAAAAAAAAAAAATCAAAGAAATGATTCTATTAGAGAATAAGACCTAAAAACTTCAATCAAATTAGGTAGAAGACTTAAAGTGCAATATCATCCAAACCCATAAAATCATCCAGACCTATGTCGAGGTCGTTTACTTTAAACTTAAGTCATGGTCGAAGTATCACTTTCGGAAATGCTGACTTTTTGATTGAGATATTGAGAAATATTATCACACTTGGGGTTGTTGGAAAGAAGAAATTATTTTATGGAACTTTTATGTAGAAAATCAGTTTAGAGGCCGAATTCACCATGTCCACATGTTTGGATGGTAAACTTGTAATTTTCATAAACTAAGTATATATAAGCAAGGAGAATCCGAGCTCATTCTTTCTTATTCCTTCTCTCTCAAGTTACTATTCCAAAAGCCACTTTCAACGCCCTTTTCATCTCCTCTTTTTTTGACAAATTAGAATTCTGATCCGATAGAAAGCTTTTTATCGTCAACGCATTCACATACGTGCATCTTCATCTATTTTTGTAGTGGGCCCACCCCCTCCCTCATCAATGACAACATTTTTAGAGCTCTTAGAGGCAATGGATTGCTCTGAAATTTTAGTATATTGTAGAGAGTGGAATTCAAGTTGCTAATCCTGAATTTTAAGGCCTAATCCCAATTCCTTCCCAATTTTGAAGTTTTGGGCCTTTTATGGTGTGTTCGGCCTTTAGGATTTGTGCATGGGTCCCACATTGATTTGAGTGAGTCTAGAGGCTAATTGGGAGACTAGGAAACTAAAGCAAGTGATCAATTCAAATTTCATTGCGTGTTTGAAAGGTCTTTTATGATTCTACCTTCTACTAGCTAATATGCTTTGCCTATATTAAACCCATGTATCAGCTCAAGTTTCTTTTTCTATTTTAATGATTTTTAAATATTAGTTATAGGCTTGATTTGATGCTAATTACACCCTTAAAGGATTGCGATGGCCAAAAGATGGGGGGAAAACAACCCTCAAAAAGGTTTGTGGCTATGTGCAATCTAAATCGGACATGAACCTGTTTGGCGCATGTCTGACCATTCAAATCCCATGTCCGAGAGCCATGCCCCAAAACCCACCGTCTGACCATCCAAACCCCATCTTCGATGGCACAAAGCTGACCCTACTTGGGGCATTATTTGGTGACTATTTGAGGCTCTTTTCTTCCATTCGTTTTTTTTAGATATTCTTAGAACTTGACACAATAATTTGGGTGAATGCTTGCCCACTCTAATTGACCAATATAAGACTAATTATCCTTGGTTCTTTTTTATTGAACATTGAACCTTAAGGCCTAGAATTGGACTTGTAAGCCAATGGCACCCAACACTTGGACTTGAGCATTAAGGAGGTGATGTTTGAGCTATCACACACTCCTAGAAATGTTCGGAGGTGTGTGTAGCGCATTCTCAAGTTGTGAATGTCTTAACTTGGAGTGTTGAATGTCTAATACCTTCGGAGCACCAAGGGACAAGTAATCCCCGACATTTAGACTCTAATAGATTTGCGTTATTCTGTAACTGATAATGAGTGGAGAGCTATTGAAGCATTAAAAGATTTTTATTAGAGTTTTTTTTTTATATACCCCCCTAAGGTTTATAGGATTTGTAAATGGGCCCCTATGGTTTCAATATTTGTATATATACCTACCACCCCCCCCCCCCCCCCGCCTTTTCATTTTAATACCTTTTCATGTCCCAAAATTAGTAGTCTTACGATCACCATAAGTTCTTTAGAGTAAAATGACATTTTTGCCTGTCTTTTTATCCATATATGTATATTTTCAAAAGCTCAGATTTATTTTCTTTAAAGCTTGTGATATTAACAATTACTTTAGTACATTCCGTGGGAGTAACCCTACATAAACCCATTGTTATGAATACGAGGCCCATGTCATCAAATCCAAATCGATCCCAAAGACAATCAAGTACTTGTACTTATAATTGGTTTTGATTGACCCAATCCATGCACGACCCCCAATTTGATTGATCAAAGTCTCAAATACATGATTAGGTGTTGTGCATGGGAGAATTTGAGATAGACTATTGGGACTTGGGATAAAATAATGGTACTTTTATAAATAATGACATACATATATATATTTAATGAATTTAATGGCGAAGTTGTCATTTTAATAAAGATTCAACACAAATCTTTTTGGTGGTCGCTATGACTAGTGAATTTGGGGATATGGATGGTATTACATTGAAAAGGCAAGGGGTATATATAAATACTGAATCTACAGGGGCCTATTTACAAATTCTATAAAGCCTAGGGGGTATATACAAAAAAACTCTTTTTGTTAGGCAACTAATTTTTTTCTAGAGTATATTACCCCACTCCTCATGGAGTTTTAAATCATTTTTATCTAACTATTATTAATTTTGAAAAATATAGAAACATAGATTCATGATGTTTTTCCGGAAAAATCCCATTATACTCATCATAACCCAAAAACGCCATCAGCGTCTTACAAAGACCATAGTGGTCCTAGGGGTCTTGCTTGGGTTTTTTTTTGTGTTGCGCTCTGAGCTGGGATATCCCTGCTCCTTTTAACTTAGGGAAATTCTATATATCATTGTTCATAGAGGAATGTGGGCGTGCTCAACAGAATGGGAGGGTGCATATAGAATTTCCCTTTAACTTAAGACATCCCAAAACCCTTGTATCCCTTTTCGTTATTCTCACATCTTCTTCTCCCTTCCACGAGAACACAGTGTCCTGGGCTCTGTTTCTGGAATTCAAATTTCGAATCGAAGAAGCAACAAGACTTTACAAAAGGCTGATCGGAGAAGAACAGTGGATTCATTCTCGGTTACAAAATCACAGGTGGTTCATTGTTACAGATCAACCTGATCTGTGGTAAGCCATCGTAGATCAGATTTGCAGTTGCAAACCGGACTCAAAGAAGGTTGTAGAGGTTTTGCGTCACAGTTGAATGTTTTGCTCTTTCCCCTTTTTCGTGCAAGGGCGGACCCGAAATATTTTTCATTATGGATTGTTTTGATTGTTGAAGATACTAGTCATGAATACATATCGGGGAAGAAGAAAAATGAAAACATGGAGGGAATTAGTGAATAAGATTTGTTAATATTTTGCTTGTGAATTGAGAAGGAAACAGGTAGAGAAAAGTTTTTTAAAATCCCCCCCATCCCCGCCCCCCCCAATCAATTTCTCTGGAGCCTCCAATAAACTTGGAGCAAAGCCATAAAAGCCAAAAGCATGTACAGAGAAAGTATCACTTAGTCAGAGAGATTGTGCAGAGATGTGATATTGCTATTACCAAGATAGCCTCTGCGGACAATCTAGCAAATTCCTTTATTAAGCCTTTGACTACCAAAGTCTTTGAGCAACATGTAGACGGGATGGGCATGAGATGCAACCCTGACTAGCATTGAGCCCAAGTGGGAGATTGTTAGATTGTATAGACTCAATCCATCAGTTGATGTAATAAATTGATTAATTTCTCTATATGTCAATAAAATCATGCTTTTCTTTCATGAGATGAATGATGTTTTACTATTTAATGCACATGACCAATATATATGACACGATGGTTCATGAATTGAACCGGGCCCCATTATTATATTAGATGTGATATATGTGTACGGATGAGATCCACACACAGGAGACATGTTTCACAAATCTTATACTTAAATATTTTCACAACCAATGATGAGACTAGGCATCTCATCTGATAAGGTTGTAGCACTTTGATCACTATGAGATAGTATGATTTCTTTCGATCATCAAAATGTAAGATTCTGGATCATAGTGCTGGTACATTGGATGTATTGAAGGACCATGAAAAGAACCTTATGGAATACTATCTCAAGTTTAAAGTCTGCTCTCATAATTCCTTAGCAATAGGCTCTCAATCCTGAGACATTGATGAACTCAAGTTTCTATCTATTCATTTGATTTGAGTCACCAATGAGTGAGGCCAACTGTAGGTCAACACCTCGGTGTCTTGGGTATGTGATAGTAGGACTGTGGGAACATCCAATGGTTAAGATGGAATCTATCTACATTATCCTCTTCTGCCAATTAATGGATTTGTCATTAGTAAGTGCGCACCCATATTGATTAAGAGTTAATTGGATGGTACTGATGATCACTGTGATTAATTGAGGCTCAAGGATAATAAGATGTGGATCTAAAATTGGAAAAGACAGATTTATTCCAATTGATTCATGGATATTGATAGAGGGGCCTACTTGTGGTAATCGGGAAGTTTAGGGTCTTCTTTGTAATTTATTCCTAAGACTGGACTGCAATTGCATTTATATAGTGGTGTTATTTGCAATTAGTTGCGGGCTCAGATTGCACATGAGATGTGGGGTCGCAGTGTCCCAATTGGAGCCAGCTTTCTATGGAATCCCTGGTTGTCCCCACGCTAGTTCAAGTTATTAAAAAGATACTAATCCTACTTGAACTTTAAAAGGAAGGAATTAGAAAGTGACTATTTCTATTTGAAGTAGAACTTCTAATAGTGGTAATAGTTAGCTTACTAATTGTTGTGGAAGTGGGACTTCTATAGTAATTAGAAAGGGAGAAAGTTACTAATTTGTAATGGGAGTTGGACTTCTATTTCAAATAAGAAAAGATGAGTTTTGAGAGGCTATATAAGGGGATCCAACCCCTCTTGGACGTCCACCAATGGAGAAAAACCCCAGCCTCTATTTTGTGCAATTGTTGCAGTCCTCTCTCTTCTCTCTTTCTCTTCTAATTCCTTGGAGTTTCTAGTAGAGTTTTCTCTTGAAGTTTCCACCAATCTTCTTGAGAAAAGAGATCTGATAGCGGGTCATAGAGTGGAAGAGAACAAGGTCTTGGAGATCCTAATTGGTTCAAGAAGAGTTTTTGATACAAGCTAATTGTCTTCTTTTCCATTAGAGCACTACCGGGCTCCAAAGGTATAATCTGTTTTTCCTTTTATTGTGGATTATTTTGGTTGCATGATGCTGCTGATTTCTTCCTTTTAGATAGGTTTTATTGCTGTACTTGATTGATGAGATGGAGTGATTGCATCCTGGATATGATTTATGGCCTTAAGGGCACTTGATCCTTGAGTCAAGTAGGTCAAAAGTTTTAGAAATCTGTCTACGAGGCCCACCTACTTCCAGCAATTGGTATCAGAGCCATACCTCATCTCCAATCATGTTAGATCAGCGATATAGATCTAATATTTGCTTAAGATGTGAAGAGGATAGACCTAGGGCTATGTAAGAATCAGTTCTAGTGTTTTTCTGCATTTATTATGTTTTCTCAATGCACAAGAAGGGACAAGTTCGGGCAAAATCGCGTTTTTCTGCAAAAACCCCGAGTTAAGTGGTCGACTTTTATCGGCGGCCACAACTTTTACCGGTGGCCAGAACAAACTTTTACCGGTGGTCCCTGGCCCCCGCTATAGGCAGTCTTTTGGTGTGGCTATCCGGGTTTGTCCATCATGAGATGATGAATGGTGGCTTCCTAACCCTAGTCCCTATTGTGCATGTGATACTTTTTTTACAGGCTCATGTCCTCTCCATATGGCCCACAAGACTTTTACTTTCTTTTTATGGCTATTGGTTTATTTAAGGTAAGTGTAAATGGCATCATGGTTTCCTTGGTTTCCCGTGAAAGGGCAAGGCATGATGAATTTTCCTATAACCCTTTTATTTCCATGTTTAGATTACCATGTAAGTCTCATTATTAAGGCATACGAATTTTTGTAATTTTTCTAAATAAAAAAATTGTAAATTCTGGCGATGTCCGAAAAGAAAAGGGAAAGTGAAGTTGGACTCCAAATCAAAGAGTTTGAAGATTACCAAAAGGCGTTTTGGAGATGCCCAAAGAGTTTGAGGAATCCCAAAGTTTTGGAAAGTCTAGAAGTCCAAGAAGTCTATTCCACTTGGGCCATGTGGAGGAAATGACTAGTTTCTATTTTTGCACTTTCGATTTGTTGATGGTTGCTTTTATAGAATGTTTTCAAATCTGATCCAAATATAGCAATTTTCAAAATTGGTCAAATCAAATTAATTTTTGGAAAGAGTTCTAATTAGAGTTGGTGGGCCCATGAGATAGATCAATTAGTAACACTAATTTTAGAAACTGGACTTTCCTTAAAATAACTTGACTTGGAATCAATCATTGGTCATATTATGAAATGATTTGATGTCTATATATGTGAACCCATATACCTATAAGAAAATCATCAATTCTAAAATATTAAGTAGGAGCGGGGCATTTATACTTAGAAATCCCCATGGTTTTCCACTATACGTCCATTGTAAGGAAAGTATTAGCCTCGTGCCATCTTGAAAATGGCCGTTCCCCACGGAGGGCTTGTATTTGTCTGGTTACTAGATATGGATCTCTTATGGATAGTGTTGATGAGACGGGGTGGGGGCCTACTCCCCAAGGAGGAGCTGCTCGCAACGATTGTCATACAATGCTAGTTGTGGGTTACACTTAACTAAAATAATGATGTAGTATCCCCAAGGATTTGCCTAATGTATTTTAGAAACCAAAGTTAATCGGGAGTCATACATTATTTTGTATGAGATACCTAGATAATAATGAATGATGGGGATCATGGATAGTTAGTCTTAGTCCTAATCTTGACCAACTTTGATCAGCACCAATCTAGGTGGTATTCGCACTCCCCAAGGAGGTATACCCGGGGGATTGAGATTCCGATGTATTTTAAATTTTGTGGTTATGAGGATTCCTACATAAATTTGGTAGAATACTAAACTCTAACGTCATTTAAATTCATTAATTGAATGTATGGTTATGTGCTACAGTATTTCAAACATGAATTCGAATACTTTCAATCCACTTGCAACCATCCTTAACCAGAATAAGTTGGTGGGATCCAACTATGTAGACTGGAAACGGAACCTAGATATTGTTCTGACTGCTTCAGGATATAAATATGTCCTTACTAAACCCCCTCTTGATGAGCCTGGGTCGGATGCATCGGAAGAAGAAAATGAACTTTACACCAAATGTGCCAAAGACGATGAGATGGCCAGATGTTACATTCGGGCATCTATGTCTAGTGTTTTGCAACACCAACATCAATCCTAAAAGACTGCATACGATATTATATTGAACTTAAAGGAGATGTTTGCGGAACAGGGCAAGTCTAGGCAGGCAGCTATGAGGGTACTCATTAACACCAAGATGGCTGAAGGTACATCAGTACAGGAACATATGCTGAAAATGATGGACTCATTGGATGAGTTAGATGTACTGGGGGTTGCAATTGATGTAGAATCACAGATCAACATAATCCTTGAGTCACTACCAGAGCCATTCAATAATTTCAAGGTCAATTATAATATGAATAAGATGAATCTGACTCTGGCTGAGCTGTCTAGTCAGCTGGTAGTGACTGAAGAGATTATGAAGAAAAAGCCAATTGCCTTAGTGACAGAAAAGTCAGATGCCAAGCCCAACCCGAAAGACAAATGGCGGAAAGGCAAAAAGAAATCAGTTCCGAAGGGTCCAAAGGTGGAGAATGGTCCTAATGGTAGCATGGCAGGCTAAGGGTTCAGGGACAAAAGGAAAGTGTTTCCATTGTGGTAAGACAAGACATTGGAAAATGAATTGTCCAGAATATCTGTTTAAAAAGAAGACCTCAGGTATGATTGAGTCACTTATTTCTAAAGTTAATTTTGCAACTCGCACTTCAGAATCCTTGTGTGTGGACTCCGGGGCATCTAATCACATATTTAATTCATTGTAGGGGTTCAGTGAAACCAGGAAGCTCAGTGACGAAGAAATCATTGTCAACGTAGGATCTGATGCTAAGGCAGGGGTTGTTTCAGTGGGAGTTATTACTTTATG
Organism: Camphora micrantha; assembly: GCA_003546025.1. NCBI lineage: Eukaryota > Viridiplantae > Streptophyta > Magnoliopsida > Laurales > Lauraceae > Camphora > Camphora micrantha. The sequence continues at coordinate 31,631,172 of QPKB01000003.1, read as the reverse complement.
TTTCTCAAATAATAAATTAGTTTCATCAGACACATTATATGTACCGTCTTTACGGCGGAATTTAATTTCAATTTCTAGTTTGGTGAATAAAAGTTATTCTATTACTTTTGGTACTGAAGTTGTCATAAAGAAGAATGATACTTTTATATGTTCTGACAAGGTAACAAATAGGCTTTATTTGTTAACTCCCACGATATATGAGATACATGGTACTGAAACAATTAATAGACCATCATTAAAGAGGAAGTCACCTTCATCTAATCCAACAAAACTTTGGCACTTGAGGCTATGTCATATAAACCTAAATAGGATTGACAGGCTAGTGAAAGATGATATCTTGTCTTCACTGGTGGTAGACCTAATGCCTGTCTGTGAGTCCTGTCTGGAAGGTAAAATGACCAAAAGACCATTTTCATCTAAGAGCAATAGGGCCAAAGATTTATTGGAATTAGTGCATACTGATGTGTGTGGACCCATTAATGTCAGAGCCAGAGGAGGATATGAGTATTTCATCACTTTCACAGATGATTACTCAGGATATGGATACATATACCTTATGCACCGCAAGTCCGAGTCTTTTGAAAAGTTCAAAGAGTCTCGAGTGAAAGCAGAAAAGCAATTATGTAAAATTATCAAGACTCTTCGATCAGATCGAATAGGGGAATATCTCTCTGTTGATTTTATGGGATACTTATCAGAGAATGAGATTCTATCCTAGTTGTATGCTCCTGGTATGCTTCAACAGAATGGAGTAGCGAAAAGAAGGAATCAAACCTTTTTAGATATGATCGGGTCTATGTTGAGTTTCTCAGGATTACCTATATCCTTTTAGGGATATGTCTTGGATACTGTAATGTACATATTAAACCTCGTACCATCTAAGTCTGTACCTAATACTCTCCGGGAGTTGTGGTCTGGGCGAAAGCCTAGTCTGCAACATTTACACATTTTAGGTTGTCTGGCACACGTGCTAAAGGTTAAGACGGATAAGTTGGAAACGAAGTCGGAAGTATGCACGTTTGTAAGATATCCTAAAGGAACTAAAGGTTAGTTATTCTATAATCCTAGAGAGCAGAAATTACTGGTAAGTACTAATGCGGTTTTTCTGGAAGAAAATTATATGATGGACCGAAAATCTTGAGATAAGGTGATCTTGGAAGAGATTCAAGAACAATCAATTCCAAATCCAAGAGTGACAGAACTTGAGGAAGAACTACCATTACCAGACCCAGTAGTTACACTAGTGCCTCGTCGTAGTGGGAGGATTGTCAGACCCTTTGACAGGTTCTCGTTTTTGGGAGAGTCTTAAGAGGCTATCCCGGAAGAACCAGAACAAGATCCATGTAACTATGATGAAGCAATTAATGACATAGATTCGGGACGTTAGCAAGATGCAATGAAAGCTGAGATGGAGTCTATGTACTCTAACCAGGTTTGGAAACTTGTGGACTTGCCTGCCAATATCAAACCTATTGGGTGCAAGTGGGTCTACAAGAGAAAAAGAGGACCAGATGGTAGAATAGAGACTTTTAAGGCCAGGCTTGTTGCGAAAGTGTATATTCAGAAAGAGGATATCGATTACGAGGAAACCTTTTCGCCGGTAGTCATGCTCAAGTCCTTCCGGATACTCTTATCCATTGCGGCTCATCTCGATTATGAGATTTGACAAATGGATGTCAAGAAGGCGTTTCTCAACAGCCATTTTGAGGAAGACATTTATATGGTGCAGGCAGACGGTTTTGTAGCTAAAAACCAATAGAAAAATATTTGTAAGCTGCAGAAGTCCATTTATGAATTGAAGCAGGCATCCCCAAGCTGGAACATCCGTTTTGACCAGGCAATCAAGTCATTTGGTTTTTGTCAAAATCCAAATGAGTCATGTGTGTATATAAAAAGTGAAGGTGATAGAGTAGTTTTTCTGGTTTTATATATCGACGACATCCTTTTCCTCGGGAAAGACGTAAGAATGTTGTCAATAGTGAAAGTTTGGTTGGCAAAGACTTTTGATATGAAGGACTTGGGAGAAACTAGATACATCCTAGGGATCAAAATCCATCAAGACTGGAAAAATAGGATGATTGGCTTATCTCAAGCTACATACATAGATAAGGTACTGGTACGGTTTGCTATGCAAGACTCCAAGAAGGGTATTACACCTTTTAGGCATGGAGTGCACCTGTTCAAAGATCAGTGTCCTAAGACACCTGAGGAAAAGGAGCAGATGAGGTCGATACCATATGCCTCAGCTGTTGGTAGTCTCATGTATGCTATGCTAATGTACTAGACTGGATATCTTTCATGCAGTAGGCCTAGTCAGTAGATATCAGTCTAATCCAGGACCTGAACATTGGACTGATGTAAAATTTATTCTCAACTACTTGAGAAGGACTAGAGATTACATGTTGATTTATAGTAGTGATGAGCTGATTCCAGTCAGATACACAGATTCTGACTTCATGTCAGAGAAGGACTCCAAGAAATCCACCTTTGGTTATGTGTTTATGTTTGGTGGCGAAGCTATCAGCTGGAGGAGTATAAAACAGGAATGTACCGCTAATTCCACCTCGGAGGCTGAATATGTAGCGGCGTATGAAGCAGCTAAGGAAGCAGTATGGTTCAAAAGATTCCTTATGGAACTTGAGGTGGTAACCTTGGCATGACAGCCGCTAACAGTTTACTGTGACAACAGCGGGGAAGTCGCTCAATCCAAATAGCCCAGAAGCCATAAAAGCCAAAAGCATGTACAGAGAAAGTATCACTTAGTCAGAGAGATTGTGCAGAGATGTGATATTGCTATTACCAAGATAGCCTCTGCGGACAATCTAGCAAATTCCTTTACTAAGCCTTTGACTACCAAAGTCTTTGAGCAACATGTAGACGGGATGGGCATGAGATGCAACCCTGACTAGCATTGAGCCCAAGTGGGAGATTGTTAGATTGTATAGACTCAATCCATCAGTTGATGTAATAAATTGATTCATTTCTCTATATGTCAATAAAATCATGCTTTTCTTTCATGAGATGAATGATGTTTTACTATTTAATGCACATGACCAATACATATGACATGATGGTTCATGAATTGAACCGGGTCTCATTATTATATTAGATGTGATATATGTGTATGGATGAGATTCATACACAGGATACATGTGTCACAAATCTTATACTTAAATATTTTCACAACCAATGATGAGACTGTGCATCTCATCTGATAAGGTTGCAGCACTTTGATCACTATGAGATAGTGTGATTTATCTCGATTATCAAAATGTAAGATTCTGGATCATAGTGCTAGTACATTGGATGTATTGAAAGACCATGAAAAGAACCTTATGGAATACTATCTCAAGTTTAAAGTCTGCTCTCATAATTATCTAGCAATAGGCTCTCAATCCTGAGACATTAATGAACTCAAGTTTCTATCTATTCATTTGCTTTGAGTCACCAATGAGTGAGGCCAACTGTAGGTCAATACCTCGGTGTCTTGGGTATGTGGTAGTAGGACTGTGGGAACATCCAATGGTCAAGATGGAATCTATCTACATTATCCTCTTCTGCCAATTAATGGATTTGTCATTAATAAGTGCGCACCCATATTGATTAAGAGTTAATTGGATGGTACTGATGATCACTGTGATTAATTGAGGCTCAAGGATAATAAGATGTGAATCTAAAATTGGAAGAGACAGATTTATTCCAATTGATTCATGGATATTGATAGAGGGCCCTACTTGTGGTAATCGGGAAGTTTAGGGTCTTCTTTGTAATTTATTCCTAAGACTGAACTGCAATTGCATTTATATAGTGGTGTTATTTGCAATTAGTTGTGGGCCTGGATTGCACATGAGATGTGGGGTCGCGGTGTCTCAGTTGGAGCCAGTTTTCTATGGAATCCCTGGTTGTTCCCACGCTAGTCCAAGTTATTTGAAAGATACTAATCCTACTTGTACTCTAAAAAGAAGGAATTAGAAAGTTACTATTTCTATTTGAAGTAAAACTTCTAATAGTGGTAATAGTTAACTTACTAATTGTTGTGGAAGTGAGACTTCTATAGTAATTAGAAAGGAAGAAAGTTACTAATTTGTAATGGGAGTTGGACTTCTATTTCACATAAGAAAAGATGAGTTTTGAGAGGCTATATAAGGGGATCCAACCCCTCTTGGACGTCCACCATTGGAGAAAAACCCCAGCCTCTATTTTGTGCAATTGTTGCACTCCTCTCTATTCTCTCTTTCTCTTCTAGTTCCTTGAAGTTTCTAGTAGAGTTTTATCTTAAAGTTTCCACCAATCTTCTTGAGAAAAGAGATCTGACAGCGGGTCATAGCGTGGAAGAGAACAAGGTCTTGGAGATCCTAATTGGTTCAAGAAGAGTTCTTGATACAAGCGCATTGTTTTCTTTTCCATTAGAGCACTACCGGGCTCCAAAGGTATAATCTGTTTTTCCTTTTATTGTGGATTATTTTGGTTGCATAGTGCTGCTGATTTCTTCCTTTTAGATAGGTTTTATTGTTGTACTTGATTGATGAGATGGAAGGATTGCATTCTGGATATGATTTATGGCCTTAAGGGCACTTGATCCCTGAGTCAAGTTGGTCAAAAGTTTTGAAAATATGTCCACGGGGCCCACCTACTTCCAACATAGACATGTAAAGAATCATTTTTGAAATGATCTGATTTTGCCCTGCTACTTCTTCGATGAGTCCTGCTGCTCAGTGGATCTGCAAAGTCCTACTACTTCTTCTCTTCTTCAATGAGTCCCTACTCAAAGAAAATGAGTCCATACTTAGTGAAAATGGGGGGAAGAATGAAAATGGGAAAAAGGATTTTAGGACCTTTTAAGGTAAAAGGAGCAGGGATATTCCTGCTAAGAGAAAAAGTAAAAAAAAAAAAAAAAAATCAAACTGGGCCTTTGGGACTACTATGGTCTATATAAGAAATTGATGACGTTTTTGGCTTTTGACAAGTCTAAGGAAACTTTTTCGGTTAAATCCTCTAGATTCTTTCAAAGAAATATGCAAAGTAATTAGAAAAATCTTTTAAATTATTAGAGAAATGCTCCATTAACCTTTTGGTTTGCCTTTATTTTAGATCCTAAGGTTAAATTAACATGTGTTGAAACTTTACTTGAAGAAATTATTAAAAATATGAATGTTAATGATTCAAATGTAAGTAATTTTTCTTTTATAAAGCAATCTTTGGAATCACTTTCATATAAAGTAATCTAATCGAATGGGGGGAACTGGAAGTGGAACAGAAGAAAAAAGTAGTACCCCTTCCCAAACAAAATCCAGAAAAGAAAAGGCAATTTGGAGTCTTATTTCCCACAATCTTGGGGCAGCAGACCTTCATATGAAGGCAACTAAATTATGTTTGTATTTATCTCAATTGTGCTGATTGACTGCGAACATGATAATAATGGTCCCTTTTTTTGATATTTTAGTATGGTGGAAATCATATGAACATTGATATACTATATTTTTTGTCATGGCTCGTGATTTACTCACAATTTCAGTATCTATAATTACCTCATAATAGGCTTTTGGTGGAAGTAGAGACTCACCGACAACAAGAGGACAAATATAGCAGAAGAACTAGTAAAAACATGCATTTGCTTATGAGACTGATTTTCTGAAAAAAAGAGGGAGTTGAACAAAGCGGAGGTAGAAGAATTAGAAGATAACTTTGCAGCAGTAGATATATTACAAAAGATAAAGTTGTAATCATTATTCAAAGTTGTAATCTTTTTCTTTTCTTTTTTTTTTTTCCGATTTTAGCATTTTTCTTTCAAAGTTATAATCTTATTCCAAGATATTATTTTATTTAAAGATTTAGTTTTCTTTAAATATGAAATTTTATTCAAAGTTGGGATTCAAAGTATGATTTTCATTTCAAAGTTGTAATTTTCATTTCAAATTCCAACATACCATTAAAATTTATTTTCATCGAAAAGCTTTACAACTTAGAATACCATTAAACTTTCATTAAATTTTATGATCTCAATCAATTTTATAATCTAAGTTGTAATTCTAATGTTATTCCTTTCAAATTGGTAAATTTTTTCTATGGTATTCAATTTTTTTTCTTAATGGTATTCAATTCCTAAGTATCTTAATGAATGCAATTCCTAAGTTTCTTAATGAAAGATAAAAGGCCGTAAAAAAATTTGAGAAAAAGGGCCAGTTAGGCCCGGCCTGCCCCAGACTGAACTAGCCCGGCTCGATGGGCTGGCATGGCCCGACTGGGGCCGTGCTGGGCTGAGTACCCAGGTCCCTAGTTCCAGCCAGCATTCACAGGCTGGCATGGCTGGGCCCTTGCAAAAGTGGGCCGTGATGGGCCACTCAATAAATAAATAAATAATTACCGGTGGCCCAACCCATCAAAAAATAAAAAAATAATCTCATGACCATATGTTTCATTATCGTCATCAATACATCATCATCATGTCAGTTCCATCCGTATTGCTATTGTCAATCGTTGTCAACAACATTATTGAGACCACATGCATGATGACTGACGAGGAGCAAACAAATTAAGGCTACTCTCACTCTACTCTACTCTTGTCTTGTACCCTCCACTCTACTCTTGTCTTGTACTCTTGACTTATTATTTAGAAGAATCAGACAAAGTTTTGCAGCACATCCCATCCCATCCTAGGCTGCAGCTCCAATCCTTATCATTTGTTAGAGATCTTAAACCGACACAATCACGTGGATTTTGGACTTGCACATGATCTTTAGATCTATGATTTAAAAGGGGTTGGTGAAGATAGGATCATGTGATGTGCCAAGTCACAAACAGTCTCTTCAAGCTCCTCTTTGGGTTTGTACTTTATATATTCAGGTTTAAGAAGAACAGGAAGCAAAAGGTAAACACGCACATAGAAAGGATTTCAGATCCCCTACAGCAAGATTGCACAATAGTTTCAAGGAAGTGGTGAATTCATCAGTGAGGCCCGCCTAGCACTGCTATACTGTGAGTTTCATGTCCAATTAATATTCTTGAAAAACTTTGCATATCAGCTCCGATGCATCAATGAGTAACAAAGTAAGAGCAGATGTCCACGGATTTTTATTGGAAGGGTTAAAACTTAGAAGGTCAGACACACCTTCTATTTATAAAGATCCTACGCACTGAGGCGGACCTACATGTATTAAGTTGGGGCCAACATTTAAAAAAAAATCCATTAGGGCTCTAAGAGAAGCCTGGTCGAGCCCCCACTTAAAATAATGCATAGCTCCTACCTCCTTTTCCCCAACTCAAAAAATCTCTCCCTTTCACCAACTCAAAACGTCCCTTTCCTTGTCTCTTTTCCTCTCTAAAAAAGTCATTGAAATTTAAAAGAACTAAGCGTATTGATGATTACCATTAATATAAGAATATTAATGATTTGGGTCAAAAAGTTTGTGACTCGTAGATTTATAGGTTGGATTTTATATATATATATTTCTCACAAATTGCTTAAAATTCTTTTTTTTTTTTTTTTTTTTTTTTGTCCACTTGAAATATGGGTTTTGAAGAAGGAACCTTAGAACATAGTACAAATGTCATAGAAATTTTGATGACAGAATGTTAGTTGATGTAATTAGAAGTTTTGTAATTGCAATATTTTCTATTTTTGCAAGAGTTAATGTTAAAAAAGAACAAAAAAATAGTAATCGAATTTTTCAATTGACTATCATAAGCCCCTTTCAAATAGAAATACTGACCATTCCGCCACTGCCTACACACACCTTTGTCGGAGAAGAGAAAAGTGTATAATAGCAAATAAAATGGTGACACTCCCAAGCACTATTGATTGGCCATCCTTTTAAAACATTATAATGAGACAAGTCAATGGGGCATTAGAACGTGCTCACTGTTGTACTCTTGAGATTGTGGATTCAAGTTATGCCACACCAATAAAAATAAAAATAAAAGTTACAATCTCGTCACCTTCCTGGAGAGGTTTAGATGATGTTTTCTCCAGCAAAAGGAAAATGGACAATTCTTCAAATACTAGGGGAAAGAATAATGCATCTTCTCTTATTGTAACTCTTTTTTCTTTTTTTCTTTTTTTCTTTTTTTTGTGTGTCTGTCTAAAAGATAATACATTTTTGAGCACCTGTTTGTGATGCTATATTGTGCTATGATGAATCGACGTGCGATTTGACACATGATAAGGACGATTTGGATTAGAGGCCCTCTCCTCTCAGGTGCGCTCATGGTCATTTTTGCGTGTGGGGCCCACCTGGCACCCCCACCTTGGGATGGGAGATCCCCCAACCGGGTCAATCCTCACCTACCTACTTGTGTACAATGATAGAGACTCCAATCATTCTAATCCCTTTGATCAACGGCCAATAAATTCCCACCTTCCAAAATGAGTATACCATTGATCCAACGGGTGCCAAATTACAGGACCCATGACTATAGGAGGGGTCCCTGTGTTTTGGTCCACTCAGATGTGGTTTCAGGTGGACCCCACACACTTTGAGGCTGATCTTTGGATGAGCACCTGTTTCCAAAATAACTCGATGGAATGGGTGAATCTTTATATCAACAGTAGCCAGTTATTATGATTGCAAGATCTTCACCGACAGGTGCGCCGTGGGCGTACCTGTTTGTGTGCAGGCCACAGAAGAAGAGAAAAAAAAAAAAAATTCCACGGAAGATTTCATCCTCATAGGAATTTATTTTTCGACGAGTTGTAAAAATTTAGTCCATTTTTATACTTTTCTGCAAGAAAGAAGTGACCACACCAAATATAAAATTTTACTGTTGCATGAGATTTAATTTATACGATCCTTATTTTTTCTGCATAAAACTGGCGATACAAACGTATCCTAAAAAGTACCTGAGAAAAATTCCACATGGCTTCCATGGGAGACAAACTCGCCCATTATCACGTTAATGCTTTAAACATACTTAATGAATAATAAAATCAAAATATTATTTTCATAAAAGATTAATGCAATTTGCATTAAACCATCACAGCTTATTTATAGTATAATTACATCAAATTCTTTCAAGCCTACACTGATTCCATTTCTTTTTTCAAAAAAGAAGTCTATACTGTATTCTATTCATAATTTTATTAGGAAATCCTGCATATCTTAACTATATCCTGATACATATTAGATAATCTAGTATATTTTAATTAAACTAACCTTTTCCATCAAATTCAAGATCTTTTATTAAAGAAGCCGGTGAACTGGAGTCGCATTAAATAAAGTCATGAATGCATGCTAAAAGAAGCCGTTACAAGCCCCTGTATCAACACAATTATTATGAAATAGTTTTAAACAGGGGAATCTTGTTTAATTTGGACAAATCGGGGCGACACGCGAGGGGGTGGAGGCAGGGTGGAGGACCCCTCGTGTATCAGCCCCCCATTAACGAAACAGGGGATCCGGACTCAGTTTTTAAATCTTCTATTTGAAAACATTCATTCTGAATACAAGAAGAAGAAAAAGAGAATAGAGGAGAAAACTTTTTAGAGACCACTTGCACTTTATTGTTTCACTTTGAGGGGTGACAAAATTTGACCCAACATGTTAAGACAACCCGTTTCCAACTTGCAATTGAATTGGTTGAAACCGCTATAAACCCTCCCTCCTCTCCCATATAAACTTTAATTAGCGAAAGGCACTCGTACTAATTACAGAATCAAGTAACAGATGACATTTGCTTGAGAAACACAGTCAGACAGTATTTGCAACATAAAATTTTCTCCGACGTTATATTTGAAAGAACAGAGAGTCAAAAGAAAAACATTATAGATAGGGGGAAGAGAGGAGATTTTTTTTTTCTTCTCCTAACCTAGAACCATAAACCAAATGGCCTTTGTGAACTTCATAATTATACTGTTCCAAGCTGCAGAACAGCTGGTTGAGATCATGGGCATGTGAGCTGAAGTGAGTGAGTTTAAATATGAATTCAAGGTTTTCTGCCGCCTTTCCCCGTTTATTACTATTTTACATATCTTATGATGAAATTTAAAAGAAAAATATTATGTGGTTCCATATTAGAGTGATTTTGTAAAAAAGTAAAGGGGTTGTGCATTCAAAACTGTAGAGTATATACAATTTGGTTTTTATTAGAATATTTTAAATTGGACCTTAGAGAAGATGTGGGTTTCGCTAAAAGTCAAAATTGAAAGAAAGCAGTTCAAATTGAATGCAGACACTTTAATATATAAAATTAGACAGTTTTTTTCTGAACTGTTATAACAATAAATAATATGATTCATGGGCCTGTTTCTCTTTAATTTCCTTTTCTTCTCTCCACAAAAACCTACAATAACTAATTTGTACAAGTGGTTCCAAATTTAATAGCAACTGAAAAAGAGTGTTTACTGCTGGAACGATCAAGATTCAAGTAGGAGTCTGGGTGTTCATGGGCCTGGCTGGGCCAAGATATATCCAGGCCCGAAGGCGCATGCTTATATATAGCCCAAGCCGGCATGAGCCCGCCCATTTAGCCAGCCGGACTGGGCATGGTCAGGCTGTCACTTTTGGGGCGTTTAGTTCCTTCTTTAGGTGAAGTAGACATTAAACTATATGCACTACTTATTCGGCACAGGCCAGGCTACGTTGCAGGCTTTCTGTCACTTACTCCAAGCCCTAACCATTTAATAAACAGACAGAAATCTCGACCCAAGCCCAGCCCAAAGTGGTATGGGCACGGTCCATGAAAAGTGAAAACCCATAAGTAGGAGTATCAGATAACAGTTGAACATCATCAACCTACAGAACCTCCATCTCGACCTAAACAGTTTAGTTCTGACGTTTGAGTCACCCAAAATCCTTGTTCATGTTAGCTATTTGCAGATTTTCAGCTGAACAAGATAAGCTCTTCAGAATCCAGAGTCATAATAATTATTCAAAAGTGGAGTTCATAAAGACAGCGTTTGACAGTGGAAAAGTGCATTTACCAGCAGTCAGAATGGGCCAAAGCTTGCTCAAGCCCAGCTCATTTACCTATTGAGCATAATATTTAGCTCCGGAACCACCCATGGGCCTGAAAGTTATGACAAAGCCCAGCCCATTCAAAACCCAATATATTTTGAAAATTATATGCACTTTTTTATGTGCCGCCCACCCAAGATTTTGTTTCTACAAAATGGGCCCCATCAAGGAAGAATGCCCAGGTCCGCCCCTACTTGCAATATTTACGAGAAAAAATAAAAACCTACGAAAAATACTAGATATTTTAGACTCAAACTAAACCAAAATGGAAGGAAATAATGCTGATGATTAATGGCATCTAATTATCACACCCTCAAATCATAATCATGGGATTGTGTCTTTCATCATTACACATCATCATAGTGCGTATTGTTATCATCATCATGACATCATCATCATATCAATAATTGTCTTGACATTATTGAGACCACATGGTGAGGATTAATGATTAAACAAACAAAGGCTTAGTTAACTCTTTTTCCTCTTTCTCTGGTCTTTGTATCCAAACACTAACAAGAAGGTGAACTTAACAAGCAATAGACAAAGTTTTGTTGCACATTTTCCATCTGATGCGCTGCATTTGCTGTTTTTATTCACCTTTTTTCTTTCCTGATATCTTTAGAAACCGACAGATTGTGGTGGATATTGGACTTTGCTTGTCTCTAGATCTACGTTGAACAATTGAAAATAGATGGGTGAAGATAGGATCATGTGCTAACAAGATACTAAAACAGTCTTTCTTAACTCTTCTCTTGCGCATATTTCGAGATGATAGCTCAAAAAAAGTGCATTTCCACACAGAAAGTTTAGATCCCCCAATGATGGCAAGCATTTAGGAGCATAAGATTTAAATCAGTTAGAGAGACCCACCAGTAAAATTCAAACTGCTCAATACCACTGGTCTGCAAAAAAAAACAAATTAAGGAGTTGCTCCCATGTAGATACATTCATCAGGTTACAAATTATCAATTTAATTTGGGTGGGGTGGGGTGGGGTTGGGGGAGGATTATTCTCATTGGAGGCAAGGTTTTTTTTTTTTTTTTTTTTGTCCTTTGTTGAGATATAAAGTAATGGATTTGTGATGATGGGTGGTTCTAGTTTTAGAAGTGGGTCCTTTTCAGTACTAGATTTAGAAGTGGGCTCTGTCTAGTTGCAGTTTTAGGATTGGATTTGAAGGAGCATCTCATTTTTTAAGTAATTGCTTTTAAGAATTAGGAAACTTGACCAAAGAGGAAAGGGTGAGTAGATAATGCAGTGTGTCTGTTGCTCCTGTCTCCTGGGCAAAGAAGACGATTCCTCGTTGTGCGAGAAGCATATGGGAAAGGGTGAGATGACTTGATGACTTGTTTCATTGTGCATATATATAATATATGAGCAATATTATATGACCAACTATTATAAGCAGATGATGATAAATGAGCTCAAGCTGACGATGGAATGATCTCAGGTCGGTAAATTTTTTTTTTTTTTTTTTTTCCTTCACTTACTTGGCTCGGTGGACAAGTTGAAGATGAGTAAAACCACCCACAAAGGATCGGTCAGTTTGGTAACTCTATTAATATAGTCAAGTCAAGTAAAGTTGATTTAAAAAAAAAGAATAAAATATAAGTGTGTTATGATGGTATTTTGTTTTTTGTTGTTTTTTATGGAATCTTTTTTATTTTTTGTATGGAAAAATGAAATTTTTTTGTATTTCAATGGATAAAAGTAGTTGTTTTTTGACTTTTTGTATGAAAAAGATGGGAAGAGTTTTGAATAAAGTGCATTTGATGTGACATCTTATCTGAAAAATGAAGGCTTTACTTGATTTTGATTGTATCAGTAAAGTGTCAAACGGGCCTAAGCTCCCCATGTCGGTAATCCTTTGTTACTTCACATTTATGTTACATTCATGTTCTTCATTTCATTTCCTGGTCATCACTTTGTTTCAATTGATGTCAAAGTCAGATATAACAAATAGATTCTCCCTCAAATTAGACCCGTTTGAATCACTTCTCGTGCTCAATCCAAGCCATCTATATCATTTTTTTTTTTTTATAAGATAGTAAAAGAATTATTTGTTTATAAGAAATCTAAGAATTGTACTTAAGATTTTTTTCAAATGTTGTCTCCTGATAAGTTGTAGATGTCAAGGGCTTATCAGGTGCACAAGGTCCATTCACAACTCACTGTGGGGCCCACTTGGGATGCGACCGGAGGGGTGTGGATCTCTTTATCTGGGTGGGCCTATCTATGTACAAAACATGGGCCCATTTGATCATCATAACCCTTCATCAATAACCAACAAGTTTCACCCTGCAAATATGACCTATCAATCCAGTGGTGCAGTCCATTTGGATGGATATTAAAGAAATGAACCAGTGTAATTCAGGGAGTCCCATATGTGTGTTCCACTTGGATGGATCATCAAGTGGGGCCACTAAAAGTTGTTTACTGAAACACCATGCACATGGTACACCAAATAATTCCTGTATACATGTATGTATATATAAAGGGGGACATTCATGTGCATCCATCTCTCACCATAGGGTGAGGGACACTTTTTCCTTTTTTTGCACATGAATCCCCCTTTTGTACTTCACCCTATGTACTTGGAATTCCCTTTTTGTACTTGAAAATTTCCATTTATGGAAGCATCCCTCGCCCTAGGGTGAAAGATAGATGCACATGAATAGTCTCCATATATATAAATATGTCTCTTGTATGTCTTCTTCTACATGTATATATCTTCTTGTATATATATATATATATATATAGATATAGATATAGATATAGATGCATGATTATGTGTCTTGTATGTATTTTTCTGTTTAAATGTACTTCTTGTGGCTTGTGTATTGGGTGGCAAAATTCGACCTAGCTAACCTGCATTTTACCCACATTACTCAACATGCATTTCTTTGGCTCGATCAGGGTCAAGTTAGGGATGGTCCGCATAACCCATTTAAATGTTTGGATTATGATTCATCAACATATCTAAACCAATTTCACATTTTAGTAGTTTAATTTCTGTGTACTTTGGGGCTTTACTTGCCTTACAACTAAACTCAAATATAATCTTAATACTTGAAATGGATAATGGATGCGGTTTACGAGGTCTGGTCGGTTTGATCCAAGATGGATCCAAGTTGGGATTATCGATCTTATCTGATCTATTTTAAAACTGGGTCGGATACCGGTTGAAATTCAAACTATTTATCAATCCAAATAAACCCGAGCCGGTCTCTATCCCTACTCGCGTGAGAGGTAACAATTTTTAAGATCACGTCATTAGGTGTAAAAGCAAGACCAAAAATATACGCGTTTGAGTTACTCCACTGATAAAATTATTTCTAGTGGTAGTACAACACCATGGATGGAGAGAATCCTACCTACCCTATTTGTAGAGGATAAAGATGGAGTTGAAACTTGAAAGGGCAAATGAGAGTGAGAAAAGAAAGCTTCAAAATAAACGCTTGCCTTGTAACAGGCCAAACTAAAGCCGAGCACCATTCAGTTCCTCCAACAAAATCAATGAAAGCATGAGATGAAAATATTTACATCAACAGACATCTCCTTTCTCATAATATAAGATTAATTTCATTTCTAATCCTCATATAGTTTTTCAATCAAATGGACCCTAGAGGATTGATTCCAGCTAACTCAATCTAGCCATTTACATGGGATTTCCTGGAGATCCCTTCATACAACTATAGACAAATTGACAACCAAAATACCATCCCATCATCTATTATAAGATATTCATATATATGGAAGTTTCCATAACTTGCAGACAAGCTCTCTCACTTGATCCAAAAAAATTATATAAATAATAAATAAAATCTGGTGCAATGATTCCATGTCCTTTCCACAATAAACTAACATATATTAAAGATTTGAATAATCTTGATAAATTCTTTAATTTCAGGTGACACTCCATTTTGAAATTTTCACCACTTTTGGAATATGATGGGACATATGAATACAATGGGACATAAGAATAGGTTGGGTTTATCTCTAATCTTTAGCATTGCATGGGACATAAGAATATAATGGTACCAGATCCAATACAAAAGGAATTGGACATGAACCTACTTTTGGATTTAATAGAATTTTAAATTTTATCCAAGTTCAGGCTACTGGTTTCAAATATTTTTATAATTCAGATCCAAACTCATGCATGTGAACCGAAGACTCATGGAGGGGCCCTCTGCATATAATAAAATTAATCTACATGTCACTTTAAATAATGTATTAGATTATACATTATTGTTAGGTGAAGGTCCAGTCGGTCAAAATTCGAATACTCATACTCAAACACCAAGGTGTGTGATGTATTGATGTGTAACAATTTATATTATATATGAAAGATATTGTCAACATGATGAAAGCCTTATTCTAACAACATTGGGACGGCTATACGAATTTTATTTTTTATTTTGGTCAAAATCCTCAAATAAGACCACTGATTATTTTTTAGCCTAAAAAATTAAAGCACTTATTTTTGTGAGTTTACTAAAACCTCCCTTGATTTTGCACTTAGTGTTTTGCTGATTTAGATTAATTGGCATTTGTGAATTTTAATTTAGAAATTAATTTATGTTTTAAGATTTTTGGGGATTCTCCTCATTTTCAAGGTCGACTATGGGGATTTAAGAATTTTTTATTGTTTTGAATTAATTGGCATTTGTGAATTAATTAATTTAAGATTTGCACCGTACACAGCTTTGATTTGTTGAGGGACTTCTCCTTTCAAGACATCTGTGGGGCTCCCGTAGATGCATGCTAATTAGAAGTGTTAGGACTTTTGAAGCCATCTTTACAATGACAGCTTTCAAAAAATGTGAGTTCCGCTAGTGAGCCCTAACAAATAATCTTTGGGAACTCTCAATTTAATTTCATCTGTATGAGATTTAAGAGCCCAAATCCTCTTAAGATCGGACTCACATAATCTTCCAAATTAGAACTATAAATCCATCAGTGGTTGCTAAATTTAGAATCCTAGACATTAAGAATCACTACCATGATTCATCAATGGAAAATTTTGCTCCTAACAAAATCATGCCATCATGAGGTATAAAATGCAAGCGGAGGAGGGCTAAAGGGTCAAATTTTAACTGCATTCCGCATGTAGGAGAGAGGAAAAGCCCTCACAAAATCTTAAGATCCAAACTAATTCTAAATCAAAATTCACAAATATCAATTAATTTGACCAAGAAAGAATCTGAAAAACTTTCTCAGGATTGGAGGGTAAAGTCAAATGTGTCCTTTCAAGGGTAGCTCTGTCAATTATAAACAAAGTTGGAGTAAAAACAAAAATTACGTTTTCAAACTTTTTAGGGTTTCACAAAAACATAAGGGCCTTTTTATACAAAACTCTAAAAGATATGATATATTTATTATATATTTTTATGCAATATATAAATATGTAAATAAACTATTTGATTAATGTTATTGTATATTATATATTATCTATAATAATAATAATGATATACTTAATAACTTTGTCAGTTTTCTTACTATCGATCCAAAGCCTGAGTAAAAAAGAGGAGGATTGCCTTGGATAGGTTGATAGCCAGTGTAAAATTTTGTCACAATCAAAACATGAATTCTTACATGAATAAAAATGGAAGATGCTCCTATGGGAGATATCTCTCACCTTACTCTTATGGGAGATATCTCTCACCTTAAATGAGAGATTAAGTGGGGGCCCTCACATCTATATTTAATGCCAACAACTTAAATGTGAGGGCCCCTCACCCCTATCTCTCATATAAAATGAGAGATATCTCTCATAAGAGCATCTAATAAAAATATACTTAACCTTTGAGTCGGGTCTACATTCCCAATCCATATAGACCTCACAGATAAATCTCACCTTGTAGGTCCCAACAGGGTGCTGCAGAGATCATTGCCCAAAATATATCAAACCGTTAATGCTTAAAACAGAAAAACAGAACAACTGGCAGGCCCATGGGGGTTAAGGGGCTCACCAGTGAGGCCTACATGAATCCTTATGGGTGGCAAGGGGGATGGATAGGTCTTTATTTAGGTTTAAATCATTATAAATTGGGCAAAAGGGAAAACTTACACAGAGAAATGTCAAGTATATTTGGGTTGATTTTTTCTTCTTCTGTTTTTTTTTTTTTTCGGGTTGTGGGTTGTGATTGTTAATAGGAGTCAACTATCAGGTTAGGACTAATTATGCTCTCAATGAAATGTGGTTACTATGTTGATCAAATGTCCATTAGACATGGATATCAAATGGAGTGAAATCTGGCCTGTTGTCACACAGTGGGACCCCTGATTATGAAATGGGTTACTATTGGTTCCACACATTATCAAATGGAAAGGTAATGAAAGGTGATGAAACGTTACCCTGACGTCATTATAAGATCATATCTCATATTTAAGCATACAAGAGATAATGTAGCAATAGGCCGTCCTCTTCTTTATTCCTTTTTAACTACTTTTATCTAACTTCTGCTTCTGCCATTTAAAAAGGCTGCTTCAGAGACCAGAGTCCTTGACTGTCATAATGTCATATTGATGCCGGGCAACTTTTTTCTTCTCTTTCTTTTAGTTATGGTTATGTCTTGTTCAATGCTTGAATTCATGCATGACTTTTGAAAGGATCTCTATCAAGTTGTGAAATTTGGAAGGATATTGTGAAATTTGGATCCTTTTGAGGACAGGCTTATTTTAAGCCAGCCAGCAAGGCCCACATATTGAATCTGAACCCCTCAAATCAAGTTCCTTCCTTTGTATTAGTGCTGTGCTGAATTTCATTGCCATCAAAATGAACACGGCAACACGACCCTTCACTCCCTCTACTATTATATTTTATTCATGATCAGGTCATTCAGTTCACACAGGCATTCGGTTAAATTTCACTCTAATCATAGTTATTTTGTTTTATTTTTATAATGCCCCCCAAGGACTATATCCTCGTTCTGGTCCTAAGCAGGGCCCTTACATAGTTGAAGGCAGAGTCGGAGCCACATAGGTGAAAATTGCCCTTCTAAGTCTAACCATATGCCTTCTCGTATTTTGACAATGGGCCTCATGACTACGACTGGCAAAGGTTAGGATGGGCTTGGGTTGTCAAAACCTATCTCAACGTATCCAGGTCGGGCCCAATGCAGATCAAAGTTAGGTCCTTTACCGGCCCTTGCAGGGCAAGGCATGGAAAAGGTTGGGCCCATGGTCTGAAGAGGAGAAATCAAATTTTAATTTTTATCTAGTTATTTTTCCCACGGCATGCGATTGGAATTTTATAACACTTGGTTTTTCAAACTATGCCCATCCAAGAGATGGGCCACTAGAGTTAAAGAAGAAAACAAGGCTTAACACTAGATCTAATAACTAAGCGAAGTGATTCAATGCTATTAAGAAACCACAAAAAAATCATATCAGGTTCAAGCTGCAAATGAAACACACACACACACACACACACATTTATAGAGATAAGTCATTAAAAAAATCATATCAGAATCATGCATGACACATGTTTACACAAAAATCCTTAAGTCATAAAAAATTGGTATGAAGAATCACATAAGAACCCACATAAAAATCCCATGAGAATCATGCTCAAATAACCCACATATACATGAACTAGAAAAATAAGAAGGCCAGGCCTAGTATTGTCCAAGCCCAGCCCTCAAGTTGGCACCCCTGCATATATTTTTTCCCGTCCAAGCTCGACACCTCGGGCTCTTAAGAAAAACAAAAAGCCCTCATTTTGCAAGCTACTTAAGGGGTGGGCCAGACCAGGTACATTCATAGAGGTCCCAATTGACAGCCTTAGCCTTAACTGATTGTAGTGGATTTTGGCCCCAGGGCAATACAAGGGGGGGAATTGGATTTGAGCTGTTTTGATCTCATAGTTGGGCCGTGGTGGTGGATTCATATAGAACTGCCTTGAAAATTCTTTTAAGGCACAACCTTAGAGGATCCATTTTCAGTCCCAAGCCTTGGGTCACAATGGAGATGGGTACCAGAACCCATTTAACTATGATCAGGAAGAGCCAGATCCGAAACAGAACTGACCGGTCTTACGCAGTAGAGATGAGAATGGGTTGGATTCAAATCAAAATCAGGTCTATAGAGTAATACTACTGAAAAAGAGACTGCACAAGTTCAGGGTACAGAACTTCCATGGAGGTTGTAGGAGCCAAGCCCAAGTTTTACCAAAATCACATGCATAGATACCACCAAACCACATGTAGTAAAGATACCATGCTTAACAAAGAAAAGGGTACACATGAAATACACACACACACACACACACACACACACACACACACACATACATACATGGTTTTGATTCTGGATACATCTATACACTTGCACCCAACCCGGGATTTAGTTGGGCCCATCACTGACCTATTTTTAAACTGGGTCCAAACCATGGGCCCTACCCAAGTGTTAAATTGGGCATATCGAGCACCCCCAATTCCATCCCTATTAGGATGTTGTAACCATATGTTTTTTAATCTGTACAAGACCTAGTGTGATTAGATGCAAAGTCAACATGTATAAGCTGTATCAGTGATTTGAGTAACATCGGCCATACTGGTGTGATCTATCTTAACCGAGAAAAGGAAGAAGGAATTAATACTGTGTGACATCCCATACGGGCCGATATCAACCGCACCTGTGGTCGCAGCAATACATGTCTGAATCCGGTATCACGCCAAGACTATACTATTGACAACCAATATGCATCAGCTACTGTAACGCATGAGTCCAATACTTAAGGCCATATGTTACCCTACATTGGACCACTCTGAACAAAATCAGTAGCTACTATTCTTTACAAGCATTTTGCAATCCATTTACACAAAAACCATTCTTTTCCTTTGCTTCTGTTAACATCCAAATTTCAGGCATATTTGTTTGTATATAATGCGGGATAAATGGATGTTGGAGATGCTGAATAAATTTAAGCAGAAAGAGGAATTACAGACTCAAATCTCAGTAGCGGACTCTTTACCATCCTTTACAACCATCCAGTCCTGCTTGGGTCCCTGCAAATCATTCAAAATCAGCTTCTAATTGAACTGTGGGATCTGTTTTGCATTACATGTCACAACCTTTTCAAACAAAGACAGCAGACACAGAGAAGCAACACCAATGTTAGGAATAAAAATAAAAAGTATCAGATACGAAACATCATGGATATGTTGCCTTTTTTTAAGGAGTATGCAGGTGTCATAGATCTATAGCTTGTGCTATATCCTAAGGAGGCCACGTCATTGTTACATGACGTTGTTTGTTAAAGTGGAGATATATTAATCTGGGTTTTAGAATTAATCTCAGGTTCATTAAGGATGCCCAATTTTAAAATTTTTACAACTAGGCTTCAATGCAAGTTCTTGACTATTTCAGATTTTTTAGGGCCCTTGTGTACAACAAAATCAGATTGGTTTAAGTTCATGCAACCTATCACAAAGGATAGTGACTTCTCCCTTCCCCCATACATCATATCTCACTTGTGGTTTTGGCATAGTGCATCACTTCTACTAAAAGCCTTAAACACACCCTCAGTACTTTTAAGGATTGGTACAAAATTACTTATCTCAACTGACCTAGGTTTTTCCATTTATCTTCATCATCAACGGGAATCACACTTTGGTCATCTGTGCTTAAGTAGACTCCTGAGTCCTGAATTCACACCATAAGGGAGAGGGTTGACATCAAACAATCTCCAAGATAAAGGTGGGAAACTCAACCACACAAATAACTTCGTACGTTACTATGCCTTCCAAGTATATGTATTAAAAGAACTTGATGACTGAAGGAGGGCTAAGCTCCCTTCTACAACCGGTCGACCAACTAGTCTCTTTCCTAACTCTTTTTGGAACTGTAGCTGAGACTTGTTTTAAGACTCATGCAAGTAAAACTCTTAAAATCTTGTAACTACGGTGTTGGGTGTACAATATTAATAAATAATCAATAACTTCTTTTTACTTGTAGGAATTGAATAATCTTGGGTTTGTTGGATGAGTAAATACATCTTCTTTTGTCAACTGGTCATTGTTTTAAGGATGAAACATACTTATCTCCATGGAGAAAAAGAAAACAAGAGAATGTATCCAAAGACAAATAAACCCTAATTTACAAATTTGACATGTGCATAGAAGTGGTGCTCCTTAGGGATCTCCTAAGCCCATCAGTTATGCATCATTTTCCTTGGCTTGAAAGAACTCGTCCTTGAGTTATATAGGGATCCACTTGAATCAAAGATAAACAGCAAAAGCTCTCAATTTGACGGTTGGAAATCTTTCATTCGATCAAAGTGCTGATCAAGGTATTAGCACTTACTATTTGCTTAGATCAGCTGAATAACTCCATTGGACCATTAGATCTGTAAATTACCTCGATTAGTCTGGCGGCGTATAAACTGCAGCCATTTAGCCATTGATCTTTTCTCATATTTAAATCATGGATGATCCAGAAGACCATCAGTTAGAGGGTTGGGTTGTGTGATTCAGATATGGATCTTTTTAAATTAAAACCATGAATGATGTCCAAAGACCAAATGACCAAAGGGTTGAGTTGTGAGAGATCAATGACTGGAACATTATAGGTTGGTGAGAACGGAGGAGGGTCTGGAATCAGTTCTTCAATCAGATTCATCTGATGTTGAAAAGTAACAAGAATAATTCATGTTCCTCTTGGAGTTCATCTGAAAGTGTAAGTATCTTCATGTTCTCTATGATTGAATCTTCTGTCTCGTGAATTGATCAAATATTCCTTTTCAAAATGCACATGCTCTTCATTAAACGAACCTTCCAATGTTTCCTTTTCATTTAGTTCTCAAAGGAATTGTCTTCCATTGACTCTGCTTCCATAAGAACTTCAACATTGGTCCACTTGCTGGTCTAAAATTAAAACTACATTAAAAATTTCGGAGAATTTTCTCGGCCATAAGATTTTCCTCACCTGATAGATTATAGTTACATTGTTGTTGAATGAGTTGCAAATCTATGATGTTTGATTCTTATTACGTACTCATCAATTGTTCATAGTCATCTGTTTTTATCTATAGACCAATTCTCACATCACCCACATGAGCACTTTCTTTTTCCTCGGCAATCCAATTGTCATCCTTGACATGGTATTCCACTTACCAATCCAGAAAAATAAAATGAAAAAATGAAAAAAGAAAAGAGGTCTTCCACTTCTAGTAGGCATGACAGTAGCTTGTCCTATTGGACAGTACTCGGTGCGGAAGATGACTGATCTGGCCATGAATAGCACCAAATAGGCACTGTTACAGTGACTAATTCTTGCTGTGAGGTGAGGTACAGGTGCTGAACAATAGAATTGAAGGGGAAACAAGGTTGCTTCTTGTTTGGGAAGGGTATGGAGACCATGCAGACTGATTTAGGGACTGCTGTTTGAGACTGATACAGCAGTCTTGACTGTTTTGGTGGCAGTTTGAACTTGGTTTGTTTATTATTTTTAAGCACAGGATAAGGCTCTGGTTTTGGAAGGTTTGAGCCAAGGATAGCAGTTATCAAGGTTCGGTTTAGGGGTTGGGTAGGTGTCGGTTTAGTGCAGTCTAGTTAGGTCCTGAATCAAAGCTGTTGATCAAACCCTGGGCAGGGTTCAATGTGAGATAGGGTTGGGCAGTGGTTTCGGATGGTGCTAAAGGTATAGGTTCGAAGTGGGCTGTGGCAAGACTGTTGAATTGGGGACAACAGATTGTGTAGGGTTCTTTGGGGACCAATGCTGGGGTTAATCTGTGGAATTTGTTGGATTGGGTTAGACGGATCAACGTTCTGATTGAGGTTTTGAAACTGGGCAGTCTTGGAGGGATTCTGCTGGTTAGCTCCATTGGGAATAAAATAGCAGGAAAATTGAAGAGGAAAGGCTACTGTTCGGTATTAGTTGGGGTGAATTTTGAGCAGAAAATTAAAGGGTTCAGATGGGTTTTGACTTTCGATGGTTTTCTACATGGGGCTAGTCTATAGTTGTGAAATTAAGGGAAGTTGGGTGACATCAATGGATTTCTTGCTGAGGGTGCAAGGGGTATATGGGTTTCTTTATTTTCGTTGATTTTCTTTCTAATTTATTTTTATTTTTTATGGTGATGGTAATAAGGTTCATGGTTGAGAGATTAAGGTAGAATGATGCAAACCCTAGGGAAGGTTTTCTCCTCCGACTCTTCTTATTCTACTTCTCTGTGCAATTGAAGTATTGAACTGTCGTTCAACAAGCCTGATAAAAAGGCCAAAGTGGTCTGTAGGATTATCGGTTGGGATTATTTTATGTTGGATTTGGAGGTTTTTAGAAAAGTTTTAGGGGCTATTTTCACTACTATACAGAAACTGCAGCAATCTGCAGAAATTAAACAAAACAAATGGAAATTCAAAATTATGGTTAAGGCCTAGGTTGGGTTTGTTTGGAATGAAGAATAGAAGGGTTCGATGAGGTTTTGAAGATTAAATTTTGGGGCTTCTCTGGACTGATGAAAATTGAAGAAATTTTGAAAAGAAAACTAGTAAGGATGTCAAGAAGAAGATCAACTCATGAATTCGTTGCCCATGCATCCTCAAGCTGCACAATGCTTTACGATTATTTGACCTCGATATCAAATTGATGCAAACCCTTAAGGATTTTAATCGAAGCTTTACAGGTGCCAAAGCACAGTGTCCATGAGACAATAACAAAGAGGAGCAAACCTCAAGGGGAAAACTCAATTCACAAATGAAAATTTTATTAATCTCCAAAACTAATTCTAATGCTCTACAATGCTCCCTCTCTCTCTCTCTCTATATATATATATATATATATATGAGAATTGAGAAATATTCATATGCATCCATCCTTCACCATATTATGGCGAGGAACAACATAGTGGGGCCGACTTTATGATACATCCAAACCATCTACATACATGGGATCTCCTTAAATAAACTAGATCCATCAAGTTTTCACCTATACAAATGGATTGGTCCGTTGGATCGAAGGTCAAAATTTTTTTCTTTAATATAAATTTGTTAAATTTGTGGGCCACAGATGAAGGCATGGGATTGACCCCAAACTCGATAAATGGGCCCATCCAAGAAGTCTCTTTCCATCCCCTCCAAGTCCCAGGATAATAGGTGTGCCCCACTAAGTTTGTCCCTCACCATATGGTGAGGGAAGGATGCACATGAATGTTCCCATATATAATATATATATATATATATATTTTGTGAGAACCTATATGGTGTGGGACAAACTTGATAGGGCCCACTTAGGGCATCACTGATCATGGGACTTGGGGGGGATGGAAAGAGGCATCTTGGATGGGCCCAAATATCAAGTTTGGGGTCAATCTCATGCCTCTAGCCCCTTCATCCATGGCCCACAAATTTAACAACTTTATAGTAAAGAAAAAAAGTTTGAACATCGATCCAACGATTCAATCCATTCGGATTAGTGAAAACTCAATCTATCCACAATAATTTAAGGGGCCCCATGTGTGTAAATGGTTCAGATAGATCCTAAAGTTGGCCCCACTATGTTGTCCCTCACCGTAATATGGCAAGGCATAAATGCGCAAACAAGGCTTTGATGATGAATCCTAACGACAACTCACTAAAGAAATAAACAAATAAAAAGTCCTAAAACTTTGAGTCCTTCATGTGGTCCATGGGCCTGGCTGCATGGCCTAATTTGGGTGTAAATCCCAACAAGATATTTTCCTAAGCAGTAGGACACATAGGGAACCCTTCACACCCTTTGTTTGCTTCGCTGAGAGGAGAGCCAATTAGGGGCCAGATGCATTGATTGAAGACGGTGGATAGCGATTCTCCCTTTTTTTTTTTTTTTTCTTTTTTGGGCTACATTGGGAACTTGAACACTCACATCCTTTACCAGCTGAACACTCTTAACCCACACACTCACTAACTTGAACACTCTTAACCCACACACTCACATCCTTTACCAGCTGAGGTATAGCTTGGGGACAATAGACATTCTCTTCTACTTAGCTCTTGATATAATCTCTTTAGTCAACAGGGATTTGTAAATTTTTGGTTGGCATTTTACTCCTATGCCAATTTTGATCTTTTTTTTCTTTTTTTTTTTGTAACACCCTTTGGGTCTCTTTAGTCCTCCTCTCTTTTTCCTCCAAAGGCTCTTTTTTTTTAAAAAAAAATTCCCTGAAGATAATTAAAACATCTCCAACTTAAATAAATTGACAAAATGCCATAATAGAAACTATCTCAACATGAAAAGTCCTAAATATCCATAAATAAGCATAAATAATGGAATGTAAAGGGTTCAACTTGTGAGTAACCAAAAGTTTCGGACAAAAATATTTCCAGAATGAGGGATTTCTAGGTGCATCATGCAGAGGATAGTCAAGGTTTTCGCTAATCATACAAGCTAACAGAATTGCAGTAGTATTACATATTTACATGCAATGTGCTTCTATAAATGCGAGTTAATCACGGAGCAATGCACAATGGAATTAACCCACATACCTTTCCTTGCCGAATAATTGATGGAAAACTTCCTGTCATATCAACCACAGTGGATGGATCCGCCACTCTAATACCACCATCAACAACAAAATCAAGACCCTAAACAATGAAACAGAGCAACTTACAAGTCAGACAAGCAAAATTGTACAACTAATTCAGATCATGGTTTTATATATGGTTTCACTGTGACTCACCTGTGTCACTCTGTCGTTCATTTCAAGATTGAGTGACTATCATTATCAAAGCTAAATCATATCTCGGACCGTCTTTGTGAGTTCTACCTTTCTACCCAATTGTATTTTATGGCAGAACAATCTGAATATTTTTTTCTCTTTATGGTATAAAGAATGAGCTAAAATTTTGACATACATGAACATGCATTTTCTTTTAGATATTGTTTTCCTTCAGGCACTAGGAATCCAGGATTAACTCAAATATTTACATTGGAGGATTGATGCAGAATTGATTCTTGATAGCACTTTTTAGTTGGGCAAAGCCTACATGAAGCAAATTGAGCATCATAAGAAGACCCATGAGGTTTCAATGAAGAAATTATTAAATTTGAGGCCCAGACAGCCTCCAATTTTATTTAAACAGTGATTACAGGGACTGTTTTGGCAAAAAGAGAAGACAAGACTGATTTGAAATTTTCAGAAATTTATGAACCCCAAAATTTCAGACCATACAGAGATTTTGGGCCAATCAAGGCCCAAACCACAAAGAGCCGGTACCCCTTGGGTCGCCCAAGGGTGGGCTTCAACCCTATGGGGTCCACTTCATTCAGAAGTGAGCCATGTGGGGGCCATAGAGGTTTATTTCCAAGGTTGTCTGGGACTCCGGATTTGGAAGTTGGGTTTTTTTTCTTTAATTTTTTTTTTTCATTAATTGCAATGTTTGAATAGAAAATAGTACCGTGGGGGGCTGATGAATTCACATGCATTGCAACCGCAGCTCGGTGTTCAACGGGACTGAATATCTCTATGATTGATATGAGTTACTACTTAAATAGCCCGTTTCGCACAAACTTACTTTGTTCTCTATTATTTCTTATTTTTCAGAAATTTTTAAAGGCATTTTAGGAACAGCGTGGAACAGCTGGGGTGAACATGAAAGTTCAAGCTAGGCACCTATGCTAGGTTGGGGTGAGGCGTGGGGGTTGGGGGGGTTGGTTAGGGGTTAACAGGACTAAGTTAAAAATTTAACTAAATCAAACAAATTTCCATCCCAAAAAGGAAATCACAAGTAACAAACACAATCAATGATCACTTAGGTTGAATCACAAGATATAACTTTGATATTGAGGAATAAAGTGATCAAGTGAGCAATTCAAAACATATTGCAAAGTGATATAACAGTAGTCGATATGTCAATTCAAGGACACACTAAGTTATAGTACATATAAAGCTACCTAGGCATGCCAATCTCACATACATAAAAGATATGCCAACGAGAAGTAAAGAAAGAGGAGACAAACACACCAAATTTATAGTGGTTCAGTCAAATAACCAACATCCAATGAGGCCTCATATGAGGATTTGGCTCAAAATAGATCGGAATGGAGAAACAAAATTCATGTAGTCAACCCCAACATAGTTGGGCAAAGGCTTTGATGATGATGGTCGCATGACTTACATCCACTCCCATTATGACCGTTCCCTTGGTCTGCAATATTCACTAGTTGAGGTTTTCAAAGAGGCTTACTTCAAACCAACTACAATTAAGATGTTTTGATACGGTGGTTCGATCACTTAGGTCTGCTCTACCAACCTATTTTTTATAGTGGTTCGATCACAAATGTCTAATCCACTTTACAATGTAAGTGAATTGAAAATAGAACAAGAATGCTTGCCTCTAGACAACCATGATGCCTTGCGTGTGCTCCTAGATGCTCGGAACTGAAGCTCCAAGCTTTAACCTGCTTGCAATGCTCCTTAGGGATGAAGATGCTCCAATGAGTGCTCAACCAAGACGCGGGGGAGGTATATGTCTAGGGTGATTTGGTTTGAACTATGTGAGCTTGTGGGATACCCTAGTGAAGAGGAATTCCACTAATCACACTTGTATGAGTTTAACTGCTCTTAGATATGCTTATGAGTGGAATTGGATTTTGGGAGCTCTTGTAGAGTGTCACTTAGTAGCTAGATTATGGAGGAAGAGAGTTCTCAAAATCATGGATATTCCAACCATTGGAATGAGCTCAAACATATATAGAGATTCTCTCAACGGCTAGTTTACAGTTAGCTGTGGACTTGTTATGGCTAGCCATGAATCCCCAACAGCTAGTTTGACTGACAGTTAAAGAGGGCTAAACTGTACAATGGTTAGGCCACGGCTAGCTGTGGGAGGATATAAGGTTAGTTGTGGGCTGGCCGTAGCTCAAAGTTGCTGAAAAACTCAATTCTGGAAAAGCAACAGTGAGCTGGCCAAAGGGCTTTTACGGTTGGCTTACGACAACCTCATGGTTAGCCGTACCATGGATTACAGTTAGCCGTAAGCTGACCGTTGTTCAAAATGCTGAAAAAACAACATTTTGCAAAAGCAACCGAAAAAGGTCCTTGGACGCCTTACGGTTAGCCGTATAGCCATAAGGCCTGAAAATGATTAACTGATCGACTTAGCCCATTTTACCCTGGTAAGATTTACCTGCTGGTATGAGGGTTCTAAGGGCCTATCCTTGGTTAATCCTAGGGCCCATAATACTAGAATAGGTTGGTACAAATCGGAGGATATGATTTGATGATCCATGGCATTTTGGGACTCGATTTTCCGGACTTGATGTTGATCTCCCTTGATAAATCTTCTAGAGGCAAGGTCTTAGACTTAGACACAGAATTGACAACCCAGAGAAATACAGCTTGACTATGGCACTAACAGAACATCCACTAACTAGTAAACGTACTTCCCTCAAAAGACTAAGGGTGTGTTTGGTTGGACTCATGTAAAGGACTTTTTGGGCTTTTGATTGTGAAAAACCCCGAAAGCTCAAAAAAGTTTGCTTGGTTATTGTAGCTTTATAGTGGCTTAAGGAAAAACATAAGTGGAATAAGTTCTTTGTGGATGAGCAATTGCTGCCTCACTTAGCTGTGGGAACATGCTTCTTTGCTTTTGCAGGACGCAGATGGAAATATAGCAGAAACGGATAGACCTTTTTTTTTTTAGCGTACATCTCTTTCATCTCTCTTGCAACAACTTCCGCACATATACCCATTGCAAAGAACAGATCTCCCATCTTCATCTCCAGATACAACCAGATTCTCTCATCTCTTTATCCTCTCTTCCATCTCAGAACCACCTTTATTTTCCATCTAATCTCACCACCAAACAAGCCTCTTTTTCTCTCATCACCCTAAAACAACCCATCCTACAATATCCAGCCCATCTACCCATTCAGCCACACCATGCCAAACCAGGCCACATCGTCCCAAATGTAGCACCCATCGCCTGCAACCATCCTCATAGATCTAACCACGAGCCTCAGCAAAACTCCCTCCCTCTCATTCACCAAAACAAAGACCCACCTGCAACTCCATGAATCCAACCAACCAAATGGCCCTCCACCTGCATCATATCCTAACCCACACCCATCTGTTACTCTACACAACCCAACCCCATCACTGTAACATCACATTCCAACCTATGATGCCCAGATACGAATATGGGTATGGACACGATACGGGATCAGGGATACGACTCTGCACTTTTGGAAATCTAGGACACGGATACAGATATGGGTGTCCTAATTTTTCCTTTAGATCATGTTTGAATTAATGAAATTATCATTGTTTATGTTCCTTTCTAACATTTTCTATGTTGAGAAGTAAGAAAATTTAAAGAACTAAATGAAATAATGGACTTGTGAAGTAGGATATGCTAAATTTATACCCTCAAGCTTGAGGGGACTGCTGTTAGTATATGCTATTAGACTTATGGGTCTATTGGATATTCTTGTATCTTCTAATTTTATTGAAAGATATAGTTGCCTTTTTTCTTTTCTTATCTTTTATTTTATTTTATTTTTGTAGTCAATATAGCTGTCTTCCACTATTCTGTAATGAGCACATCAATGGATGAGTACGCATGTATCTCAAAACATACAAGACAGTGAAGACACTTTCATCCCACTCTCTTTTTATTCT
Organism: Camphora micrantha; assembly: GCA_003546025.1. Lineage (NCBI taxonomy): Eukaryota > Viridiplantae > Streptophyta > Magnoliopsida > Laurales > Lauraceae > Camphora > Camphora micrantha. Next base: position 31,601,622 of record QPKB01000003.1, on the reverse strand, counting down.
CTCAATATTTCTACTAATCATATCCCCATTCTTCATCCATCAAAACCAAAAGTCCCAATAAATACATGCAGTTGAACATATGAAATTAAGGTATGGGAATAACCTAGTTAGTCTTTGTGGTAAATAAAGCTATGGGAGCATGCTAGATAGTCTTTGTTGCTTGTAACTCATACAATTTATTAACTCTCAAGTATATACAGTTGTGTAGGACATATCAGGGCTTCTGGGTCTGTATCTAACACCTTCCATTCATATCAACTGCCAACAAGGTATGGTGATAATTAGCAAGTTCACCAATACTCTATACAGTTGGCAAGATCTTTCTGTCTGTCACAGTGTCCCAGGTTATACAGCTATTGACAAGAGCTGATGATAAGCCACACAGTACCCACTGCAGTTCTGATGAACAGTTTACGAACAGTTCACGAATGAAACACACCACAGAGCAACCCTGCATATATGGACAGTTTCCATACCTCTGGTTCATAGATATCGGCAATTATAACAGGGTCTATCATCCACTCGTCTTGTCTAGGCCACTTCACACTGAAAAATATACAAAATAGAAATCAGGGAACATGAGCAATTGACAAAGCAAAGAAAGAGGATAAACTTGACAGTCTCAAATAGGTAATTGGTGAGGTGTTAGTGGATATGACATTGTGACTACACATGGAGACGATGCCATATTTTAATCAACATAATGTTTTATATTTAAACACAAGCACGCGAACGCACAGAGGGAGTTTTAAACATTCACTTATTTTTTCAAAAGTCACCTCTATTCCCTTGTTTCTTCCGTCTCCCCCTTCTTTCTCATTCTCTCTCTTCCACAAATAACAAAGTATGACCCTTATACATATGCATAGCTGCTAATCTGCTATACATATACCATGCATTTAAAAATATTCAAACCAAGTGATGGACCCAGGTGTATATGAGAAACAGCCCAAAACCCAAATATCAAGACCATCAAAATTTTAACTGATTGGGTTGTTCACTTTGTATTGTTTATTATTTTTTAATTGTTGACATACATTCCATAGCCAAAATATGGACAAAATTAGAAACGGCCCTCTAGAATGATTTTTGGGTTACTCCCCATCCACAAATTGGACAGTTGATATTAAAGCATGTATGTTAAACAATAACAAGAGACAAATTATTTCTGAAATAAGAAACGACCAAAAATTTCCAACCAACCTTGTGGAAATTAAAGGTGCATCCAACTTTTCTAGTATGGCTCGACAGATAGGATCATCTGGCATGCGAACACCGACACTTTTCCTTGATGAAAATTTTGTTGTAGTCCCATGCCTTATACACTGTTTCGGCAGTTCTTTACTAGCAGGTAAGATGAAAGTGTACTGTTGTATAGAAATTGTCAGTTATGTCTATAATCCTCACCTTCAAAGTTCAATATTTCCATTGCAATTGCATTAAAGAACAAGTGTCCTTACAGGCCCAGGTAAGCAATGCTTAACAGCTCGAAAGATATCCATTTGACCTAGGGCATTACCACGAGCGAACCCCATGGTGTAGGTATCAATGTCCCGAAATGAGAGGCATAAAATACTGAGGGGCTGCATACACCACGCTGAGTCATCAGCATATCAACTTAGCAATGTTAGACAGAAGATATCAACCACTTCCATAACTAGTCAGTATCAAATACACAACTATAAGGTTCTGCATTGCAGAAAATGTATAGTTCACTGCTACACCCATTTAAGAACAAGTCAAAGCCTATTGTTTCGGGAAACCATTGGTTCCATGAATTTCATGAGAAACCTGACTGATTGAAATTTGCTCCTTTCTTTTTAAACTGTTTCTGCAGTCTAACATAATAATCATATGCCACCAAAGAATAGGATGAACACACTGGGAAATTAGGAGAACCCTCTATCTTCATGGTTCATATGTTAGTAGTCTGAATCAACAAATAGTGGGATTATATGTATTGACATGGGCACCTCAGCAAACTACAAAATAGCCGTGACAAGGATTAAGATCTATCCCAGGGAAAAAAAAAAAAAAGAAGTAAATAGTCATGTCATACCCATTAGAAAGTTCAATGCTCTTAGCTTACAGTCAAAACCTTCTAAATTAGAAAGTAAACAGGAGTATATCTTGCCTTTGAGGTTTCTATGCATTTGATTCTGCAAAAACAAAATCATATGGGATCTCTGTCATAAAATATAGATAAGCTTATCAAAGTTCATTTACAAACAATTTAACAGAAATAAATGTTCTTCATTAACATAGCATTGTCTTTAATAGTACCTGCGAAGACGTTCAATGGCTGAATGGCTCTTCATATCACAAACAATAGCATACCTGATAACATAAGTAAACGAAATACAGTTGAAAAATAAGAAAACATCTAAAATTAAGGCTAAGAAATCTAGCCTTTCCAGAGACCCAATGCTCTGAAAGAAAGACTATGATATCTCTTTCTACAAAGTAGAAGGAGAAAGTGAGGACCTTCCCTGAAATGTCCAAGCATCACCAAAGAACATAGGCACTCAAATTTTAGTAAATAACAACATTAGTGATTCTGCAAGACACCACAAGACAGACTAAACCAGCACAATTGTAATTGCATCTGTGAAACCCAGATAATTCAATATAGGCATGTATCCATATCACATTGCATCTAATAATACAATTTTAAGTGTAAAATCCATGTCCCTGCCGTATCCACGTGATGCAGCCAGACAAGAGGAGCAAATCCATAGCAGGGATTTGGCCGAATCCAAGATGGATTCACAGCCAAGAACTCACGCACAAAGTAAACTAACCAAATCAATATCAACTTAAAACTCAATTCAACTCAATAATAAGATGTCTGGATCCCTAAAGGGGATTTACATATTTTTAATGAAGTTCCCACGATAATCATTCCTATCTCATAACATTCAAATTAAAGAAACCTACTCATTTTTAAACTACTAAAGTAATTAGAAGGCTACTAAAATTAGGATAGTTTCCCACAACAGTCGGTTCAAAACTCATTGGATTTGTGGGCTTTTCCAATGGGTTGGATCTGATTGACCCGATAACTCACGGGCTAGGCCCAATGGACTTTTTTCTGGCTCGACTTGCATCATTTCTCCCCGCCTTAGAAAAACTCGACTCCGGCGAGTATATAGCTTGATAACGTTCATACAAGTCCGGATTGAGTCTTTGGAAATCAGTAGCAGTGATCCATTATGCATCTGAGATTGGGCGATTCTTCCACTGAACAAGAAATTTCTGAAAACCTCCACGACGTGTAGACACGAGTTGATCATCAAGTACATCCACAATTTGATCAGACGGAGGAAGAGTAGGCGGTAGGGATAAGATGTGTTCTTCAATTCCTTCATCTGTGTGATGTCCACGGTAGAGAATCAAGTCTTCTACATTAAAAGTGGAACTAATGCCTAACTCTGCGGGCAGGTCAAGAACAAATGCATTGGAACTTATCTTCTTCAAGATCTTAAAAGGACCCGAATTTCAAGGATGCAGCTTCTTGTTTGCGTTGGGAGGAAGGCGCTCGGGACGTATTCTGACCATGATCCTGTCACCTTTTGCAAACTCAACAAAACGGTGACGTGCATTAGCATGCTGCTTGTAATTGCCATTACTAATGGCGATGTTACGTCAAACCTCATCATGTACATGTTGCATATGTCGGATAAAATCTTCAGCTTCTCCACTTGGTTGTGCTTCGAGTGCCAATGGAACTAAATTAGCAGGTAAGCGCGGTCGTACTCCAGTCACGGCTTGGAATGGTGACATCCCAGTAGATCTGTTAACTGAATTATTGTAAGCAAATTCAGCCATGGGTAAGACCAGATCCCAAGATGTAATGTTCTCTCGAACTAAGCATCTCAACAATTTGCCCAGACTGTGATTTACTACTTCCGTTTGATCGTCAGTTTGCAGATGATAGGCACTGGAAAGCTGTAACTTTGTCCTAGAAGCAAGCCAGAGTGTCTTTCAAAAATAGCTCATAAACTTCGTATCGCGATCGGATACAATGGTCTTAGGAAGTTCATGAAGACGTACCACTTCTCTAAAGAATAACTATGCAACTTTGGATGCGTCAAAAGACTTGGAACATGGTATAAAATGAGCCATCTTAGAAAATCGATCTACTACAACAAATATAGAATCAACTTTCCGTGCTGTGTTTGGTAGACCCAGAACAAAGTCCATACTGATGTCTTCCCACGGAGCATGTGGGATGGGAAGGGGCCGGTAGAGCCATGTCTTCTTTTTGTTGCCCTCCGCAAGCTGACAAACCCTGAATAAATCACAAATCTTAATGATATATGATTTCATCTTAGGCCAAAAGTACATGTCACTAACAAGATCAAGGGTCTTGTCACGACGGCCTAAGTGTCCGCTACATCCGCCATGTGATGAATGACAAAAGTGAATTCCTAAAGATAGGAGTTCCACCTTGCACGGTGTGCACTCAATTTCTTCTGAGAATGTAAATGCTTGAGGGCTTCATGATCAGAGAATAGAACAAACTCTCTTCCAATTAAATAATGTCGCCAATGACGTAGAGTCTGTACCACAGCATATAGTTCGAGATCATATGGAGAATATGTTTTCCGGGACTCTTTTAGCTTCTCACTGTAGAAGGCGATAGGATGACCTTCCTGACTAAGCACGCTTCTAATACCAACATTAGATGTATCACAATGAACTTCAAAAACCTTATTGAAATCTGGGAGGCGCAAAACTAAAGCTTCTGTCATCTTCCGTTTTATCTACTCAAATGCACGGGCGGCAACACTTGTCCATTTAAAGGTCCCCTGTTTCATACAGTCAGTAATAGGAGCCATGATGTTACTGAAATTTCTAATAAAATGCCTGTAAAAGGTTGCAAGCCCATGGAAACTTCGAACTTCAGATATGGTTGTTGGAGTAGGCCAATCAACAACAGCATTCACTTTGGTGGGATCCGCCTCGACACCTCGAGCAGTAATGAAGTAACCCAAGAAAAGCACAGAATCAGTCATAAAAGAGCACTTCTTAAGGTTTGTATAAAATTTGTCACAGCGCAAGGTGCTGAACAAGCACCTCAAATGATCAAGATGTTCTTTCTTTGATTTGTTGTACATCAAGATATCATCAAAATAAAGCACAACAAATTTGTCAAGAAAGGGGCTCAATAACTGAGTCATCATGCGCATGAAAGTTCTCGGTGCATTAGAAAGAACAAATGGAATCACTAACCACTCATAAAGACCATCTTTTGTTTTGAATGTTGTTTTCCATTCGTCACCCGGTCAGATGCGAATCTAGTGGTAGCCGCTGCGCAGATCAATTTTGGAGAAAATAGTGGATCCATGCATTATATCCAACAGATCGTCTATCTGAGGAATAGGAAAATGATACTATATTGTAATTTTGTTGATGGCGCGACTGTCCACACACATACGCCATCTGCCATCCTTCTTTGGTGTTAGGAGGGCTGGAGTAGCACAAGGACTTAAGCTTTCCTTGATATACCCTCTTTCCAACAAGTCATCAACTTGGCGCTTCAGCTCGGCATGTTCACTTGGGCTCATCCGATAAGTAGGTAGATTTGGCAGGGATGCTCCAGGAACTAAGTCGATAGCATGCTGTATATTTTTTTTTTTTGATAGGCAATGAAGAAAATATATTAAAAAAGGAAAGAGAGTTACAAAGAGTCCCGACCAAAGGGCACTATGGTATAAAAGCATCATACCACAAAACAAGTTACATAGTGAAAGCTAAGAAGTTAGAAGACCTATCAACTCCTTGCTTAGCTAAAGAGTCTACAAAGCCATTTGCTATCCTCCCAACATGAATAAAGCTCACTTGAATTGAAAACAATAGAGCTCTAATCTCATTCAAATAGAACTGAATTTCCAAGGAAACATAGCCGAAGAAGACACCCAAGATATAGCATTAAGAGAATCACTTTCAACCACAAGTCTAGAACGAAAAGAGGTTGAAGCAAAAATCCGGATAGCTTCTAAAATAGCAACAACCTCAGTCTCATTAGACTCCATACAACCCACATACTTTGAGAACAAAGCCAACACAATGCCTTCACTATTGCGAAGCACCCCACCAATACCTGCCGGCCCAGGTTTTCCCCAAGCTGCCCCATCCACATTGAACTTAAGCACACCTTCCGAAGGAGGAGCCCAAGAAAACACCTTTCTCATTTTCTTAACTCCACAAAATAGAGAGGCTTCCCAATTGTGCAACACACCATCAACTCTTAGACTATCAAAATCACACTTGAAAGCGGCCCATATGGCAAATCGAGCCACCACCAATAACGTCAAGTCTTCCACTGACGACGAGGTCCTTTTGAACACTCTGTCATTCCTCTCTTTCCACACAGACCACAATATAGCAAAAGGTACAAGTCTCCAAATAACTAACCCACATCCGTAAAAACTAGAGCACCTCCAAGCTTCAATCATCCCTGCCAAAGTCCTTGGGCTACACCAAAGAACACCGCACCACAGGAGGAGACTACACCATAAGGTATGAGAAAACTCGCAATGGATAAAAAACTGGTATACTATCTCCATCCCCTTCCTACACAACACACATAAGTCTGAAATACCTTCAGAAGCCAAACCTCTCCTCCTAAGGTTATCTGCTGTAGAAACCTTCCCCAAAATAGCAAGCCAAACAAAAGCCTCCACCCTAGGTGGAGCCAGACCTTGCCGAGCCAAAAAAGAAGAACCTCTCAAAAGAGTTGAATCTTCTAACTCCCTTGAAAAGGACTTACAGGAGAATTTTCCAGAAGTGGTAGGTTTCCAAATACGAGAATCTGGTACATCCCTGCAAAGAAAAACCTTAGAAAGAAGACTGACTCAAGACTCATACTCAGACTCCTTAGAAAAATGCAAAGCTCTCCTGAAGGAAACATTCCAAGACCCAACTCCACCCCTACCCACACAATAATCTTGAACCGAAGCCCACTTATTGACCACAACCCTAAACAACCTAGGAAATGACAAGGACAAAAGACTCACCCCCACCCAATTGTCAACCCAGAACCGGACCCACATTCCTTCTTTGAAACCCACCCCCCTCCTAAACACTTCCCCCCCACCAGAATATAAATCCCCAACCCTTAGAATATTGCCCCACACACCCGACACACGAGACCTATGGACTCTACTAGGCTCCCAACCTCACTCGTACTCACCATATTTAGCAACAATTATCCTTCTCCACAAAGCTTCCCTCTCCTCCCTAAATCTCCACCACCACTTAGCCAAAAGGGCCCAATTCTTGAACTCCAAGTAACCTAAGCCTAAACCCCCCACTGCCTTAGGCTTAATAACTTCCTCCCACTTTACAAGATGCAGTTTTCTTTTGGTGCTCCTCCCACCCCAAAGAAACTCCCTTCTTAAACGATCCAGTTGCTCTCAAACCGCCACTGGCATCCTCAAAAGGGAAATATAATAAATTGGTAAATTGAACAGAGAAGCCTTGATAAGGGTAATTCTTCCGCCTAAAGAAAGATAGTTTCGTTTCCACATGGACAACTTCCTTTTAAAATCGGCCACCACAGGATTCCACAACTATTTAGATCTCACTTTACCCCCAACTGGCAGACCTAAGTAGGAAAATGGCAAACTCCCAACCTTGCAAAGAAGCTTCGAAGCTAGCATCTGAACTTCATCGTTAGAGGATCCTATCCCCACCAACATGCACTTGGATAGATTTATTCAAAGCCCGGAGGAAAGCTCGAAACACCTAAGAATCCTTTTTAAGACAACAGTCTCCTCCCACCTCGAAGAGCTAAAAATGTTGGTATCATCTGCAAACTGAAGATGGGTGATAATTTCTGCTCCTCTACCAACCTCAAATCCTTCTGTGAGACCACAATCTTTTAGCTTTAGAGAATAGCACACTGAGAGCCTCTACCACAATGGTAAACAAGAAAGGAGAGAGAGGATCCCCTTGTCTAAGGCCCCTAGATGCTTTGAACAAACGGGAAGGAGAACCGTTCACCAAAACTGAAAAAGATGACGATGAGATGCATTCTCGAATCCAAGAACACCACCTATCCCCAAAGCCAAATCTCCTCAACATATAATCCACAAAACTCCACTCAACATGGTCATAAGCCTTTTCCAGGTCTATTTTAAAAATAACTCCTGGCTTCTTTGTCCGTATTCTGGCATCAATGAGTTCCTTAGCAATAAGAGTTCCATCGAGAATTTGTCTATTGTGCACAAATATATCCCTGAAAAAGACCGATGATAGACGGAGTCCTTCGGTTTTAGTATTTATAAATAGACATCTTCTTTTCGTTTCAATATATTTGAGAATGAGTAACCACCATGAGATTTGTGTCGAATTTTTTTAAAAATTACAACTTTGCCCTTACATCCATTAAAATGAATATATTATTATTTATTAAAACACCATTATTTTATCCTATGTCCGACAACTCTTTAATGCACATGAAGCATAATGATATATTTTGAAACTTTCATCAATCTAACGAAGGGTCGTGCTCGTGCATGTATAGTATCAATTATAACCAATTATAAACATAGGTATTGATTGTCATTATAATTGATTTGAATTTAACAAAATAGGCCATGTATAAATAAAAATAGGTTTAGGTAGGTTTATTCTCTCCCACGAAATGTAGTTATTAATGTTACAAGCTTTAGAAAAAATCAATCTAAGCTTTTGAATTTATGCATATAGCGCCATAAAGAGATGGACAAAAGTATCATTTCACTATAATTTTTTTTTTGTTGGTTGGAAAGATACTACGGAGGAGCATGTAGATAGAGTTGTAAACGGGTCGGTTCCGGTCCGAATTGATGGTGGACTTGGAACCGGAATCGTTAAGGAGAATGTGGAACCGGATCCGAAACTGTTTCAGAACCGGTTTCTTGGCTTTAGAACCAGAATCATATATGATAAGAGTTCGGGTCTGAGTCTAGGTAGAGAATGGTATTAGAAAAATATGATTTTTATGAGAAATTTTCGAAAATTGAGGTAATATGTCTGGTCTCGGTCCACAGGTCCGAACCAAAGTGGAACTAGATCCAGACCCATTTACTTATGGAGGCCTAAATGAAGACTCAGATCTGATTTTTAATGATCAAAACTTTTGGATAATCGGAGAATCAGAGACCCATTCACATACCTACATGTAGGGCATTTAAATGAAAAAGTAGGAGCTTATTTGTAATTCCTAGAAACCTTTGGAGTATATGAAAAAAAAAAAAACCCTCAAAAACAAAGCCCTCTTTCCTTTGTCTGGTTGCTGGTAGTGGTGTCAAAGTAGAGAGTCTACTTTCCTCGATAGAGTCAGAGCAAAACCCGATCGAACGAGAGTGAGAGAAATCATGGTAAGAAACAAGAAGAGAAAAATCTCCCATATCCAATTTTCGATTTGTTTTCTCAGCATCTCGTTCTTGGGTCTTGTGATTCTTTTGACTTTTAACCATCTTTGATCTTTCTCATGGTTTGTTTATTTGCTTTCTGATCTTCGTGGGGTCTATTTATTCCCTTCCAATTCTATTCTTTTTTTGTTAGAGATTTTTTGTGGGTTGTTGGTTTCTTCTGCTGAAATCGTGTTAGATCGTTGTGGGTAGTTGATATTTTTCTTCTTCAATCATGTTTTGATGTTGTAAATCTCCAATCTTGGATATGGGTTGTTTGCATTTTGGAGTCTTGATTTTGATTCCAACTTTATTTGATCATTGATTAAAATTCATATTGGTTTTTGTCAATGTTAGGTTCTTCTGCAACCAGATCCGTTTCTCAGTGAGCTTACAAGCATGTATGAGCGTTGTCAAGAGAAGGGCTCCGTCTGGGTCACCCTCAAACGCTGTAAATTTCTCAACCATTCCTTTTCTTTTGTCCTTTTTGAATCTTGTTGTGTTTTTAGATCTTAATTTTGAATGCATTAAGGCACTTTTTTGCGCAACAGTTTTCCGAGGAATTTTGTTTCCACAATGATCTTATTTTCTGCTGAAGACTGAAAACACAAAGTTCTGATTTTGTGCTGTTTGGGCAAGGCAATTGTTGACAGTGGAATGTGATTCTACCTCTTGTTTAAGATTTAAAAAATGGTTTTTCTACTTCTTGGGTCCAATCTGCGGTGCCCCAAAATTGGGGGAAATGCTTTTGCCGCAGAAAATGAAAAACCATGGAAACTGTTAACAGCGAACAAGAGAAAATTACTTCCTCTCTGAAACCAGTTTTGGTTTTAGGGGAAAATGTTCTGCTCAAATATACCCTGGATTCTTCTAAAGATCAACATTATGTTAGGTTAATGTTGCATATTCACATAATTTTTGTACTTAAAAGATGAGCTTTCCTATCATGTGCGCGCGCGCATGTGCATGTATGTTGTCCCCCTAAAATCATTTATTTATAAAAATTTTATTGGGGTACTGTAGCATCTCTGAAATCCAAGGCTCAGAAGAATAAACTGGAGAGCAAGGGAGGTGGTGTTGAATACAGATGCCTTGTTCGGGCAACTGATGGCAAAAAGACAATCTCCACTTCGGTGTGTTTTCTGTTATTTCTTTATTTTTAACTATGTATTTATTTATTGCATCTGTTGTTATTGTTCTCTTTTCAAACGCCTCTTTTCTTATGTTCAGTTTGATGACTAACTTGAAATCAGCGGTTGAACTTTACTTCTTTCTTCTACTTCTAAAGAAAAGCTCAGAAAAGAAAAGGGAAAAGTGTTTCTTATACATACTTGTATGCATGCATGGATACATGGGTACACACATACACGCTGATCACCAAAGCCCCTAAAGCAATGCAACCAAGAATAAACGGTCAAACAACTTATCACTGTAGATTTAGACGTGTCCTTATGAGAAATAATTAGATTACGATTTACGATGCACAATGCCCTCCTTCACTACGTGATCTGCATTAGAGTTTGCACTCCCCTTGACATGATTGAAAGACGCATTAAGAAAATGGACTGAGTTCACCACCTGTTCCACCACATTTGCAAGCTTCTAAGGCATTGAACTAGCCCTGGAGGCCATCTAATAGCGGATGTGCAACCATGCACGTTTCTGTTGATATAGATCCCAACCCCAAAGTGGGCTCTTGTCCAAAAATATTTTGGGTGATAAACAATTGATGACAATGATGATGAATGTTACAGATAAATAATTGAAAAAAGGGAATTAAGATCCTTATGGTTAATGCCATTGTATAAAAATGGCGAAGCACTTTAATGATATCAAATGATGCGGGTTAATAAATCTTATGCATGTGGTGCCTTTGATTGTGTGATCCACTTTGAGATGTGTGAGTAATGTGCCATGCATCAAGGGAGGAAGATGCGGAAACAGATGGATTGGCGGAAAGAGGAGTAGAGGATGACACTGTTGTTATTTCTATTGAAGATATAGCTTGATCTTGATGTATATGTAATTTGTATAGCTTTGCCTATACAATAGTTTCCCCATTTCCTTACGAAGATCCTCCCTTGTACAATATTATGCGTAATTGAACCAATCAGTTAAATTTAAAAAAAATAAAAATAAAAAAGACTAAAATCAAGTATGCTTGTCAGCATCACTTTGCAGAACTTAAATAATGCCTAGAAGAAAGAGGCCTTGAGATCTTGAGGACAATCAGGCTGTGTACAATAAGTCTTTTATCATTTAGAAGATTGGTTGGTGAAAAGAGCTGTGGCTACTGGCTGAGAACATATAGGATAGTGGGATTTCCAGGATGTGGTCGTCAATGTGGGGGCTTTCTTTCTTTCCCCTTCTGATTAGATAGCAACAATGCAATGATCATATATTCAACCCTAAAGAGAAATGGGATGTCAACATCTTTTACACACACAAGCAGTAGGAGATGTTAAGTAGAATTCTCCTTAAGCTTTTGGGATGTATTGGCTAGTCAGACTTGACATAATAGAGGAAAGACTAAATAAGGAAAATCCTAATTACTGCATGATTGCTAAATTTCTCTAATTAATCCCTAACAGAATCAAATCAAATATTCTCTTAACAAATTTAAACCAATCTAATTAGGGGAAACACTTAATGGGAAAGACTCCTTGGTGGGATTTACTAGGAGGCCCTCTTCTTCTTGGATCTCACTGCATCAGTTATTCCCTAGATTGCCCGGGCATGCACATATTACGTGGGTAGGCATGTGTAGGTTGCCACAGGGCGCGGGGGGAATGCTAAGTAGATTTGTCTTCCGCTTCCTAATAACTTAAGCTTTTGGGATGTAAAAAAAAATAAAATTAGAGCTCTAAAGTAATTCTTTTTGTCAAATCAAAATTTACCCGTGTCATTGCAAAGCCTTACCCCATTTATTTGGTCTCATCTTTGTGAGTTTAACTTCTCCATTCTTTATTTGCCACATTGTTTACAGTAACTCCATAATCCATCATGTCCTTTACCACTGCTTCGTTTACGGTCTTTGTTGGTCTCCCTCATTTCCTATATCCTTGAATAAGAAACTCTTAAGTACATTTTACAGTGTCTGCTTTGGGTCTTCTGTGTATGTGCCCATGCCATTTCGAACAATGTTCCTTGATTTTCTTCCCCTTTACAGTGTTATTTGCAAGTCTAACCTTATATGCTTATTTCTAATTCAATCCTTTCATGTAACTCGCATCTGTCTCAACTCTCAGCATACCATCTTCGCAACATGTACTTTGGATGCTTTCATTTTTTTTGTTTCTCATATTCAGCTTCATATAACATAGCAGGCCTAATTGTCATCTTGTACAGATACATAGGAAGCCTAACTGTCATCTTGTACAGATGTTCCTTTAATTGGAAGTGTCACTCGACAATCGCATAACAATCCACTCACTTGTCTACTTTTTACTACACAACACTTATCCTATATTCCTATTTGCTATATTCAACTCTGGTCCTTCTTATTAGCGAAGAGTTATTGTAGGCATCAGGTGTCACAATAATATCTATCACACCATGGCATTACATTATTTTTAGTTTTTACGGTTGACTCACTCATCTTTCCTACCGTCAGATCCTCTGAACATGCATTAGAGGTCACGTGGCTATGATTATTTGCTAATTTTTCCATTTGACTGGTACAAAAGGATTCTTATTGATCTTTTACTTCTTATCTTCTCTCACTTATGAGTGCCATGCCATTTGATGGAACAACATATAAACTAATGAACTACATCTTGGATATCTGCTGTTAAGGTGCCAGTAACTAAGGTGGGCAAAAAGGTTCTCAAAGTGAATAGAAACGCAGATATCTCTCCTCACACAATTCTTACATGTGCTACTGTCCGTGTTCTTCTCTTGAGATTATACATTAATATATATATCTTTACATGCCTTTAATCTAGGCTCTAAGAAAGGAAAACTCTCTAATTTACATCAATCAGGATTCTAAGTTTAGAAGGAAACTAATTATAGCCATAGTATTCTAAGTAAAGAAGGGTCCTCCTGTCTCCCATTCAATCCCACGTGAGTTATAACAATGGGCTCTTTTCAGATGGGCTTTGGGCCTATTTTTAGATGGGCTTTGGGCCTATTTAACACTCCCCCTCAAATTGATGCGGGAGAATCAACAAGCATCAATTTGGCAACCAAGAACTAATGACGTGGTCGAGGAAGCCCTTTGGTGAGAATATCAGCAATTTGGAGTTCAGTGGAGACATGTGGGAGACTGATGACATTACGTTTAAGCTCATCCCGTATGAAGTGACAATCAACCTCGATATGTTTAGTGCGTTCATGAAAAATTGGATTTTCAGTAATCCGAATTGCACTGGTATTATCTGCATGGAGTGGAGTAGCTCCTACGGCGGGAAAACCAATGTCAGAAAGCAAACCACGGAGCCAAAGAATTTCGGAGCATGCAGCAGACATGGCGCGGTACTCTGCCTCGGTAGAGGATTTTGAAACTTTGTCATGTTTCTTGCATTTCCAAGAAATGAGACTATCACCTAAAAACATGCACCAGCCGGTCGTCGATCTGCGAGTATCTGGACAACCCGCCCAATCAGCATCCGAATAAGCTTTGAGAGATAGAGGATTGGTGGACGGAAAAAACAACCCACGAGTCGGTGTACGAAGAAGATACCGAATGATGCGGCGAACAGCAGCGAGATGAAGGTGACGAGGAGCAGTCATGAATTGACTCATCAGATTGACCGCATAAGATATATCAGGGCGAGTGATCGTGAGGTAGATCAAGCTGCCAACTAACTGGCGATAAGTAGTAGGATCGGAGAGAAGATCACCTTCCTCGCGACTAAGTTTGACATTCAGTTCAACCGGCGTATCCACAGGAGCGGAAGCAGTAAGGCCTGCCAAGGCAATGAGATCAATAGTGTATTTGAGCTGATTGAGAACTATTCCTTTAGGGGATTGATGAACTTCCAGACCAAAGAAATAATGTAGGGGGCCGAGATCCTTCATGTGAAATGTTTCACGAAGAGATGCTTGGATCGTCTGAATCATGGTTGCATTAGGACCAGTAATGAGGATGTCATCCACATAGACAAGGAGTACAGTGATCCCAGATGGAGCACGATGTAAAAACATAGAAGGATCATATGGGCTTGGATGAAAATCCAAGCGGAGAAGAGCAGACTGAAATTTCTCAAACCATGCGCGAGGAGCTTGTTTCAAGCCATAGAGGGAGCGACGAAGTTTGGCAACCATACCAGTCCCAGGTGAGCAGCCCGGAGGTAGTCGCATATAAACGTCTTCTTTGAGATCACCATGGAGAAACGCATTTTTAACATCCATTTGATAGAGAGGCCAAGACTGAGATGCAGCAATAGCAAGAATAGTGCGGACGGTGGTCATCTTGGCAACTGGAGCAAAAGTCTCATCATAATCAATGCCATATTCCTGCCGATTTCCAAGAGCGACAAGACGCGCCTTATATCGATCTAAAGATCCATTAGATTTTAACTTGAGAGAAAATACCCACTTACAGCCAATAGGGTTGACACCCACAGGAGATGGGACAATATCCCACGTATGATTTTGCGCTAACGCCTCCAATTCCTCTTGCATAGCCTTGTTCCAACATGGGTCCTGCACAGCCTGAGAATAGGATTGGGGAATGGAAGAGGAAGATAAAGTGGCCATTAAGGAAGTATGGGAGAACCCATAACGGGATGGTGGTACGGAAATCCGAGTGGAGCGATGCAATGAAGGATGGCCGGATGGAGCAACTGCCGGTGTCGGATCAGATGCCGGAGGAAGAGCAGGAGGGGGATCCCTGGTAGGCGCTGTGCTGTTCCGTCTGTGATACACAAAGTTGGGATTAAAACGAACAACTGACGGGTCGTCAGAAAAACCAGGTAAGGACACAAAAGAGGAGTCAGGAGGATCAATGTGTTTTTGAAAAAAATACTGATGTTCAAAAAAAACGACATTCCTAGAGGTACGGACACGACGAATTTGAGGATCATAACAAAGGAACCCTTTCTGGAAGGGTGCATAACCTAAAAACACACACTGAGTTGATTGTGCCGTGAGTTTTGTTCTCTCAGAGGGAGGCAAATGCACAAAACAAGTGGAGCCAAAAACATGAAGATCCGCATAGGATGGAGCGGTTTTGTACAAACGGAAATATGGGTTTTGATTCTCAATGGAGGGTGATGGCATGCGATTGATAAGATGAGCAGCTGTAGCCAGTGCCTCAACCCAAAAACGAGTAGGAACGGATGATTCTAGAAGAAGGGAACGCGTGACATCAAGGAGATGTCGATTTTTCCTTTCAGCGATTCCATTCTGCTGGGGAGTATAAGGACAAGATTTTTGAGAAATAATGCCTTTTTGTTGTAAAAACCGTTGAAAATCAGAGGACATGTATTCCCCGCCAGAATCAGATCGCAAGATTTTAATGCAAGTGGAAAATTGATTTTCAACATAAGCCAAAAAAATTTTAAAAACAATGAAAACATCAGATTTTGAATGTAGAAAGTAGACCTATGTAAACCGACTGAAGTCATCAATAAAAGTCACAAAATATTTGTAGTGGGCGTGGGAAAGAGTTGGAGCAATTCCCCATACATCACTATGAACTAAATCAAAACACTTAGAAGTGTGTGAAGTTGAATGAGGAAACGGAAGAGTTTTGCTCTTCCCCATTTTACAAGTAGCACAGTCAAAAGGCACACAAGAAGAGAAACCAAGAGATTTATTTAATAAACCAGAATTTAACATAAGGGACAGAGCCTTTGAATTTGGATGTCCGAGACGATTATGCCACAATCGGCAATTATCTCTAAGAGAAAAGAAAAACACATTATTGTCAAATTGATTCCTAGAAATTTGAGAAAGATCTAGCGGAAACAAGCGTCCACACTTAGGCCCCCTCGCTAGCTCCTTCCCGGACATCTGGTCCTGCACAACACAACCAGAAGAAGAGAAAGAGATATTACAATTATTTTCAACAAGTTGTCCTACGGACAATAAGTTGGAAGTTAAATTAGGGCAAAGGTAAACATTTCTCAATGGGATGGGACCAGGGATATCACCGACAGCAGTAATTGGAACATGTTCACCGGCAGCAGTTTGAATTTGAAGATGACCATTGTAACTTGTCATAGTGGAGAAGGAGGTCGGGGAATTTGTCATATGATTAGATGCCCCAGAATCAATGAACCAAGTAGAAGATGAAGGGGACTTACCTGAGAGACCAAAGGCAGAGAGGGCATTGATAATCATTTGTTGAACTAATTCAGGAGTGAGAGATGATGAGGGCCCAGACTGTGAGGCAGATGAAGGAGCAGGCATAACTGAGGAAGCCACATATGCGTGTGGAGTCGGAGACTGTGAAGTCTGATACTGCTGAGCCGGATATTGTGGAGTCTGATACTGTGTTGACGGACGTGGTGGACGGCGGCGACATTCAGAGATGATTG
Organism: Camphora micrantha; assembly: GCA_003546025.1. Taxonomy (NCBI): domain Eukaryota; kingdom Viridiplantae; phylum Streptophyta; class Magnoliopsida; order Laurales; family Lauraceae; genus Camphora; species Camphora micrantha. The sequence continues at coordinate 31,584,731 of QPKB01000003.1, read as the reverse complement.
TCCCGACTTTTTACAGTAACTGCAGACTTTCTGTTTACACTGAGAGGCAAGGTGCCCAAATTTCTGACAACTGTAGCATTGGGTTTTGCTCAAGTCTCGAGGCGGAGGCTGAGAAGTTTTATTGGCCGAGAACGCAACTGAATAGGTATCAGTCTGCTGTTGAGCAATATGAGCCGAGGTCATAAGACGCTGTTCTTCGCGTAAGAGCTCATTCAAGCAGACATCTAATGAAGGTAGTGGCGTCCGATTCATCAGAGCAGACCGGACACTTTCAAATTCATTCCGCAGTTTCATCAAAAACTGATCACGCTGACTGGAGGCCTGAAGGTCTTGAATAACGGTCAACACATTGTCAGCCACATCCGCATACTTAATACTATCGTATTCCGACCAGAGTGTACGGAAATCGGAATAGTAGTCTTGTACGGACAAATTCCCTTGTGTATATTCAGCAATTGCACATTCAAGATGGAATTGTCTGGCAGAGTTATCTTGATGGTATATTTTCTTCAAATACCCCCACATGGCTTTCGAAGTGGGGTAAGGCTTGAGATTCATTATCAGATGAGGCTCAACGGATCCCAGAATCCAGGATTTGATTTTGGCATCTTTACTATACCAAGAGGAGATTTTCTTCTCATCCTCAGTGGGTTTAGGGTCCGTGCCAGAAACAAAGCCCCGTAATTCCTTTGCTTCGAGATATGTTTGAAATTGGAAAGACCAGGCAGGATAATTCTTTCCAGTAAATTTGATCAAAGTGATCTCAGATTTTTCCATCTCAACTGTATAGTGTGAAACAGTGAAACAACAAGTGATAAACTCAGCAAAGTATCTGAACTTTAGTTTTGTGAGTGCTGGAGAAGGTACTGGACAGATCCAAACACAAAAAAACACTCAGGCCAAGCAGAGAACAAAAACAGAATAAAAAAAAGACCCAGACGTCCTTAATCACTAAAAAAAACTTTACGTGGGACCCACAGATGATCCTAGACACTGATCAAGGACTTGATCTGTGTAGACACAAAATATTCGCTCAGATTGGAAGAGGTTTGAACTCAATCTGCTGAAGATCCAAAAATCTGTACGGTCTTGATCAAAACTTGTCCCAGTTTTGAGAAATCACGAGAACGATAAAAAAAAGTACCTTACAGTGTCGAAAAAATTCTGAAAAAATCAACAAAATACTGAGAAGACTTGGGCGATCTTGACTGGAAGGATCCTTGATGATGCTGTGATGATCGCAGGTGGGCCACAGTTAATCTGAGCCTATCGCAGGAACAGGATGGATGCCGATTTCTTGAGAACAGATCCTCTATCTGTTTATTTTCTTCAAGAAAGAAAGATTTCTCTTTGATTGATTTCTTGAATGAATTTTAATGCTGAAGATCAGAACCTCGCTCTGATACCATGACAAACTCACGATTGAAAAGAGTTTTGGATACTCTTGAAACTATATTATTCTCTGTGTGTTCTTCTCTTGAGATTATACATTAATATATATATATATATCTTTATATGCCTTTAATCTAGGCTCTAAGAAAGGAAAACTCTCTAATTTACATCAATCAGGATTCTAAGTTAAGAAGGAAACTAATTACAGCCATAGTATTCTAAGTAAAGAAGGGTCCTCCTGTCTCCCATTCAATCCCACGTGAGTTATAACAATGGGCTCTTTTCAGATGGGCTTTGGGCCTATTTTCAGATGGGCTTTGGGCCTATTTAACAGAACCCACCTGGTGATAGCGGGACGTCCCAGACGAAATTGTTATGATCAACGCCGTGCCACCATGTTCTTGCCGAACCCTTAAGCTTGACTTTGACAAAGGCCACACACTGTGCATCATCCATGCAGTACCAGTTGAAATAATCTTCAAGAGAATTGAGCCAATCAATAGAAGCCTGTGGGTTTAGGCGTCCAGAGAAATCAGCCACTTCAACTTTGACGCATTTGGTGATATCAACTTTGGGTGCTAGTGGCGCATCTTCATGGTTTTTTTCAGTAAAAAGACGCTCAATAAAATCATGAATAGACTCACGTCTATTGGTATCAGCTTGGTGAGGTATAATTTGGGAATACCTGTACTGGACGATGCGTCAGTTGCTGGTTTTTGCAAGGCTGCAAACCCGGTCTCTAATGCAAGTACCCTGTCAGTAAGTCTGGTCTCCAATGCATGAACCCATTACAATAATTCAGATAGCAGAGCATCTCGCTGATTGTTAGAAAGCTTTCCCCAAAAAGTCTGACCACTACGAGTAGACATTCTTAAGAGTGTTTTTTTTTTTTTTTTTTTTAGCTAGTAGGTGGATTGGGCCTTAGTCCGAACTCAAGTCAGACCCAAACTGCAGGTCGGGTCCAGAACCACATGGGAGACAGACTTCGCTAGCCCTGCTTTGGTCTTTGTGCACTACTGAAGACTAAAACGGGCAGAAGAAATCTCCTTTCTTATCTCTCGTCTCTGTGATTACTCGATGCAGAGAAGGGGTCGGTGGCAATCGGCTGCAGCAACGATGGAGGGAGAACGGCAACGGCGATCTGCTCCTGGAGGCGAGCACGAGAAGTGACGGTGAGGCGGCTGACGACGCTGCTACTTGTGGCTGGCGACTGAGCGATTTGGCGATTATGGAGTTGGTGATGGGGGATGAGGAAGAGCTCAACGAAGTTGGTGCGTGGCAGATGGTGGCTTCCTCTGGTGCACGATATGTTTCCGCAACTCGAAGCTCGCGTTCTCCTTCTCTCCTCTCTCTCTCTCTTTTTTTCTTTTTTTTTTTTTTTTGTCTTCTGGTTTGGGTCTTCCAACGAAGGGGCGTGCGCTGGGATTTCGAGTGGGGAGTCTCGGTTGCTAGGGTTCGGATTTGGGGAAAGTGGAAAATTAGGGTTTGGGGATTTGGTTTGGCAGTGGCGATGGAGGGTGGGTTAGGGTTTCGATGGGGAGGTAGTTCGAGTGATGCAGTGGGGCAGTGGGGCAGTATTGGTGGGGAATGCTTGGAGCGGGGGTTTTCGGTGGGAAGATGGGAGGATGGACGATACGCTACTTCGACTTGATGATCGGAATACAAATCCAAGATCGGATCTACTCTGATACCAATCTGATGTGGGCCCATAAACCACAGGTCACAGGATCAAAACCTGGCTCTGATACTAATATGATGCAGCCAGAGAAGAGGACCAAATCCACAACAGGGATTTGGCCGAATCCAAGATGGATTCACAGCCAAGAACTCAAGCATAGAGTAAACTAACCAAATCAATATCAACTCAAAACTCTATTCAACTTAATAATAAGATGTTTGGATCCCTAAAGGGGATTTACATATTTATAATGAATTTCCCACGATGATCTTTCCTATCTCATAACATTCAAATTAAAAAAACCTACTAATTTCTAAACTACTAAAGTAATTAGAAGGCTACTAAAATTAGGATAGTTTCCCACAACAGTCGGTTCAAAACTCATTGGATTTGTGGGCTTTTCCAATGGGTTGGATTTGATTGACCCGATAACTCACGGGCTAGGCCCAATGGACTTGGGTCTGGCTCGACTTGCATCACCACGACATGCCCTTGCGCTATTTAGGCATCAAAAGGTCAGCATGCAGAATATGACCAGTAAGCACAAAAAGAGAAGGCACAAGTGACAAACTAAAGAATCGTATTTGATCATCTCACAACAACGAAGCACTAAAAACACTACTAAGCTATGATACCTAGATACTTCAAAATAGACAATGCATGGTATCATATCGTATCCGATACTTCATCATTTACGTGTAAAATCCATGTCCCTGCCATATCCATGGTGTTGCCCTGCTGTATCCATGCCATATCTAGGCATCATAGCTTCTTATGACTACTACTACTACTAATATTTTGGGAGATAGGAAAAATTTATCATTTAAAAAACACAAGTTCAACCAAAGCGCAAGATTGACTTGACAAAGTGGCACCTTCAATTCAATCAACATTACAAAGCCAATAAAGCTTAGCAATGAACGTGAGACCCGTACAATGGGCATAGGTTCAATCTAGAATCAGAATCCATATCCCTACAACTCAATTTTCCCAACATGGAACCAGTCCCTTCCACACACAAGAACATGGGAGATGAGTTAAGGGACAAGGAACCAATCCTTCCAGGAAGATTTGAAGGAACTTCCTAGAAGGGCAAGGCTTCCACATCTAAGCATCCACATCCTTTTTTGAAAGAAATATATAAGCTAATAGACTTAACAAAGACACTCAGACCCTCAAAGCTCCGACAGAAACCTCTTGACTGATATAGCCCATGACAATTTTTCTCCCACCCACGCATAGCAATCCTTAACAAAGACCATTTTGTTTGACAACTCTAAATAGTCTAGAAACCATTCTAAACAGAGGACCCTCAAACCCCACTTCAAAACCCACCCCTAAATCAAACACCATCTCACCCCCGCAATTGTCTCCTCCATAAGAGTTGAAATAACACAAACAACCAGACCTTTCGCGCTTAGAGACACTACTCAAAGCCCAACCCCTCTCACCCCTCACCTTCACCATAATTTAGAGAGATCCCCTTTCTCCATAAAGCCTTCCTTTCTTTACCAAACCGCCGCCGCCATTTAGACAACAAAGCCCCATTCCTTCCACCATCCTTCCATTGCCCACTCCTGCCCCTAGGTTTCACCACATCACTCCACTTCATGAGATGTGTCTTCCTCATATCACTATTCACCTCCATAAAAATTCATTTTGAATGCACTCCACTTTCAACTACCGAAACTGGCATCTTGAATAAAGACATAGGAAAATGAAACGTTTGATCACCAATAAGCACCTTGCCAACCTAAATAAAATCGTATTGTCAGCAAATTGTAAATGAGTGATCAAAATACTCCCATTGCCATATCCAAAAGCTTCAATAAATTTAAGGTCCTTGGTCTTCAACAAGAGGGCACTGAATGCCTTGGCTAAAATGATAAAAGGAAAGGGGAGAATGTGTCCCCTCGCCGTAACCCCTTAGAATCCATAAAAGAAGAGTACGAGACCAGTCCACCCAAACTGAGAAACAAGTAGACGATCTGCATTTTAAAATCCAACGTTTCCACTTCATGGTCACACTCCTCCAAATCAATCTTACCAAAGTGTTTCCTAAATCAATCCCCATTGGCAATAAGCAGCTCATACAAAATCAGGCTATTTGCTAGAAACGCCCCATGGAAGGAACCTAATGAATAATGATACTAAGAAGGAAAACTTTGTACAACTGGATAACACTACATAAAGGATCTTGTAAAATACAACACACCAAGAAAATGGGTCACACTCCTCCAAATCAATCTTACCAAAGTGTTTCCTAAATCAATCCTCATTGGCAATAAGCAGCTCATACAAAATCAGGCTATTTGCTAGAAATGCCCCATGGAAGGAACTAATGAATAATGATACTAAGAAGAAAACTTTGTACAACTGGATAACACTACATAAAGGATCTTGTAAAATACAACACACCAAGAAAATGGGTCTAAAGTCCTTCCAACTCCACTGGATTAGCCACTTTTGGCATAAGCTCCCCTTTTTTCTCATTTTTGGTGAGGCAGGCAAAATAGAGGGTGATAAAAGTAGCTTTGATCTCCTTGCTCAATTGACCCCTGCAATGAAATCCTGAGATCATTCTCAACAAGTCATCCTTAAGAAACTCCAACCCAGCTATCTTTTAGGAATGAATAAATCACTGACCCAGGAGCCTTGTACCCTCCAAGATACCAGCTCATCAGAACTTTCTCGTCAAAATACCTCTCTAGCCACTCTGTTAGATTTACAGGAAAGTGAACTCCACTAAAGTTAGGTCTCAACACACCCTTTCCGTTAGAGTTGTTCAATGAATAAAACCACCTCTTTAATATCAGTTAGCTGAACTATCACATTGTTGCCTCTTCTAATTCCCCCTATGAAATTCGTGCTCTTCCTTTCCCATATTGTGGATGAATTTAGTACAAGTGTTTCAGGTGGTCATTTTTAAAGGACTGGGTTTTTCTCTTTTTTTGTTTTTTTGGGCCCCACAAATAAAGATCCAAACCATTCATCCCGTTTAAAATGCCCAAAGTGGCAAGGAAGTCAAACATTAGGCGTTGGTTCATCATAGATTTTGAGATATTTACAAAAAAGTCCAAACCAATAGATTTCCATTTATGGGCTTTTGTGGGGCCCATTTGCATAATCTTAACCATTCATCCTTTTCAGAAGGCCACACACGGCCAGCAGATGAATTTTGGCAACTTGATTCACCATGGAATATGGATCATGAGAAACTTGCAAAACACTCCAGATCGTTATCTGTCATAGTGCAAAAAAAGGGATCTTTGGCAGTCCATTTTTTCAATTTTTCTATTCCTGTGGACCCCTAAATCACAATCCAAACCGTTCATCATCCCCAAAAGGCCAAAAACGGCTAGGGCGGTCAAATTTCAGATGTGAATTCAACATAGATTTTGAGATATTTGAGAAAATGTCCTAACTAAAACATGAAGTCTTTCATTCCTGTGGGACCCATTTGCATGATCCAAACCGTTCATCATATCTAGAAGCCCAAAAATGACCAGGGGTGAAATTTTAGGGCTTGATTCATCACTGACAGTGAGAAATTTGTGAAAAATGTGCGGTCGTTGGATGTACTATGGTATAGATGGTAGGATTATGAGGTATGTGGAATGCAATGATTCCTCCCCTTAGAAATCATTATTAAGGATAGCCTAGTTCCAAGGGAACGAAGGAATCATCTATTTTCTAGCAAGGATGGTACCCAAACGTGCCCTTGGAGTTAGAAGAACAAACTAAGTAAAGGGTTGGAAGCAATGACAAATCCTCTCACACAAAGAAAAACACATGATAACCTACAATAAGGTTAGTTGCTCAGTCACGTCATCAATAGAAAAAGGAACTCTTGTAATAGTAAAAGATCTGAAAATAAATGAAAGTAATCAAAGGAAAAAATACCAGGCTTGACGTACACGGTGTCTGTAGGAATGACCCCTACTGCCCCATCTTTTAGAAGCGATACAACAGGGTCCAACTTCCAAGTATCTGCTCCAAATGGATCAACCTCGATATAAAGCATTCCATCCCCCTGAAACATATAGCACTTTGTTAAAGCTAGAAGCCAGTGTACTTTCATACACATCATCTTAACTTAATTTACTGGTATCCCTCTTTTCAAAAAAAAAAAAAAAAAAAAAAAAAAAAAAATTACCAGTATCCCAAAAGCCCAGTCAAGAGATTCTCATACATGCGTCACAGCACATGTGCAAGCAGGCAATCTATCTAATGGCCCATCAGTTTAATTGGTATTGAATTCCTAGGATTTCCAAGCAATGTCTTTCTATCAAGGGCTAAAAGCGAAAAGACTTAAATGTGAAGTGCACAAAGGGACATGAAATAAACTACCCTTTGACAGGAAATGATTACCTACTCATGGCACCAGTAAATTAAATCCCAGGAAAGTGATAGCCCCATCTAAATCCCCACCTTAGACCCTTCACTTATCACTTATTTAATAGCCCTTCAACAAAACCTCCTTTTGCTATTAATTCCTAGGAATTTAGATCGAAGTAGGCAACCATAGACCCATGTTCTCCTCAATCTCTGCCTTTAAATTTGATCCCATGCAATTACAACCATGCCCAAATATCATTTTTTATCAAGGACGCATTTGTCTAATAGGTGTTTAAACTCCTAGGGCTTCTAACCTTTCAATTAAAGGAACTAAAAACTTAAAAATTAAAGCTGAAGATCCACAAGAAGTGACACAGTCCCGATTGATTAAATCGGACTGTCAAGGGCCCAATTAAAACAAACCAGTAAACAGGTATACGGCAGAGAATTGCATTGAAATCCAGAAATTACAAAAATTAACAAGGAACCCAAAACAACCACAAAGTGACCATAAGTGTCTTTTCAATCACCTTAGCAATCACATGACACCAAGGGAGCACCAAACACTGTTTTATTCAATTTCAAAAACTGTCAAACATGAATATTAAAGCAGTCAACTATTGGGGCTTATATGGAGCTCTCCAAAGTCAGTCAAAAGTTAAAACCCTAAAAACCCTACTAAATTGGATTCCTTCCACTCGTAAAAGTTTCTATCTTAGTTTCCAAATCAAAATTAAACAAAAAATGCTAAGAAAATAGAGAAAACTAGATCTGGATTCTCGTCTGGACGTCCCAAATACACAATGTAGGCTATGGGCACCACGTGGCCTATCTGAAGATGAAGCAAATCCAATGAACTGAAAGGAAAGCCTTTAGTATAATTCTTTCATGCATTGGATCCTATCTGGCTCACCAAATCATTGCTCCAAGTAGGTGCTCATCCAGACCCTGTTTGTTTTCAGAAATTTCTGAAAATGCAACTAAGTCTCTGTTATTTTTTATTTCACCAAATAAGTCCCTGGTATTCACTTTTAAGCCAAATTTTGGACTATATAGGCCCGATTCTTCATCAATTCTTGATTGAACACTTGTGGGCCTTCTTACGATGCTCAATTTGCTCCATGTAGGCTTCGACCAATTCAAAATTGCAATTAAAAACTAACTCTACATCGTTCTCCCCCGGTTGGAAAGAACTTGCCCTCGAATTTGCGCCTTCATATTGCAACTATGCTATTTGCATACTGTGATGAGAAATCAAGAAATTACAGAAACTAGCAAGGAACCCAAATCAACCACACACTAACCTTAAAGTGTCTTCTCAATCACCCTAGCAGTAACACGACACCAAGTGAGAGGAAACAAAACCCAGCAAAAGCTGCTTTATTCAATTTCAAAAACTGTCAAACATGAATATCATAGCAGTCTACTACTGTGCATTATATAGAGCTCTCCAAAGCCACTTAAAACCCTAAAACCCTATTAAATTGGATTCCTACCACAAATAGAAGTCTCTATCATAGTTTCCTAATCAAAATCAACTAAAAATTGCTAAGAGAAAATAGAAATTTGGAATTGGATTCTCATCTGAATGTCCCAAACACACTGCAAAATAGGCTGTGGGCCCCATGTGGCCCATTTGAAGATGAAGCAAACCCGACAGTCTGAATGGTATAATTCTTTCATGGGTTGGATCCTATTTGGCCCACCAAATCAATGCTCCAAGTTGTTGCTTGTCCAAACCCTGTTCTGTGTTTCAGAAATTTTTGAAATTGCAGCGAAGTCCCTGTCTCTTCTTACTTGTCACAACAGTCCATGTTTTTCACTTTTAAGCTAAATTCCAGACTGTTTGGGTCCCAAATTCTTCATCATTTCTTGATTGAACCCTTGTGGGGCTTCTTACAATACATAATTTGCTCCATGTAAGCTTCGGCCAATTCAAAATTTCAATCAAAAAATAATTCTACATCAAGGAGTCATCAAATCACCTCCTCTTTGACAGGAAATAGATACGCACCCATCACCCTAGTAAATTAAATCCTAAGAAATTAATGGTCCCTTCCACATCTCCTTTGACCCTAACCCTTTAGGGCCCATTTGTTTAAATATAATAATTGAATACATAGGAATTCATGGTCAAATGTGCTCCAACAAAGGAATATTAAAGAGGTGAAGTGTGAAGGATTTAAGGTGGAGACAGAGATGGGACCCTTAGGGCCCGTTTGGCATTGTTTCCATGTTGTTTCTATTCCTGTACTGAGATTAGGTTGCACTGAGATTTGGCTGTGCTGAGAGTGTGCTGGATAGACCTTGTTTGGCAATACTATATCAAATTGTTCTGCTAAGAATATACCATGTAGCACTTGTTTGGTAACAATAAAACCTACAAAATATAAAAATCCAAAACTATATATAATACTTCATAAGGCTCTCACTTATATGAATGAGACCTTCCTCTATGATCATCATCATCATCAATTCACCATTAGAAAAGAACTTAAATCCCAAATTCTAAATAACATTTTAGTTGAGCTAAAAATCTAGATTTAAATAATTGGGGTTTTCATCATTTATTTTTAAAAATTACAAATTTCATCTCATTTTATTCAAAATTGAAAGTAAAAGGTAAGAAAGATGAGAGACGCACTTTGCATAGGGGAAGGGAATGAGCCAAAATCATTCCCTTCCTCAACCTAAATAGAGAGATCAATTTCAACCCATTTTCAAATACTGAATGGGGAACTTTTTCTCATTTGAAAATCAACACCAGCAAATCAACCCAAGCCACCACGCCCCACATGTTCTCTGTTCGTCATTCACACCACACCCATAGATCAATCCAACCCATCACACACCATCTGCAGATCAACCAAACCTATCACACCCCTGACCTCCAGATCAACCCAACTCAACACACATCCCACCTATAGATCAACCCCATCCAAACCTACCAGAGAAGATGGGCACACAGAGAGAAAGGCAAAGAGAAGAAAACTAAAGGCAAGGAAATGGGTCGTTGGGCCTGAGGTGGGGATGAGGGGGAGTAGAAAAGGGAAAGGAGAGAACCAGGGGGTCTGTTCAAGAGAGAGACAGAGAGAGAGAGAAGGGTCGTTTTGCCTTAGGGAGAGAGAGATGGCTGGCCTAGGTAGTGGGGTTGAGAGAGAGGAAAGGGAAGGAGATAGAGATGGGTCATTTGGGAAGATGGAAAAGGTAGGAGTGATATGAAAGAGGGAATGCGGAGACAGTCATATGTGCCAACAAGAAGTTTCCAAAAAAAAAAAAAAAACGATTGTAGATTGTTCTGAAACTCTTGTTCCATCGGGCAGGATTTTAAAGATTGTTCCGCAAAATCCAAATCTGAAACAATCGATTTGTGTCTACCAAACGCAATCCCCACCTTCTTATCCCATGGGAACACGGGAACGTCCCAGTGGCATAATGCCAAGCAGGCCCTTAACTATCCTAGGATCAGATTTACTAGGATGAAAACTGGAAATTTATTTTCCATCTCCGTTTGATTCATTTTCCATCGAGGGGGATGGATATTCACCTTCATTTCTTCAATTTTAACCCACGTGTAGAAATAAAAAATCTTAGGGTGCGTTAGTGCAGCCGTGAGTGGCCACGGAAAAGAGAGCAAACAAATCCGGGGCCTTTCCTCAACACATTTGGTGCAGCGACGTTTCCTCCCTTCCAAGTTTCCCGGCGCATTGTTGGTTCTAGGTTTCCCCTCCGGTGAGCATTCGCGTTTCCCACATCCCCCATCCAAAAGTAAGTGCTGCAGTGCCACGGAGGTTTCCTCTTACACGGCGCTGCACAAACTCTCCCTTAGAATTCCTAAGGTTTCCACTTTCCATTACATGAAAAACTGGTCTTAATGATTAAATTGTGTAAAGAGGGTACCATCAGAAAAACAGGTTTTCCCCTTCTTTTTTTTTTTTTTTTTTTTTTTCCCTCTTCTTTGACCTCTTGTTTGGTGCAACATGAGAGAGCAGAAAAAGCAACCGCACGTACATGACACGACGCTATCCTTCTTCTTAAAAGGGGATTTTACCAAAAGCATCGTCAAATATCCCTAAACCTTTAAAGCATCCTCAAATACATGTAATGCCCAAAAGCATCTTATACCATATACTTTGATTTTTTCCAAAAATATTGCCCTTGAACCCCTTTCTCGCGACATCTAGACTAGACCGCATTCACACATTGAAGTATTTCGAGAATTGTTATTTTTGTTTCAATTATCAATATCACTAGTCTATTCAAGACATCATAAGTAGTTAACATTTATTCTAAAGCAATAAACATCGAAGAAAAACATCATAAACTTTGAAGGTAATTCTCTCCATGACTGTAATAAAAGTAGGGTTACGAATAGGGAATGGAGCATAGCACATGTATTTTAGTTTTTTTTTTTTTTTAAATTGAAAACGTAAAGATTTTTTTTAGCAAAATCTCCACAAATCGTAGTAAGAGAATGCTCGCGGTGACTATATTCATTATTGAAGAAACTCATAATAGAATGGCTGAACTCATATATCTACAGAAATCATTCCTTCATATTCAGCATTGTTAGTCAATCTAAATACACCTCCATGTATCATATTTTTGTTAACTTTAACTATTGAACTGTTAAGTCTCTTTTTGACATCGCAAGTTGTTTTTTAACATCACAACTTAATCATGTTAATGTTCAATTCATACCTGAGCTCACGAATGAGGTGGGACACATATATAGACATAAAATCATGAGCTTGCGAGTGTTATGTCACGAACTCATGAGTTCGCTCTCGAGTGCCATGTCTCAAGACTAACTCGAGAGAGATAAAGTGAAGTGCAATTTGGTCTTAGAAAAAAAAACGAAGTCTGTTGTATAAGATGGTTTTGAGCATTACATGTATGTATTTGAGGATGCTTTTGGAGGTATAGGAATATTTGAGGATGCTTTTGGTAAAAAAAAAAACCCTTCTGAAAATAAATGGAAAAGTGGTTTCCACTCGGATTCTAGAACCGCCAATGGATTCTAGAATCATACAAGAAAATTTGAACCCCAAAAAACTCTAAAGTCCAAAACCACCCCTCGCCTGCCTGAAAAGGAATACCTATGAATTCATAATGATGCAGTGCAGGCAAAACAGGGGCCTAAATATCTGTTTTAGATGAATGAATGTTCTTTTTGCACAAACAGCTTGCAAAAGAGTAATGGAATTTTCCTCATTCTCTTTCTCAATATGAAAGAGAGAGAAAGAAATGAATACCTTGGAGAAACGAGGAGGCGATGAGTATTTAAGGCGCTTAGGGCTACGCTTTGCTGCTGATATAGAGATGACCAGGCGTTGCTGCCTCTGAGTCGGATCGGAGCGAGAGGCCGAGAGGCGACCGAGTTGAGGAAAACGGAAATATGCGACAGACGTTCGAAAAGAGAGGGATTGAGATGGCGAGGCGCTTCCACAAACGACCGCCGGCTCCATTGCCATTACCAACGCATCGCATCGCATCGAGAGAGAGAGAGACAACTGTAAGTTTTTAGCTAAGCTTTTGAGGGAGAGGGGTGCACTGCAGTGTCTTTCGGTCGGAGTCTGAAGCAGTGACTGAAGAAGAATGGAATTTACCACAACATTCTTTGGTATTATTGTTCTGGAGAGGAGCATGCCAATTGCCAAGTGTGAGTTGATTGATGGGGCAATGGTCAATGATGGATGGTTAATTGGCTAGGTTTCATCTTTGTAGATTAGATGAAACCAATTCCACATGGAACCTATGTCTGTGTTGTATTCTGATCGGACATCAACCTGCAAAACAGATGTGGATCTGGATCCTGACCCGAAAAGAAAAGAAATGTATATCTTATTTTAGTTCGATTGGTCAAATGAGACTGGTACATTTACTTCAAAAATCCCCTTAAATAGTTTAATAATAGCTGAGGACCCTAATAATAACAGCCAAGGACCTCCAGCCCAAAATCTAATTTTTTTAGAGTGTTGCTACCTGCACACTGCATTTTGCTCTCTACACACTACATCTCTTTACACAGTGGTCTTCAGTGAAGAATTTTTTAATTTTTTCTCTCTACACTATGGATGTGCCCAGTACCTCTAGGACCTCTAGGATTCGACCAACAACGTCGAACAGGAGACTTCGTCAAAGGTTTGTCGCTAATGTGTCTGAGGATGACGAAGAAGTATTTGAAGAGCAACTCGAAGCCTAAGTCGAGACCGAAGTCTCTGAACAGGCAGAAGTAGTACCCGAATGAACTTCAACTGTTGCTCATGATGTGACTGGAGAAATTCCCGGGGGGCCTACAAGTTTGAGCCTGCTACCTAGTTTCCGGATGCATATTGCTGCAAGTATTTGGTAGCAGCATGTTTGTGAATAATCTTGGTAAACATGTTTTAAATATTTATTACCTTCACTAATTTATTTTTTTTATTTCGTTTTGTAGGAGAGACCGCCACTTAAATGCATAAGCCATGGCCAAAAAATCAGTGAATGGGCATGGAAGTCAGAAGGAAGGCAGAATACCGTTTTTAGTCATCTCATTGGCCGTTCAGGGTTGGCTCCATTGGTGGCGACATCTTATCGTTCCATCAACAAGAACATTGTGTCAGCCTTTGTGGAAAGATGGCAGCCTGAGACAAACACATTCCACATGCCTTTCGGTGAAATGACGATTACCCTTGATGACGTGAGCACCATTCTAGGGATCCCGGTCACTGAAAAATCTGTATCAGTGGACCCACTGTCATTTGAGCGATCAAAGATACTTGTACAGCATGGTCTTGGGGTCACATCTCAGCAGGCACACGAAGAGTTAGTAGGTGTGCAGGGCTCATCGGTTAGACTGGAGTGGCTGAGGGACCTATATGGAGACGTGACTGATGCGGATCCAGAAGAGCACATTAGGCATGCCGCTAGAGCATATCTATTGAATATCTTAGGCTGTATACTCTTCACAGACAAGAGTGGAACGAGGGTCCCAGTGCTCTATCTAAGGCTGCTAATGAACTTTGATGAGGCGCCCACATATGCTTGGGGAGCTGCTGCGCTTGCGCACCTTTACTGACAGTTGGGGTTTGCTGCTCGGAGTGGAGTCAGGTAGATTGCAGGATATCTGACTCTATTAGAGGCATGGATTTACGAGCATTTCCCTAGGTGTAGGCCTCACCAAAACCGCACATACACAGAAGATTTACCGCGGGTGCATCGCTGGGTGCCACGAAGAGAGTCTGGGGACCAAATGTCCAACCTACAGTCATTACGAGAGGCACTTGACGATCTTGGTGCCCATGAGGTAAGGTCTTATAAGTTATAAATAAGTACTCATTTGAGTAAATGAGTACTATACAATTTAACTAATGCATTTGCTGATTAATGTTGCAGGTGGTGTGAGACCCCTACTGAGAGCATAGGGCAGATCATCCCTTTAACGAGGTTGCTTTTTATACTGGTTATCTTAAGTGCATGGACATCGTTGAACTATATTATCCTGATCGGGTGCTTAGGCAGTTTGGTAGGATCCAACGCATTCCCCCCACTCCACTAGCTCCACAGCGCGCCACTAGGGGTGCCACAGCAAATCAGTATCGGATCGCTTACAATTGCTTGGATCAAATATGGGAGAGGTGGCATAACCACCTCTTGTCTCCGATGGAGCGTGGTGTGCCTGCGGTGCACCCATGGGACTGTGCACCCAATTATATGAAATGGTTCCTCTGAGTGTCGCACCCAATCATTCAGAACCCTGCACATCGCTCCACTTTCAATCCACGTGTTCAAGATTCTCAGGGCAGCTCTTCTATAGACCCGCGATTGGTATGATGACTGACAACTGAACTATTATATTATGTATAACCAACTGAACAAACTGACTAATTTGTGCATTATGTGATCAATTAACAGTGCATCGTGAATGCCCAAAGTATTATTCAGCCTATTTTAAGGAGAGAGCATACTCTGAGTATCCGAGATCCTGATGCCTTATACACGGCCCTTGAGAACGTCAACAGGATCTTAGATGGAGCCGATCCGGAAGATCTTGTTCATAGACCACCACGGAATGAGACACACACTTATAGCCGCAGGGGGAGACGTGGGGTCTAGGATGTGGACTTAGCATTTGATCTGAATTTTTTTGTGGTTCTGGTTGAAGTACTTCTTTTGATAAATTGTAAACCGAGTTTATTCAATTTTTTTGGGTAACAAAGATGCTACATGTAAAACTATTGACATCCATTGGCCTTTTTATGGATATCCTTTTTAATGTTGCAGTTTGTATTGATGTAAAATGATAGTCTCTTTTTATTTGCATATCATTTAGATGAAATGGATGATGTAGTTTTGTAAACTGGTATTGTCCAAGTTGCCAATGGTTCTGTTTGGCGTTTCAGGGCCGACAATATAAGTCGTACTCATCGTATCAGGGCCAACACCATTAGGAATACTCGGTGTCTCAGGGCCGACAACAAAGTGTTTGCTCGGCGTCTCAGGGCCGACACCATAGTGTTTGCTTGGCATCTCAGGGCTGACACCAGAGGTCTTGCTCGGCGTCACAGAGCTGATCAAATTATTTTCCGTCATATCAGGACAATTCAGTTGAAATTGTCATTTGCAGTTAGCAACAACAACTTAAGTGATGTGACATGCACCATGAAGATATATGGAATGTTCTTTTATAAAAAATAATAATAATAAGGGTCCAAAAGTTACAACAAGTCTCAATTGCATTGAGCTCTTAAAAAATTGGATCCTTGAACATCCTTATAAAATATAACAATCATTCCAGATCGATGGTTTCGCATGTGGCAACTGATGGACTGATAATTTCTCTGAAATGTTGGATTCGAGATTGGTAAGCTGTATCCCAACCATCTGCAGAAGGGTGATGGTGACGAATCCAATTAGTAGCAATAGGTGGAATTGGATGACCTTTTACGAGGAAAACCTACATATAACAAGCGTTGAAGTTAGTCACGGCAATTAAGGCAAAATATAAAAAGGTGAATTTATGCATCTACTATTATCACCTGAACAAAGTGGTTATGATTGACAAAACCGATTGCGATCTCCCGCCTAGCAGCAGTAGGAATAGGGACCGATCGAAGAGGAAGGAAAGTCAGGCATTGCTCACTTGACAAATGGTATAGAACAACGTTATAGTGCGAGGCAATTAGATGTCCCATGTCCGGCATCGTCATCCACCGATCGTATGAGGGGGCAATCCTCTTGGTATGATATGATGTTAAGAAGTTCATCAACCCTTTGGTGCGATCCATATAATTGTCTGTAGTATTCTGCATGAATCACCAACTCTCTAGAAAGATCTTTCCGTACCTGTTGCCACGAATCCTCACCAAGTCCCATCAACCCTACAATGGCTCTAAAGCCACAATTGCCATCCGCATTGACATTTTTTTACATGATGAATATAAGGCCTTAAATCAGCTGGGAATGTGTTAATATAAGAAACTGGCTTAAAATTGCGGGTGCGACAGACATTTTGCTTAGGAATCAGCTTCTTCACGGCCACCAAGGAGGCCCCACTGCTGACAATAGTCTCTTCCATCTTCAAGACAGGAGAGTAACTATCCTGAGCTGATTCAACATATTCAAAGGAAGAGGGTTCATGTTTAGTAGAATTATGTAATTTCAATTTGGAGCGGCCTCGACATTTAGTTTTCGAATTCGGCTCGATCAGTGAAGTCGTCTCAAGCTTTGCAAGCTCCCTAAGCTTATCCAAGATCTGTAACTTCTTTTTCGAATCATAGCCCCTGAGCTGTTCGACAATTAAATCTATCTCTGACATGCAATCCAAATTGACACTAGAGTTCTGATCGGAAGCGGTAGATAGCAAGTCAAGCTTGCGTCAATGCATATGCGTGTAATATAAAGGAATAAGGCGCCCAGCACTCATTATGTATTCTGCAATCTCATGAGCACAAGGTAGGCCATGTGTCTGTCGAAGTACACAACCACAAGCATCTCTATCAATACCTACTGACGAGGCTCGTTTTGTCTCGGCTAAGATTTTCTCTAATGCACTTATAGAAATATTCCCACGAAGTTCTTTGAATTCGGAAGGCTTGAAATTGTGTTGCACAACCATCTTACTTTTTTCAAATGATGCTTTTATATTTGTATGTTGCAGCAACAATAGGTTGTGTATCTTTATCCAAGAGTCTTCAAAAGTCCCATGGCTTGATCCAAGCTGTCGCTTCAGCTGTGCATGTGAACTCTCCACCCTGTTTGTAGTAGTGTTACCAAGATGCATGACCTTGTCCGTCCAGGCAGCCACAAATATGTCCTTGTACGCATATAGCCAAGATGCTCTAACATACTGAAGTGCTGCCGGATAGGTGATGAACTCCTTTAGAAATAAGTTGACTTGGAGATTGTAATGTTTCTCACTGGATGAGGAGACCAACATGTTCCAGCTTATTATAAACCGATCCCACTTTTCCTTCATCTCAAACAACTTCTTGCATTTGGCCAAAATATTTCTGTTGATATGCCATCTGCATAAAAGATGTTTGGCGCTGGGGGAAAACAATAGATATGGCGTTCATTAAAGCCATCTCTCTGTCAGTGACGAAAACGCTAGGAAGAACACCCTCGCCAATAACTTTGTGCAAAATACCCAATGCCCATGAGTAGCAGTCATTACGTTCATTCTGAAGATATACAATGCATACCGAGATGTAACCCCAACAATCTCCAATAAGGGCATTCGATACCGATTGGTCTTGTAGGTGTAGTCCATTATCAACACATGAGGAAATGCACGCAAGAGGTCAACGCTGGTAGGGTGTGTGAAGAACAAGTCAATGACAGTATCTGTTGCAGGACAATTCCTATGCCACTCAATGTAACCATGCTCCGCCAATAATTTCAACAGTTGCTGCATCTGACTCCGTCCAGCTTTCTCTGCAACTTTATGACTTTGACGTGCATTGTAAATGGTCTTCATTGTGCTTACATTTAACTCATTTTTATGTTTCAAAGTCACCAAGATATCCTTTGGCCGAACCATATTGTTGGACATGTCTACTAGCAATGGAGTTTCCTCCTTTGTTAATCTCCTTGCAAATGAGTGCCCTTCCAGAAACTCTGCAGCAGGATGATTATGCACACCACACACTACTTGCACATCCATTCCTCATTTAAGCCAATCACTTTGCCTTATAACGTGAATGGGCATCCACATTTTTTCGAACCAGTATGCTTCAGTTTCTTCCCATCGGTCCCGTCTTTAGTTATCCTCGTGTCTCTATAAGACCCACTCCTCTCACACCCAAGGGTCAGCCTTGGTTTTTTATTTCTCCTGTTGGGCGCTGCTGATGTCTTAATCACAACAATGAAATCATTTCTCCTCCCAACCTCACGAGCCCAATTAATTAGGGCTTCTCGGCTTGTGAATATCTGCACATAACCAAACAAAATTATATTGAACCAAGTGACTAAATCAATTTTAAATATAGAATGATTCATCTCAATTAATTACCTCTTGAGTGATAAACTCATTACTATAGTCGACCACACATTCTGAGCCAACCTTGCAGCATTCAGTAGGCACATGAAACTGCTAAAGAACCAATTTTTGTTAGAGTATGCAAATGACACAACTGTACGACTCTGAATATCCAGACAAAATTAAATTTTTCGGACCTAAACCATCGCATTATGTCCTTACTTTCGGTCATGCATGTCTGCGTGGTTTCCCTTATTTCGGTCATTCATGTCTGCATATTTTACTTCTTTTCGGCACTTTAGTGCTGTGTAAGTTATCTCTGGTCGGCCTTGCAGGGCCGTGTAGCGGACATTCGGTCGGACATGCAGGGCCAAACGGTCCGTTTCTGCCCGCAACACAAATCGCGATAAATATGCTTACCTCGACGCTACTAGAATAATCAGGAGACATCATCTGCTTGTCCTTTCACTCGTCCGTTGATTAAGAATGCTAGCAAAGCGAGTACCAACTTTGAATGGAATCAAGATTAATGAGTTGCAGTCAATAGAGAATGAAGTGAGGCTTTAAACTGAGAGAGAAGATGAAAGAGGGGGGGAAGTAGAGATCAGTAAAATGCAGGAAGAAGTAGAAACCTTGTCTTCATGAACACAAACTAAATGGAAGCAAGTGGAGAGGAGTGATGAATGTTCGAAGTGAACCCTTAACATACGTTCATTTTGGAAGGAAAAAACGCAGTGTGTAGATAGCATTTCAAGTAGACTGGGAGAGCTGAAGTTCAAACATTTTGGTAAATTTACAAGTGGACATTTTAGTCACAATCTATTGCAGTGTGTGGAGAGCAAAACGCAGTGTGCAAGTAGCAACTCTCATTTTTTTATTCCATTTTTGCCCTTGGTCAGTTGACATCAACATAACCCTAAGAAAAAAAGAAAACGTCCTTCATCCCCTAATCTACAGTGAAGAGAAGAAAGAGAGGAAGGAGAAGGAGAAGAAGAAGATCGACGCACAGTGAAACGAGAGGAAGGAGATGAAGGAGAAGAAGGAGATCGACGCCAAAGAGATCGATGCCCTAAACATTTTCTCTTAATCACAATGAAAGGAGAGGAAGGAGAAGAAAGAGATCAACGCCTTGCCCATTTTTTCTCAATCGCAGTCAAAGGAGAGGAAGGAGATTGATGCCCTCCCCTACCCATTTTTTCTCAATCATAGTGAAGAGAAAAGAAGGAGAAGAAGGCTCCACCCCATCGTTTGTCCATCCCCATCGTCTGAGTCAGAAATCTCCACCCCCATCGTCGGAGATTTTTTTTCTACTTCGTGTGTGCTGTTAAACAAGGGTAACGTGCAAAGGTATGTCCTCCGTCCATTGCTGCACTAGTTTTACCATTTGGCCTTTTTTTTTTTTTTTGGTAATTATGTTTTGTGAATAAATTATTTCAAGGGATAGATGCATTGTTTCTTTTCCTTTTTAATCTTCATTACTCCTTGTTTAGATGGAGCAAGTATAGACTGTTGTTTTTACTCTTGTTAAATTGCTAAGCATGCTTTAACCAAAATTTATTTTCCACGAGCACCATTGTTTAGGCTACAAATGACTACATGTTTTATGTGTTCAATATTTTAACTCCTGGCATTATTAGTAGTTTGTGATGAGTTATTTTGTATGAGTCATGGTTATTACACATTTCCATTGCCATTACAACCTACTGTTTTCTTGCACATTAAACAATTGGTGCATGACCATATTTGCTCAATATGGATCACATATTTAGTGAACTTTAAGAAATTAAGTCTAGTTTATAATTAGACCCACCATTCAGTGGCCATAGATCAAATGACTCTCAACTTCCCACTGGACCCCCTTTTTTTTATAAAAAAAAGTTCGTTAAGTTTAACCTTGTTGCATCTGGTATGGCCATGAATCTCACATACTCTACTACATCTCTTATTTTAAAAAGCAGTTAAATAGAACATATATGAGGAGGATGGAGAGAAGTTGGAACCTTTAGGGCTAACACTCTGTTTATGTTATGAGGCAAAGCATATATACTTCAAATAAACACACAAGTCATTAGGTGAAGCATACTTCAAATAAACACACAAGTTGATGGTCACTTAATTGTTGGGGCCATTGATCATTGCTGAATAAGAATCTAACTCCTATCATGACCTGAGCCATCCAAATCAGGCACACAAATTGATGATGTAGACAAATGTTGGCCCTAAACTAGAAATGGTCCCGACCATATGGGTTTGTCTAATACCATGATGGCAAGTGGTCCAGCCACTCCCATTATATTCATATTTTACCTCTGAGTGGTCCATCCTTATTTGGAAGTTTATGATGAAGAGTTGGCACCATTTTCAATCAAACCCATATATCCATTTTGAGTTTGGTGCACCAGAAAAAATATACCAAAGTGTCTCATGTTAGTGTCTCTTTGTCGTTTTTCAGACAGGTTTTTTTTTACCTAGTCTCTCTAAACCACTGTAACAAATATCAACAATAGTGTAAAAAATATTACAATAACAACCTCAAGGTTAACTTCATTTCACATAATCACAAATAAAAAATGTGGTGTAACTAGGAAATATTTCTTGTGGGGAGCCACAAAACAGGGGATCTAACTTCATTTCTAGTCAAAATTGCCACTAGCATTCAAAATCTAAGCGACAACCCTCTGCTCTAATATGGTATAATTGGATTTCCTCTTGGGAATTTTCTATTTTCATGTAGTCCAATTTCTGGGAGTTATCACTGATCACTAATGCTCCTCAGACCTACCATAACTCGAGCTAATCTTCTTGGTTTGACTATTTCTTTTCTGGCTAATAGTTAGTATCTAGCCACTTAATTATCATGCTTTAGTTCAATAAGCAACTGCCGATATATATGAGATGGGTTAGTTATTGTGCTTCAGTGGAATAGCTTAAGGAACTGCAAATGCAAAGGGGTCTTTGCTGATATGGTTCTTCTATTGGTTGGATTTATAACATATTCAGTGGGATTTGATACGTATAGATTGGTGTTTTGTAAATTTTTAATCTATATAGATGGCTATCGATTTGTCAACAAAAGAAGACATTTTACTATTTGAGCAACCACACACATTTCAGAGGCAATTTGGAATGGAGAGGTGTGTGTCCATCTTTTTTTATTTGAGAAGTAATAATCTCATTTTCATTTCATAACTGAAACTAAATTCTCTTCATGAATTATTTCATAGGAAAGAGGCAACCTAAGAATAATCGCAACCCCACACAATTTATCTAGTTGGGAGCTCACACATAAGCAGCAGGAATATATACGTATGTGTGGTTTGGAGCAACTCTCAAACATCTCTAGAATGACAATAGAGCATGCATTGATTACTGCATTGGTGGAGAGATGGAGGCCTGAAACTAACACATTTCATCTACCTTGTGGAGAGGCCACAGTCACCTTAGAAGATGTGGCTTATATCTATGGTTTTCCCATAAATGGCCCTGCAGTGACGGGTAAGGCACTATATATCACAAGAGACACTGCAAAACTATGTAAAGATTTGCTCCAAAAGGTACCGATGCCAAAAAGAGACAGCATAGGGACACGAAAAAAATTTGCATGGATGAAGGAAATATGTAAAGGTGATAAGAAGAAAAAGAAAAAAAATGAATATGAGGAGAAATGTAAGGCAAGAGCCTATTTATTTAGCTTAGTTGGTGGTCAAATCGTGAGCAATTCAACCGGTACATCAGCCCCGGCATGGTTGTTGAGCTTATTTAAGGAATTTAAAAAGATATGCATGGGGCCCTACATGCTTGGTTAACTTGTATAGAATGTTAAGCAAGGCAGCAATGTTATCCAGTTTTGGCGGTGAAAATGAAGATGAAAAGGGCAAGAAAGATAAGAAAAAGATTGAGATTGACTCTTCCGATACTTTGACTGGTCCCGTGCAACTTTTGCAAGTAACAAATTACTTTTCATTGTTTTCTTTTTAACAATTATGAATTTTTAATGGTTTGACTTCCATATACTGTTTATCTACAGATTTGGGCATATTCTAGAATGGCCTTCGTGTGACCAAATGACCATTATATAGATATTCAACTGAATTTTGAATTCCCTCTATATAGACCATGGATAAAAAGCATTTCGAAATTCAGGCCTCCCATGAATCTTAAGGAGCGTCGGGATCAGCTAGACAATATGAAACATGAAGAAGTGAGAACTCTTATGTACATTTGATATTTTCCTTTAATAAAAATCTATTTGTTTCAGTACTTTTAAATCATGAACAGTTGATTAACAACAGTTTCTACTTTGTAGTTTATATGGTCTCCGTATGAAGAAATCATCAATAAGCTGACAAAGGTGGTTCATGAAAGCTATAGGAATCTCTTCACATCTAATACAGTAATGATTTTCTATTGGATAGTCGAGCGGCACAACTCAGAAAGGGTAATGAGACAATTTGGCTTAAGGCAGATGGTCCCCGTCCTTTTCCAGATGCCTTTCGATAGAGCCGATAAAGCGAAGAAGTCTTTAGCTGATTATTCGATATCCATGAAAGAAATCATTGCAATTTGGGAAACAAGCTGATAAAGCGAAGAAGTCGTTAGCTGATTATTCGATATCCATGGAAGAAATCATTGCAATTTAGGAAACAAGGGAGAAGACAGTGGTAAGAGGGGAATCTGATGCCTCACCAACGCACGAGGATAGTTATATGATGTGGTATGCTTCGGTGATGCGGTTACTAATTGCTACTCCCCTTAAAGAGAAAATTAATGATGAACCGCTAACTCCCACACATGCCACCAAAGGAGATGATGAAATACTCATCCCTCAAAAGCCAGTCAGTTGGATTTTCCCATGATTGAAGTTAATAATTGAATGTAATTATAAATTATGTTACTCACTCCAGTTTTATTTTGAAGGTTTTATTCGTATTAGAAGACCTTAAGACATTCATGGAGGGGAACAAAAGGAAAGTCGATGAAATGAACCCTGAGACAGTATTGCGTGTAGTTCGGAGTAAGGTTGGACACTTCATTGATGCTGTTAAAGACCAATTTGTAGGATTTGGTTATGGGGAGACCTCAAAAAAGTAAACACCGGCGAAGGAGTCTTTAAGTCCAAAGCTAAAAGCAATATTGAAGAAAAAAATGGAACAAACTCAAACTATGCCCGGCTAAAAAGAGCATTCATCACCTGTATCCTTTAAAGAGTCCAGTCTCGTGCATTTGTCTTCAATATTATCCAAAAGAAGGAGTCTAAGATTATCAATGTCAACTCCAGTTCATATGGTTTCTGATAGCACTTCCCCCCAAAATCCAGAAAAATTTCATTTCTGCTGGTCCTTCCAGTGAGAAGGTGCCCTTGATTGTAATTCATGTGAAGAATGCTACTCGAAAAAAAAAAAAAAAAAAAAAAGACCAGCTAAGTTGGATGGATATAGTACGACCTTCAAGTTCCCCCAAAATTCTGAATACAAGTTGACCGACGAGGAGACTACAGCACTTAACCAATTCTGGGATGATTATTATAACAAGTAAGCAACCATGACTTCTTTCTTATGGTTCTTCTATGTTGCATGATTTTGATAGGGCCTTTTCTTCCAGGATTGATGAGCTCTCTAGTTATTGTACTACCCCCTCTCCTAAAAAGCTAAAGAAACTTCTATCGCGAGAGTGGATGGACACGGGTATACTGCAAAACTGGATTGATGTGAATTTCAAGGAAAAGGCAACCAGTGTGTATTTTATTGACACCAATGCTTCGGTAAGTTCACAAACAAGTTAATAGTAGCAAGCATGATTCAACATCACTTGTTTATGGTTTGCACATGTAACATTAACGATTTACATAAATCTTGAAGGATATGTGGTTAAAGCAGAATAAAGAGTCCTATCTACACATTTTTGGTGAAAATGGATGGAGGGTAAATCTAATGAGGAAACGAGAAGTTATTGTCATACCAGTAATCTACCTTGAGCATTTCACGGTCATAATTGGACATCCAAAAGAAGGAAAGTGTGAGTTCTTCAATTCCATGCCAATGGATGAAAGGCAATGGCCAAAAGCAGAAGAATTTGTAAGTCTTAAAAACTAAATTGTTTAAATACTTGTATCTCCTTAAGACTTTTCTGACCGTATCTTGCTTTTCATGTAGATTATTTGGCTGAACAACTGCTTCGCTGAGTTTGGATTGGAGGACCCTAAAAGTTGGACAAGGCACCATGTTGAAGACACACCAATACAAGATAATTCAAACGATTGTGGATTTTTTGTAATGGGATTTGTAGAGCATGTTGTCCTCAACCGAAAGATTGCTTTCACTCAACAGGACATGATGTACTACAGGTGCAGATTAGTTGTTGACCTCTACTTCAAGCAGCGTGAATTGCATGAGAAAAGGCTGAGATCTTCTGTGTGAGTCAAGTGTTTTGAGTCATGGTTTGAGTGGATAAGGTGTTAAAACGTTGAGGACTCTTGTGTGATTTAGATTCTTTGATAGAACTATTTTTGTTAATATATATGATTTCGAATGCTGAATCTAATTGAAAGTTACTTTTTTTGGTAATAATGATGAAAATTGCCAAAAAACTTATAAATGAGAAATACAGTGTTATTGTGGAACAGCTTCAACAGATGAGAACTTGTAATGCCAAGTTGATGTTGACAAAAAATGGATGTTGATATGAATGTTTTTGGAAGGTGAGGATGGTCAATGTGATAGGGTGTTTTGAAATACTTGTAACTGTGGGTGGTGAATGTGTATT
Source organism: Camphora micrantha (assembly GCA_003546025.1). Classification (NCBI taxonomy): domain Eukaryota; kingdom Viridiplantae; phylum Streptophyta; class Magnoliopsida; order Laurales; family Lauraceae; genus Camphora; species Camphora micrantha. The sequence goes on along the minus strand of QPKB01000003.1, from coordinate 31,559,100 downwards.
TTGGAGCTGATTTCACTGAACAGGTTAATTTTTTGTTGTATATGTTGCAAGATGAAAATTGCCAAATAGGTTATTTTATGTTGACGTCGACGAAACTTGTGTCGACGTCAACAAAAATGCAAGGTCACTCTTAATGCTAACTGGGAGTTTTTGTTGACGTCAACACAATTTTATGTTGACGTCAATAAAACTTGTGTCGACGTCAATAAAAATGCAGGGTCACTATTAGTGCTAACTGGGAGTTTTTGTTGACGTCAACACAAGTTTATGTTGACGTCGACGAATCATGTGTCGATGTCAACAAAAACGCAAGGTCACTATTAGTGCTAACTGGGAGTTTTTGTTGACGTCAACACAAGTTTATATTGACATCGACGAATTATGTGTCGACGTCAACAAAAACGCAGGGTCACTAGTAGTGCTAACTGGGTGTTTGTGTCGACATCAACAAAAGTTTATGTTGACGTCGACAAATTTTGTGTCGACGTCAACAAATCCTCTTTTCAAAACTTGTTCTCAACAAGGATATTTCCAATGTTGTGAAGTGATAATTTTGGTGGTACGACAAAACTCCTATGTCATATGCACATTTAAGCCAATCACACTTTTCAGAAATTGCTGCATACCCGACCATCATCATAGAAAGCATTTGGGAGATACATTAATAATACACTTCTTTGTTAAAACTTGGGGTCATCAACCAGATATATCGAAAATCAATGATCAACCAAAAACATAAAAGTAAGAAGGACATTAGTATCCAAATTAATTTACTACAAAAAGAGAATATTTCTGCTCATTTTCAAACACTAAATAAGATGAGGCTCCACCATTACAAAAAGACCTGGTGCCATGTTTACAATTTCAAATTGGCCCTCATTTATAAAAAGTAGCAAAAGAACTTCAACTCCACCATTACAAAAAAATATGGTGCCACATTCATAATTTCAAATGGCCTCCTTTACAAAAAGTAGCAAAAGAACTTCAACTCCACCATTACAGAAAACATGGTGCCACATTCACAATTTCAAATGGCCCTCCTTTACAAAAAGTAGCAAAAGAACTTCAACTCCACCATTACAAAAAAAAAACATGGTGCCACATTCACGAAAGGTCCTTCTATAGTCCTTTACAAACAGTAGTAAGAGAACATCAGCTCCATCATTGCAAAAAGAAATGGCTCCACTATTGCCAAAAGATAAGAGCCATAGTTTGTTGTTCAGTGATCAACTTCCTATCGGTGGATTGCGGCACTTTTGTCGGTTGTGCCCTTGTTTTTTACATACTGAGCATGTTACCTGTCTCCTTTGTCGATTATGCTCCTCCATACGAATCATGTTCTTCTTTGGTCTTTCAGGTTGTCTGGTAGCAAGGGGAGGTTTGACCACCTCATGAGTAATGTGCTCTCATTGGCGTATATCACGAGTTGGATGTATCACATGACTATATGTTCTTCGATATGTATCGGATGTGTACCAATCCTCGCAGTAATCATATGGATCTAGGCCGCTTTTACTGATTGCTGACATGGCATGCTCGCATGGAATCCCAATCATTACCCACATTCGACATGTGCAACGCTTTCTATCTAGGTGAACAACATCAGTGAACTCCTAAGATTGAACCTCAAATTCATGTTCCCCTCCCTGCCGACAAATCAAACGTCGAGATCCTTCTTTTGAGTTGCTTAGAATTCTTTCTGCCCAAGGAGTTAGGCGTGAATTCAGCTGCATGGATGTAGTTCTTCGAAGATAGAAGAAGTCCATTAATTTTCCACGAATCCCATCAACCACTTTTATTATGGGAAGCTCTCTATTATGCTTCAATAGTCTGTTTAAACATTCTGCAATGTTTTGAGTCAACATGTCATATCGCCGGCCCTCAACAAAGGCATTGGCCAAGTGTTGCCTTCCGATTCCATGAATATAGTTGTAAGCCTCTTCATTTACGGCCCTTATATCATGCATATGAGCCTCATACTCGCATGGCCTGTATGATTTAGCAGCAAACCAGAATTTTTTAACTATCGCATCATCTTTAAATCTTGATCGAACATTCTCCGCAATATGGCGACAGCAATAGCAGTGGTGGGCATTTGGAATAACTTCTTCCACGGCAGGAAGAATACCTTTCTGTCGATCAGACACAATTGTCAAGTGACGAGGTTCACCGAGAGCTATTTGAAGATTCCCAAAGAACCATGACCAGCTATCTTGTCGCTCGGCCTCAACTATGGCAAAGGCAAGTGAGAATAGCTGATGGTTACCATCGTAAGTAGCCGCCGTAAGTATTACACCCGGATACTTACCCTGAGGATGTGCCCCATCCACAGCTATCACTGGCCTCAAGGATGAACAGAAAGATTCAATGCATGCGTCGATTGCCCAGAATAATCTTCTAAAAAAGTCGTCTTCGTGCCTCACCAGGTTAGTTCTTGTTCCAGGGTTTATCATTTGTAATTCCATGTAGTAACGAGGGATGGTTTGAAAAGATTCCTCAAATGAACCTCGTATTTCATGCATTGCAATCTCTTTTGCATAATGGGCCTTCTTATAACTTATCGACACTCCAAACTCCATTTGAAAGTTAAACATGATTTCTTTGGGTGTGTACTTATTATTAAATCAGAGCCTATCTTTGGTGAACTCTGCAATCAAGGCTGATGTCGCTTCTTTGTGTGCCATCCCCATGGTTGGTTTTGAGCATGAATGATTTGGATTGTATGTCCAGATTTGAAATTGTGGACCTGAATCCACAATAGAAGCATGCACACGCCACGGACATGTTGCATCGCCACACTGTGCAGTAACTTTGTTGTTGTTAGTCTTCAGATGCTTCAACACAAAATTCTTGTAAGAACAAATGGGTAGGGCATCGATCTCCTTCTTCTCATTCATTTCCTTCCTCTCCTTCTCCTTCCTCTCCTTTCACTGTGATTGAGAAAAATGTGTAGGGCGTCGATCTTCTTCTCCTTCCTCTCTTTCTTCTCTTCTCTGTAGATTAGGGGATAAAGGACGTTTTATTTTTTCTTAGGGTTATGTTGATGTCAACTTACCAAGGGCAAAAATGGAATGAAAAAAATTGGATTTTGGGCTGGAGGTCCTTGGCTGTTATTATTAAAATTTAGGGTCCTCAGCTGTTATTAAACTATTTAAGGGGATTTTTGAAGTAAATGTCCTATTATTGTATTTTATTTTCCTTAATATATAGATGATTTTATAAAAAAAAAAATCCTCTTAGACTTAGTGGATATTAAAAAGGACCAAAAATGTACTTATCCATTCCACCCTAGTGGTACTAGGGGCCCTTTTATCTATTCTCTTTCACAAGCTTTGTTATTTTTCCTTTGTTCTTCTCCTCCATGAACTTCTTCTTATCATCGGTCTCTTTTTCTCTCTCTTTCCATAATATTTAACTGAGAAAACTACGGGAAAAATCCCCATAACACGCCTTAAGTAAGGAGAGGATCCAGCAAGAGTGTAGAGACAGGACGGGTCCATTGGGTGGGTTTCTGTTTCTTTTTTTTTTTTTTTTTTGTCGTTTAGCAATATTGTCGATATCGACAATATAATTGTCGATATCGACCATTATACGTAAACCCTTTATACATCGCCCCGTGTCTGCATTTCTTTGTCAGACCTTTTTCATCGACTGCAACATGAGCTCGGGTGATTTTCCTTCTCAGAAAACACCTCAAAAATTACTCTAAGTGGTGGTTGGATTCCATTAAAAGGTTGGTACACACAATAAACACCTTCCTATATTGCATCATCTACCTTAAAATCTCATCAGCTTGATTCCTTTTCAGTACTAACTTCTTTCACTGCTTTAGAACTGTGGTCTGAACCCTAAAAGGAGCCATTTTAAAACAGTAAAAGTTGTGTTAATGCATATCTGTATGTAGCTTTGTGTAAAGACTACCATTTGTGTAGTAAATATCATTTTCGTTTTGGGCTTGTCACGCCCCCTGGACCAAGTCCCTGATAATCAAGTCCTTAATCCGGGGAACGTGGCGCGACGGACTTGAAAATTTCGCCCGCACGCGCTAATTATTTTCCCACAGGATTCCGCGGTGAGGATCCCAGACGATCCATCACAACCAAAGAATTAATTTCACATCAATAATGATGTTATGCGGAAGCATGTAGCAAAATAATAATCCCATATAACATAAGATGAAGGTACAAGTTCAATATCAAAAGAGAAATATATACATAGCATAAACAAGGTTAATTACAGTTGTGAGGACAAAAGTAATTTAATTTATACAACCCTGACAAAGCCAACAAAGGCTATAAACAAAATTCCCAAAAATAACTGTCATTTCCCCAAAAAAATGTTATAGATGCTCCAAACCAAACGTGACGTCTACATGACATCATTTGGTTGCCACTCGAGCTCCACCTGAGGCCCTACTGCTTCTTGCGTGCACTCCGCCTCAAAGGCTGTGGGTCCGACATCTGACACCAAACAAGAGAAGTATCAGACACGACGGTCTGGCAGGTGAATAAAACAGATATGATATACAAGTTATGAACATTATGTTTAAAATCATAAGGATGCTGGTAAAAACAAATCATATATAAGGAATAAATCAAATAAATTATTTCTATGCAAATGAATACATTTTCGTGATTTAAATATTTCAAACTAACTGACAAATAATCAAAAATATTGGCAAACCACATTTAGCTAAATTCTCCTATTACCGAAGTAACAAGAGCACACAGATAGAAACCGTTGCCATATAGAATGGCCGGAACAAACAGACAGAAACCGTTGCCACTACTCGTGGGATCGGAAAACAGAACCGTTGCCATGGCCGGACAAACAGACAGAATCCAAACTGCAGTTGGCAAATAATTTTAAAGATTCCAAGTCGGGTGATCAGCCCAACAAGGTAACCTAAGCTTAGTGGTGCCGATTCAAATCCCAAAACGATTTAATTCAAACCATTAAACACAATTCAATCATATTAAAAGGACTACTCTTTATCAAACAACCAGACAAATTCAGAAACAAATCAGATGAGTAGCCTTTTTATTGTTTTTCAAACATGACAAATTAACCAACTTCATTTCAAATCAATTTATGAGAAAACATAAAATTTCTCTAACTTGGAATGAGATTATTTGGATGAATAATAATGTTTGATGGGCTTACCGAGGCCGTCTCAATACACACTTAGTGTCTTCATGTTGGTTTATGAGTGAAGAAGTTGGTGTCTCTGAAGGTCACCGACAATTGAGGACCTAAAGTGTATATTAAGACTAATAGAAAATTCCCGGATAAGTTTAATTCTTTTCCAAACTTTCTCTATAGTTTGAATCAAATAAAAAATGATTCGGGCTCAAATTCTTAATTCCCGGTACTTAATAAATCATTTGGAAATTTTTGTACTCATCCCGGGCTCAAAACTAGCCTAAACAGCCCAAGGAATCCATACATAAATGTCCCAGGCCCTGTCCCAGGCCCAGCTCGAGCGGGCCCAGCTCGCTCGAGTGGGCTGTGACAGAAGCCAGGCCCGCTCGAGCGGGCCTAGACTCGCTCGAGCGGGCTGGGCTTCTGCCCAGTCCGTGGACAGTCAGCTCCCAGCTGACTGTTTTTCTTTCTCCTTCCTGTTTCAGATTTTTCCCTCTTCTCATTCAAAATTGAATTCAATATAACTGCAGACACCCTCATTCAACCCCCATCATCACATCATTCCAGCATATATCAAAGAAACATAAAAAAGAAAAACAGGATTTCAGAATTCAAGTACATAAACACAGAATATATCCTTTCTAAAGCAAAACTGAAATCTCAAGTAACCAAATACAAATTTGAGATGAGCCAGCATTAAACCATTTTCCTGCACAAAAATCACACATAACTACCCACTTCAAAGCTTCAAAGTTCAAATCAAAAGAACTCTTAGAAAAGATAAATTTCTACACCATGTATACACAATCCAATTATTCACTTGCCTGAAACAAATTGGTCACAAAACTAGCCCAAACAAACCCCTATTCAGCTCAGCTGCAACCTACACCAAGCCATGGAAAAACCACTAAAAATTCACAAGATTTTGAAAATCAAGGAAGCTTTTCATGAAGGCTCTTGCATGTATGGTAAAACAATTCTAAAGGGTCTAGAGAATCCAAAATTTCAAGAAGGAAGCCATTGCTAACCTTTGAAGAATTCTAACCAAGAAGGTGAGCTTGAAGAAGAAGATGAACTCAGCCAAAGTCCCATAAAATTTGTATCAATAGCAAGCTAAAGGTGAGGAGAAGAGAGTGGTAAAATTTGTTTGTCAAATTGGGTTCATTTGCAAGACATGCAAAGGAGGGGAGATGGAAGAAAAGAGAGAAAACTCTCTTAGGTGAGTTGCAGAAAAATATGAATGAAGAAGAGGGAAGAAGGACTCAACGTGGGTTTTGAGTCATTTAAATGGGTTGTGGGCCCCAATGGCCCTGAAAACTTTACATGGCTGGGTCTATCATTTATGGTTTCCAAATGAAGTTGACGAAGAAGGGAAAAATGATCGTTGAAAAATCTAGTTTTCAAAATGTATATTTTCCTCATGATTTTCAAATTTTGAAATTTATGCACAGATTTGGGTGTGAAAAAACTGTTTTGCCCTTTTTCTCGAAAAACGCTATTTCTGGGGTTCGAATGCAAACAGAACAAATAGGAAAGTTGCTGGGATCAAAATAACAAATCCAAAAATGTCGAAATCCATATTTTTCAAAAATAAAATAAATCCAATAACTCGAATTCCCACACTAACACGCGTCTTACAGGTCACCTCGGGCCCGATCAAACCGAACACTACGCTCTCAAAATTCCCCAAAGCTATTTAAAATTCTAATCCAACTAAAAAATCAAGCTAATCGTCCTCTAATCCCGCTTAGTGACTAATCAAAATTAAAATAATAAGAAATTATACTAAACCTGGGTCGGAGTCTGACATCCTTCACCCCTTAGAATCATTTGGTCCTCCAAATGAACACTAACCTCTGGTAGCAAGTGCGGGTATTTCTTCTGAACTTGATCACGCAATTCCCAAGTAGCCTCTTCAGGTTCGTGATTCTCACAAAGCACTTTCACCCAGTGAATTGTCCGGTTCCTCAATTCTTGCTCTTTCTTGTCGATGATTCTGACCAGTTTCTCTACATAAGTGGCATCTTCTCGAATCTCTAGAGGCTCATGTCTTAGAACATGTGAGGGGTCCGAAACATAGTTCTTCAACATTGAGACATGAAACACATTATGCACTCCTGAAAGTTCTGGCGGTAAGGTCAGTCTGTAAGCCACTTCTCCAACACGACTCAAAATCTCATACGGTCCAATGAATCTTCTTGACAATTTACCCTTCTGACCGAACCTCAAGGTGCCTCTAGTGGGTGACACCTTCAGAAATACTTTATCTCCTACTTGGAACTGTAGGTCCTTTCTCCGAATATCTGCATAACTTTTCTGTCGGCTTCTCGCAGTCTTCAAACGCTCATGAATGAGTTTGACTTTCTCGTTGGTCTCACCAATCAATGTCGGTCCATGAAAACTGCGTTCTCCGACCTCTTCCCAACACATTGGAGTTCTGCATCTCCTTCCATAAAGTGCTTCAAAAGGTGCCATTCCTATACTCGAGTGGTAACTGTTGTTATATGCGAATTCGCAAAGAGGTAAACTTTCGTCCCACTGAGTTTTGAAATCAAGCACACAAGCCCTAAGCATGTCCTCCAATGTCTGAATGGTCCTTTCTGACTGTCCATCTGTATGGGGGTGATACGCGGTGATGAATTGAAGCTTTGTACCCATGGACTTATGTAAAGTCTTCCAGAACCTTGAGACAAATCTGTTATCTCTGTCTGAAGTAATGGAGACTGGTTGACCATGTTGGCTGACGATCTCGTTAACAAATGTTTGTGCTAGTGATAACATTTGCATCTTTTTCCCTATCTTCAATGGAATGAAACGTGCAGACTTCGTCAGTCGGTCAACTATAACCCATATAGCACTGTTCCCTCTGCTAGTCGTCGGTAAACCCGAGATGAAATCCATCGTAAGATGTTCCCATTTCGACTGTGGAATCTCTAATGGCTGCAAAAGACCTGCTGGTTTCTGATGTTCTGCCCTAATTAATTGACAAGTCATGCATCGGGACACAAATGCTGCAATTTCTCTCTTCATATTGCTCCACCAAAATCTATTCTTCAAATTATGGTACATCTTGATACTCCCCGGGTGCATAGAATACTTGGTGTTATTTGCTTCAGTCATGATTTCATTTCTCAAGTCATCAATATTTGGAACACACAATCTGTCACGGAAGTACAATACTCCATCCACAATTCTGAAATCTGGACGATCTGGAAGGTGCTCCACAATTTTTGCTAAATCTGAATCTTGTAGCTGAGTCTTCTTGATTTTCTAGATGAAAATGGGTTCAGACACTGTCATGTTTGCTAACATAACACCTTGTCTCAATAGTTGGAACTCAACTCTCAATTCTTCAAGCTGTTGGAGTCTACCCATTCCTCGCAAACTAGCCATACTCCCAGACTTCCTACTCAATGCATCTGCCATAACATTTACTTTCCCTGGATGGTATTTGATTGGAAAGTCGTAGTCCTTAATATACTCCATCCATCTTCTCTGTCTCATGTTCAATTCCTTCTGAGAGAACAAATACTGTAGACTACGATGATCCGAGTGAACCTCAAATTTCTCTCCATACAAATAGTGTCTCCACATCTTTAGTGCAAAAACAACTGCTGCCAATTCTAAGTCATGCGTCGCATAATTCTTCTGGTGCTCCTTCAACTGCCTTGAGCCATACGCTATGACTTTACCATCTTGCATTAGCACACATCCAAGTCCCACTGTCGAAGCATCTGTATAAACTACAAAATTACCACTGCTCGAAGGTAAGGTGAGAACTAGTGCTGTGGTTAATCTCTTCTTCAACTCTTCAAAACTTGCTTCACATTGTTCTGTCCATACAAATGGCACATTTTTCCGGGTTAATTTGGTCAAAGGTGCTGCAATAGATAAAAATCCCTGTACAAACCTTCTGTAATAACCTGCTAAACCCAGAAAACTCCTGATTTTGGTTACATCCTTTGGCCTCTCCCAATCGATGACTGCTTCTATCTTCGCCAGATCAACTGCCAAACCTTCTTTGGAAATAATATGACCAAGGAATGAAACTTATGTCAACCAAAAATCACACTTCTCGAGCTTTGCATACAACTGGTTATCTCTCAACAATTGTAGTGATGTCCTCAGGTGCTGCTCATGCTCCTCTCTAGACTTGGAATATACTAGTATGTCATCAATGAAGACAACAGTGAACTGATCCAAGTAAGGTGCGAAGATCTTGTTCATTAGAGCCATGAACACTGCTGGGGCATTCGTCAATCCAAAGGGCATTACCAAGAATTCATAGTGCCCATATCTTGTCCTAAAGGCTGTTTTTGATATATCCGAATCTCTGACTCTCAACTGGTAATATCCGGATCTCAAGTCTATCTTCGAGAAATACTCAGCTCCCTGCAATTGATCAAATAGCTCATCTATTCTTGGTAATGGGTATTTGTTCTTAATGGTCACTTAATTCAGTCTTCTGTAATCTATGCACATCCTCAAGCTTCCATCTTTCTTCTTGACAAATAACACCGGAGCTCCCCACGGTGATATGCTGGGTCTGATAAAACCTTTCTTCAATAACTCTTGCAACTGTAATTTCAGTTCACCCAATTCTGTCGAAGCCATTCTATACGGTGCGATAGAGATTGGAACTGCTCCTGGTATAAGCTCTATGGTAAATTCCACTTCTCTGACTGGTGGCAATCCTGAAATTTCTTCCGGAAACACATCTGGAAATTCGCACACTACAGGGATTTGCTCCACCCCTTGGGACTGTTTGTCCTCTGTAACAAATGTTATGAATCCCTCACATCCGTTTCTCAATAGTTTAATTGCTGATAATGCTGAAATAACACCAGCCTGTGAAAACCTTTTCTCTCCATGAAATTCTACCCCTGATGATGTTTCATCTAACTTGAAGGAAATAGTTTTGTTAAAACAATCCATACTGGCATGATGTCTAGACAACCAATCCATCCCCAAAATGACATCGAAGTCATGCATGTCTAACAGGATAAGATCTGCTAAAAATGTAACATCACCTATTTTAATTGTGCAACTAGGGTAATATGCGCTACAAACAACTTGTTTCCCTACTGGTGTTGTGTCAGTTAGAATAAAGTCTAGTTCGCTAATAGGCACATCAATAAATTTAGCAAACATGGGGGATAGAAATGAATGAGTGGATCCAGGATCAAACAATACTTTAGCTTCTAATCCACAAACAAAAAGTATACCTTCAACTACGTTGCCCGCTGCATCGACGTCCGCCTGATTCAGATGATACATGCGTCCTTGCTGTTGAGGCCTGTTTCTATTTTGGTTCTGCCTTCCTTGTTGCGCATTCCTGTTCTGTTGAGGTGGATGGGCATTCTGATTCTGAGGTTGCTGACGAGACTGTTGTTGTTGGTTCTGCTGCTGTGGCTGCCTAGGTTGATTCTGAACTGCTTGTTGATTCTGCTGAGGTGGGCTGTTGCCTTGGTTCTTGTTGCTTGGACAATCTTTCATCTGATGATCTGTAAGGCCACACCTAAAGCATCCACCTGTAACTCTGTAACATAGGTGGGAAGGATGATTCTTGCCACAGTGCTCACATCCACCATGCCTTTGGGTGTTCTGATTTGGCCTTGACTTCTTGCCTTGGTAGGGCTTCTGTCCTTGCTGCTTTCGTTTCCTCTGATTATTCTTAATAATCTTGTTATTGATGTTTTCAAATTTATAAGCTCGCTTGACTGCTTCTTGGAATGTAGCTGGTAAGACAACACCTGAAGTATCCCTTTCAATGATAGGGTCCAACCCTTCAAGGAATTTGATAATCTTTTTCTCCTCGATATCAACGAGCACTGGTGCATACCGTGACAATCTCTCAAACTTTGTAAGATATTCGAGAACTGTCATATCTCCCTGTGTGAGTAGCTGAAACTCCACCGCCATCTGTCTCTTGACATGAGTGGGCACATACTTCTCATTGAACTGTTCCTTGAAAGTAGCCCGTGCGATATCATTAGCAATGTTCTGATAACCATCCTTGAGTGTCTTCCACCGAATATCAGCCAAACCAATAAACATAGATGCTGCTAGAAGAACTCGCTGCCTGCCCGTGCAATGAAAAAGATCATAGATGTTCTCGATATGAGTTAACCAATCATCTGCTGTCAAAGGATCCTCATTCCCGGTAAATTCTTTTGGACCTCTCTTCCGAAAGCGTTCAAATAAAACATTCGGGTTGTTGTCGCGATCATTGATAACAATTTGAGGACCCATGTGTTGAGGTTGTACTGGTTCTGGTCTCCTACCCAACACTTCCAATAACTGCCTTTGTACTTATGCTAATTCCTCATCTTTCTTAGCCATCTGTTCTTGCAATCTGACCTGATTCTCGTTGGCTCTCCTCTGCTGTTCCATCATCATTTCATTTGTTTTTTGTTGTTGTTCCATCATTCTCTGCATAAAATTCTGAAATGGATTATCTCCAAAGGAGCCTGCAGTATTAGCATTGCTAGAGGAAGGATTTGTGTTGGTGTGATCCCTGCGCGGAGGCATTTTGCTGCAAAACCACTTGTTAATACAACAAATATATTAAGAAAACATTCCCACAATCCCCCACGCAATACTAGTTAACGAAGATTCTAACGGATCCTCTCCACGTCCCTATGTTTCTAATGTCTTTTAATTGCCCGACATATTTCTCGCTCTGATACCAACTCCTGTCACGCCCCCCGGACCAAGTCCCTAATAATCAAGTCCTTAATCCGGGGAACGCGGCGCGACGGACTAGAAAATTTCGCCCGCACGCGCTAATTATTTTCCCACAGGATTCCGCGGTGAGGATCCCAGACGATCCATCACAACCAAAGAATTAATTTCACATCAATAATAATGTTATGCGGAAGCATGTAGCAAAATAATAATCCCATATAACATAAGATGAAGGTACAAGTTCAATATCAAAAGAGAAATATATACATAGCATAAACAAGGTTAATTACAGTTGTGAGGACAAAAGTAATTTAATTTATACAACCCTGACAAAGCCAACAAAGGCTATAAACAAAATTCCCAAAAATAACTGTCATTTCCCCAAAAAAATGTTATAGATGCTCCAAACCAAACGTGACGTCTACATGACATCATTTGGTTGCCACTCGAGCTCCACCTGAGGCCCTACTGCTTCCTGCGTGCACTCCGCCTCAAAGGCTGCGGGTCCGACATCTGACACCAAACAAGAGAAGTATCAGACACGACAGTCTGGCAGGTGAATAAAATAGATATGATATACAAGTTACGAACATCATGTTTAAAATCATAAGGATGCTGGTAAAAACAAATCATATATAAGGAATATATCAAATAAATTATTTCTGTGCAAATGAATACATTTTCGTGATTTAAATATTTCAAACTAACTGACAAATAATCAAAAATATTGGCAAACCACATTTAGCTAAATTCTCCTATTACCGAAGTAACAAGAGCACACAGACAGAAACCGTTGCCATATAGAATGGCCAGAACAAACAGACAGAAACCGTTGCCACTACTCGTGGGACCGGAAAACAGAACCGTTGCCATGGCCGGACAAACAGACAGAATCCAAACTGCAGTTGGCAAATAATTTTAAAGATTCCAAGTCGGGTGATTAGCCCAACAAGGTAACCTAAGCTTAGTGGTGCCGATTCAAATCCCAAAACGATATAATTCAAACCATTAAACACAATTCAATCATATTAAAAGGACTACTCTTTATCAAACAACCAGACAAATTCAGAAACAAATCAAATGAGTAGCCTTTTTATTGTTTTTCAAACATGACAAATTAACCAACTTCATTTCAAATCAATTTATGAGAAAACATAAAATTTCTCTAACTTGGAATGAGATTATTTGGATGAATGATAATGTTTGATGGGCTTACCGAGGCCGTCTCAATACACACTTAGTGTCTTCATGTTGGTTTATGAGTGAAGAAGTTGGTGTCTCTGAAGGTCACCGACAATTGAGGACCTAAGTGTATATTAAGACTAATAGAAAATTCCCGGATAAGTTTAATTCTTTTCCAAACTTTCTCTATAGTTTGAATCAAATAAAAAATGATTCGAGTTCAAATTCTTAATTCCCGATACTTAATAAATCATTAGGAAATTTTTGTACTCAACCCGGGCTCAAAGCAGTGGTCCATTGCCATTGATTTCCATTTCCTGGTTAGGGTAGATGTTAAGAACAATTTTTGAAATGTCTAGTCCGCCCTCGGAGGATCCAGATTCCAGAATCAGTTGTGCATGGCTAAGTAACTAATATGGTCCAACCACCCATTTTGGAGGCTTTTGAGGGAAAGCTTAGGATCATCCGACCTCCGAAACTATCAACTGGACCCCTCTTCTATGCCATGTTTGAAGTCTTCACCTCACTATAGCAGTGTAATTTTATTGGTGCTTCGTGAAAGTGAAGGATAACATTGTAAATTGGTCATTTTACCTCAGTATCAGTAGAAGAATCATTGGGCTGCAATGACTCTGCACCCAAGCTCACTTCATCGTCATCTACGACATCTTCGTTCTCATCCTCACAAGGATCTAAAACACTCTTAACCTGCACAAAGAAATTACTAGGGGCAGTCCAATGGAAAACTTCAAACCCGATAAGAATCGCACACATTACCTTTAGAGCTAATACGAAATGCTTGCTGTTGACATTTCCAACCTCCATTTTCAAAGGATTTTCTGTCCAGGGATTGTTAGCTTCTTGTTCGGAGCAGCAATGGAAAAATGGAGGCTCGTAATCTACTGGCTGCAGGGTCTCTCACATTCATCAGTACCAATAACAATGAGGAATGATGTGAGAATGTGAACATGTGCATTTTTTTTTCCCATGATCAAAGCCACTCTTTCCCATTGAACTATTTACAATATCAGTATCCCTAGATTTACAGATTCAAGGAACTTCGACTTCACTGTCTTGTGGGAATTTGGTTTTCCACAATTAAACACAATGGTCACCACATAGCCATTCTAGAAGAGGACCACAAGATGCAGCACGAGAATCACAGCCAGAAGGGTTAAGCTGATCTTTATTGGAGGCTACGAGAGCAGCAGCTTCAGTAAAGGATGCAAGCATACGGTGCAGCATGTGATGTTTTTCTTCCAGCAAAACAAGAAAGCACGTACAACAAACAGTAGGGAGAGGATTCATTAATTCAATCAAGCTGTGGGTGGCTGAATAGCTGTCATTTTAACCACATAAAAAATTGCATCACTTGCTCCCATTGTGATCATCAAGAGTTTTCATGGCCCAACATGAACTAGAACGTAGTGAAAGGTCGGTAATTAACTTATCCCCAAGACGAGATGAAGCAAAAAACAACAGAATTAGAGTCCTGTTGAAGAGTGGAGATGGGAGTGCTTAAGTTGAGAATCAAAAGGCATTGCTGTTCATCCTAAAATAGGGTTGCAAATATAAATTATCCCCCGCTACTATCTCTACTCGAAAAAAAGCAAAGATGTTAACCGAGTATCGTATTCACTGGGACAAAAAGACTAAGTTGTGTTGGTTCCTAAATTCCTAAACTAATCCTAATAGAAAACAAAGTGTTGATTCTTAAACTAATTCTAATAGTAAACAAAGTGTTGGTTTGACGGGGTTTTAATTCCTAAATTAATAAATTAAAAGACAATGTTTTGATCCAATTAGAGAAAAGATCTCAGGTTACGAATCCACTCTAACCTCGCACAATGGCAAGTATAGGCTTAGGGTTTCACTATCAACGTTAAAAATACTCGTTCTGGTTACAAACCTTCAGAGTTAACAAATAAGGGATGTGGATGTAAATCGGAGCATAACCTATCTCTATGGCATAGATTATCCTAGATCTAACAACACATTTATTCAAGCATCGTTATATGACTTAGTATTAAAATCTACAAGATTAGAATACCAAAGAATGGGATATTGCATTGAAGAAACAAAATCTAATCAATGGATAACATCTTGTCAAAGAACCAAAAGTGTTTAAGTAAAACCCTAGAACCTATACATCACCAAAATACAAGACTAGGGCTTCATCGCAACCCAAAGATAAAGATTTAGTTATGCATGGCGAGAGGTTGATGAAGAATTTCTGATGAAATCCCCATTAGCGCTCTTCCAAAACTCCTAAACCAGCCTCCAGAACTTCTCCTAAGATGTGAATACCTTCAAAAGGAGTTTGACATCATATTTATAGGATTTTTGGACCAAAAATCCCGTCAAAACGTGCTTGAGGCGGAGTCTTCACCCGGGGTTGGCGTCCAGACGCCCGGAGGCAACAGCCTATTGGTGATTTTTGGGTCTGGCGTTCGGACGCCCGGAGGCAGTAGCCTCGGGTCGTCTTGCTTTTGGTTTTGTAGTTTCCCTTTTAGCTCTGAATTCCGGTTCTTCACCTGAAATACATGCAAACATGAAATTAACATAATTAAACTAATTAAACCCATCAGACGGTATAACAAAGTCTTCATTAAGGGGCCAAAAATGTATATTTTAGGCTCTCATCAATTGCCTAGTGGAAAACACTCACAGAGATACTTCCAAACTGGAAAGGCCAAATCAGTGAATAAGAAGGTCTTGGTGAGATCTTTGTGAATGGGCTCAAGCTATAAGAGGAAACCATATGATTGAAGCATTGGGTTCAGGTTTCAGAATACAACCGGGTGGGCAACAATGATTATTTCTGTATAGTCAAAATGGTAGGGATAAAAGGGACAAGTTTCAAATTCTGAACTTACAGTGGCCATGATGAACTTTGCAATGTGAATAAAGAACTGAAGAAGTTGAATGGAAGGAGAGATCAAGTTGAAAAATGAGTAGGATCATAAATTTGGGTTGAACTCATGAGTTCTACTTGCAACAGAATAAATATACAAATGATATACAGATCTGTCACAGACAAATCCCTTAACTAAATGGATGGAGAAGCAAAATTAGAAAAGATTTGGACAGCTGTGATAGAGATAAAATCCAGTGGATGTGGATTGGATTGGATCGGGTCTTCAACGTAGGTGTATACCCCTTTGATAAAATTTAAAAAACCCGTTTTGTGTAATTATTATGAATTCTGTAGTAATTTGTAAAACATGCCCCAAGTAAACTGCACACTTTGATTTGCATCACTGTGCCTGCATACATCTGCTATTTTTATTATTTTGCAAATGCTTTTCATTCATCTAACTGTTACATCGACACGATTGAACGAGGGGCCAGGGACATGTTACATACCGTCACATCTTCCTAGTAGAGAAGCTTCATCAAAATGGTGCGCTGAAAGATCATTTTGGAAGTATTAGATGTGATTCAACTTTTTTTTTTCAAAATCACGGAATAGAAGGAAACAATTCAATCAGATTGGAATGGGAACTAAACTATAGATCCCACTAATATGATATGTTCTAAAAGTAACTGTGCCCGACCCACTTTTCAGCATCACCATCTGATCTTGATTGTATGGTGATAATGCTCACCCTTAGCCCAGTGGGACACTGTTTGACTTTTCTTGAGTAGTGACATTTTTTTCCAACAAATTTACCTCTTCTGGCATACGATCCAGAGTTCTCATCAGCTGAACCAGAGTCCGGACCATTTTGCATGCGGAGCTCCTACAAATTCAAATTTTTTTTTTCAGTAAAGAAAACAAAACCAGTAAAAGAAGCAAAAGCATCCCCAACTGAAAAGTGGACAACATCAGGATATATACTGCATCTGATTCGGTGTGATATCAGGAGTGTTAGCCTTGAATGTGGCCCCTTGCCTCTTGTTTCCAATGCGAGACATGTTCATTGAAACCTCTTCTCCATCAGAACTCGAATAACTGAAAGAAACTGTAAGCATGTCTTTCTACGCATTAGTGCCATGCTTCCCATCTTCAAACCATATATGTTAATAGTGGTTTAATACTAGGCAAAACAGTAGCCCTCAGACAATGCAATGACAACTGTAGTAGTATTTCCTGGTAGACATTAACTTGAAGAAGCAAAAGAGCTGCTTATAACGTATCCGGCATTGCAGTTAAGTCGTCCTATGGAGTCAGAACCTACACTTGGTCCGCTGATCAGAAATCGGAGAGAACCCACTGAACATAGTAACAGACTGGTGGCAGAGAATTGCAGCAGCAGAACTCACTGCTTGAAAATGATACTCTCCATAGATAAACGATTTTATACCATCAATCTAACTAAGTGTGTTAGAACTCACCCCTGGTTGATCCAACCATCTAATATCCCATGCCCCATTGAAGAAGTGGGCCAGATTTCACTTAAACCTAGAGTTACATTACACCGTTAGATTGATCACATGTATAAAAAATAGATATACGTTCTTCATATGTAAAATCTACTGTTCATATCAATCCTATACATGTAAATCCTACTGTACATATCACTCCCACTGGAGTGAAACTTAAAAAGTATCCGATCATTTCCTCCTTTTTCTGAGAAAAAAAATGCTCCACTGCCACCACGATCTTTTATAAACAAGAATGAGAATTGTCCGCACTAATTCTATAGAAAGGAATGAAAGACATGAAATGTGAAATTACTTTTAAAATGCAGTTTATTTAGATATTGATGGTATATT
This sequence comes from Camphora micrantha, assembly GCA_003546025.1. NCBI lineage: Eukaryota > Viridiplantae > Streptophyta > Magnoliopsida > Laurales > Lauraceae > Camphora > Camphora micrantha. The sequence goes on along the minus strand of QPKB01000003.1, from coordinate 31,541,370 downwards.
CATGAAAAAAAGAAGCGGTTAGCTTACAGGCGTATTCCTCAATCATTGGCCCTTCGATGGCTTCACGAATGCAAAACAGAAGCATCTTTAGGTACTTCTTCTGCAACGCATCATAAACACCTTTCCAAAAATAAAAATAAAAATAAAAAAAGGCAAAAAACACCAAATTCAACTCAAATTCTAAGGTTACAATTCTACAAGATCTAATATGCATCAAAATCTTGGCGGGAGAAGAGATTTCAGATTCAATCGCATGATTAATCTGAAGTTCTCAACCACCTTTCTCCATCCAATCAATCAACCTCCGAGACTCTGCATCCATCGGCATTAGCTTCTTTATCTTCATCTCTGTCAAAAATCCTTTACAAAAAATTGCAGAAACACCCTTTCAAATTCTCTGCTTTAGAATGATAGGAGACAAAATTCATAGGAAAATCGGCAGACTTAGGGCAGTGTTACACCCCGTCCAGAGTTAATTAAGATTAACTCTGGTTAATTGGGATTAATGCAAAATTAAGCATGGTTAGTCAAGTTAATTGAGGTTAATGATCAATATGAATCGAATTAGTCTGAAGAGGATGAATTAAGCATAATGGAATAGCTTTAGAAGAGATTGGATTGTTTGAGTTGAATTTAAACTCAAATTAAAGAAAATAAGGATTTTTCCGTAAATGCGGATTTTTGTGTATTTCATCGAACATGGTAACTCTTGATACCATCATGTGTATCTTGGGGAGTACATCAACTTTTGTAATTGGCTTGGAGTCATTTGATCTCAAATGGATTAATTGAGTCCTCATTTGACTTGAGAAGTAAATGAGGTTATAAAGAGGGGTTTATGCGCAAAAAATTCAATGTACAAGGTTCTAAAAGAACCCAAGCTGCAACAAACCCAAACCCTTGCTCTTTTATTTCTTTGTTCTTCATTTCTTCTCCATCACATGCTTGAAAAGAGGCTATGCTAGTGGATTAAGTGGAAACTTGTATTGTTTTCATCTTCTTCATTAACTTGCTTGGTTTCTTTGAAGTTAGAAGAACCTGTGATTTTCTATGAAAAGCAACAAGTAAAGCTTTAGAGTTATGGAACTTTTGAGTTCTAGTGAACTACTTTGTAGTAGTTTTAGCTCATTAGCTTATGAGAAATCTGTTTTGGGGGTTTTCTTAGTGTTAGGTTTAAAAGGGGATTTTCAATTTGGAGATTTTGATCTCAAAATCAGCTAACAAAAGGGGTTTTGTCTTGAATTCAGAAATCAAAGGAAAGTATAAACATGTTATTGTGATTAAATGCTAATGTAAGTAAAGTTCTTTTGGTTTTGTTAGGATTATGGTTTCAATCTAATTTGTTAAAAGTGAAGTTGAATGTATGGATTGGTTAGATATTGATTGAATGGATTAGAAGTGTTGCTCTTGTGTATGTACCGAATGATAATTGAGGTGGGAACATGATGTTCCATTTGATATGCAGGTTATGAATGGATTGAATGTAGAGAAGAAGGGAAGAAAATCAGTTTCAGAATCTGAAACTGAAATTCGTCGACGTCCGATCGAACTGACAGAGCTAACTGGGACATGAATTCAGTCCGATCAATCGGGTTATGATTTTAATTGAATCAAATATTTTTTTAATGAGCATTAATGGTCTGTAAAATTAGTCTTGAGACTAATTATAATACAATTGAGGATTAATATGTCAAATATACTTTCTATAAACTAGTAGCCATGGATTTAGAACTAAAATGGATCAAGTGTTAATCGACAAGTTAACCGAAATTGAGTAGTTGGAATTTTAGTAATAATATTAGCTTCTAAAGCTAGCCGATAAGACATTGATGAATTAACCGTAGTTAATAGAATTTCAGAATTAATTTTTGAATTTAAAGGAATAGAGCCTATTGATTATATCAAGGCTATTAATACTGTTTTACCTCCATGGGTGTTAATTAAAGGGACTTTGATGTCCAAAATTCATATAAATTGTGGTGTCCATCAAGAATAACATGTACATTAAATAATTGAGGATTACAACTGAATGGTTGGTATTACTTAATTGAATTTGTACACTGGATTGTATTTGAAATGGATCATAATTTGAATTGAATTCAAAAAGACTTGTTTATTGAATTGAATCTGTTAATTTGTAATTGAACGGAATTAATATGATAAATTGTATTGTTTCTTGAGTCTAGCACTATATAGTGATTTCTTTAAGCTCATTAGAGCTGTTTCTGCTGCAGCGGATGATTTGAGAGTGTTCCGGAGCTCCGTGGTGATGTCAGTAGTCCCTGGCTCGGGTTTTGATAAATCCCACAATACATGTTATTTGTATTTCCTTCCTTCAGAAAAGATGATTTCTTCTTTTTCAGGAAGATGTGATTTGATTTGAAATGCTATTGTAGTTTGCCAAATTTGAATTAAAACTCTTATTGATTCTGAATTGAATTGTGTTTGTGTTGGTCTAACATTGAATTAAACAAATTAAATGTGTAATTAGCGTGTTCAATCATGTATCTGTTTATACATTGCTGACAAGGATCAAAATAGCGGTTGCGGCAAGCGTAGCGGTCAGTTGCCAAAACGCCACGTAGCAGGCGATACGTAGCGGTTGCGGTGATATATAGCGGTATGAATTGTTTAAATGGTCAAATTTTTTTTTAATCTTGTATAGCAAACAAGATATTTTTTTTCTCCCACTCTCTTATCTTCTCTAAGCCCATAGTTATGCCTCGTGTCTCAAGGTATTCATCTTTGCTTCTATTGTGATTTTGATCTTTACAAGTCATAAACATTTATGCTTTTTGGTGCACTATACTTATTTGAGAAAATACTTAAACAAATCTACATGTGGGCACTGTATACATTAGAATGAAAGAACAGATTAGCACCCAAAAAGAGGGCTCGGAGTACACATTCCCAAATCCGACAAATACCAATGTCATTATTCAATTATATATGCAAACTTGCTAGATGCTTAAACAATGATTTGGGGTAATCTGGATGCACAACTATATTTGTTTTAAGTTGGGTAAGTACCCAATTGCAATTGCACCCAAAAGAGGGTCTCCAAGGTCACATTCCCAAATCCGACAAATACCAATCTCATGATTCAAGCATACAAACTTGCTAGAAGTTCAAACAATGATTTGTGGTAATTTGGATGCACAACTATATATATTTGTTCTACCCATCTAATCTTTCCAGCATGTCATGGGTGCCCATAACAATATCAGAACTATTAACATGGTCCAAACATCAAACCAAAGGGTTGGTAGTTGCAGACTTGTAGTAATGACCATCTGTTTTCTAGTCCCGCGCAGATGGATGGGTACCTCAAATGAAAGTGGTGTTTTGGAGCCTGGGGGAACTGGAAATCCAACCTAAGGTCCATTGATGAACCAGAGATTTTGGTGGCGGGAGAGGGAAAAAATTAGTGGGAAAACACAAGAGGGCTTTACCGACGTTTTAAATTAAACGTCGGTAATAATTTTTTTGACGCTAATTTTCGTCGGTAAAGGTCTCTAATTTTAAATTTTCCTAAAAATAAAATTAAACTTAAAAGAACTATGGGGACACATTGATGGATCTGAACCTCAACCTGAGGAAGATGATAAGAAAATTTTAGCGTGGAAGACAAAGGATGCTAAAATCAAAACCTGGTTGCTAGGCTCTATTGAGTCACATTTTATTCTCAACCTAAAACCCTGCAAAAATGCTCGTGAAATGTGGGACTATCTTCAGAAAGTTTATCAACAGGGCAATGCTGCTCGCCAGTTTCAATTGGAACTTGAAATCTCTCAATTCACTCAAGGTACCTAGTCTATTCAGGAGTATTACAATGGCTTCCGCCGACTGTGGTCTGAATATGATGAGATTAAGTTTGCCACGGTATCTGCAGCACTTCTACTGGAATTACTTCCATTACAGGAAAGTAGTCATCGGGATTAGCTCCTTATGAAACTTCGTTTGGAGTTTGAGACAGTTCGATCGAACTTGATGAGCAGGGCTCCTCTTCCCAACTTGGATGCCTGTCTTCAGGAACTTCTGCGGGAGGAACAACGTCTAGCTACTAAAACTACTCTGGAACAACAACGCTCTGCTGAGGCTCCATTTGCCTATGTTGCCACAGCCAGACAACTTCCTCGGGACATCAGTAAAGTTCAATGTCATAACTGTAAGAAATATGGTCACTAGGCAAATCAATGTAAGTAAAAAATTTGCAGATATTGTAAGGCCACTGGTCATGTTATTGAAGAATGTCGGAAGAAGGCTCACAATTCTACTTCCCGCAATTATGTGAAGTCCGGCCCTGGTACTTCCACTGTGTCATCTGCTCCTACTGCTTACACAGTGACTACACCATATGCTTCATCTGATTCTCTGCAGTATGATTCATCCTCACAGCCTGGTTCCTCATCACCATCTATGTCTCTCGCTCCTCTCACCCCTGATATGGTTAACCAAATGATCATCAATGCCTTAGCATCCATGAACATCGCAGGTACTGCTTCCTCTCTTTCCAATACCTGGTACTTAGATTCTGGTGCAAGTAACCATATGACCTCATCACCTGCCACATTACAAAATGTTGTTCCTTACACTGGTCATCTCACTATTCAAGCTGCCAACGGAGATCATCTCCCCATCACCTCTGTTGGTGATACCCCTGGCCCTTTACCCTTAACCAATGTTTTGGTTTCTCCTCCTCTTGCTACTAATTTGGTTTCTGTGGGTCAACTTGTTGAAAATAATTACACTGTCTCCTTTTCTTCTTCTGGATGTGTTGTGCAGGACCAGGCGTCAGGGGAAGTGATCGCGAGGGGGCCTAAGCGTGGCAGACTTTTTTCCTTACCCATGTCTTCTGTTATTGAGAATAATACTTTACATCAATTATTTTGTTTTTTCATTCAGAATCATTCTCGTTTGTGGCATAATAGACTTGGTCATCCGAATGCTTCTACTATGTCTACATTATTTCAATCTGGATTAATAAATAAACCTGTTGCTTCTGCTTCTTTTGACTGTGATGCTTGTAAATTAGGTAAGAGTAAAACTTTACCCTTTCCAAACTCTCACACACGGAGCACTGCACGTTTTGACTTAATTCACAGTGATGTTTGGGGCATTGCTCCGACCCTTTCACATAGTCATTTCAAGTAGTTTGTCACCTTCATTGATGACTACAGCAGATTTACTTGGATTTATTTCTTACATTCGAAGTCTGATGTTCTTAATGCATTTACATTTTTTGTTAAATATGTGGAAAACCAATTCTCTAAATGCATTAAAACTTTGCGCTCAGACTCAGGGCGGTAGTATGTTTCCAAGGATTTTCAATCCTTTTTAACCAATAAAGGAATCATTTCTCAACGTACCTGTCCGTATACTCCACAACAAAATGGAGTCGCAGAACGGAAAAACAGACATCTTCTTGATGTAACTAGAACTCTTATGATTAAATCATCCGTTCCCCCTCGTTTTTGGACTGAAGCTCTCACCACGGCTGTCTATCTCATTAACCGCCTTCCATCCCCTACCATTGCTCATTTAACGCCTCATTTTAAATTGTTTGGTCATCATCCTGTGTTTGATCACCTACATACCTTTGGCTGTGTTTGCTTCGTTCATCTACCTCCCACCGAAAGAACGAAACTAACAGCACAATCTCGCATGTGTGCTTTTTTGGGTTATGCCACTAATAAAAAAGGTTTTGTTTGTTATGATCCTATTGGTCGTCGTATCAGGATTTCTCGAAATGTTATTTTCTTTGAAAATCAATATTTCTTCCAAACTCACATGGACTGTCCTCCTCCCTCTTCACCAGCTCTCTTACCAAGTTTCTCGGATCAAACCTCTGTTACTAGGTTTAATCCTGCTTTTGTATACCACCGACGGGAGAAACCTCTCACTGCAGATGGCCCTCCCCCTGATCCTCCACCGACAAATGGTTCCACGCCTACTCCTGCCTTACGTCGCTCCTCCAGAACTTCTAGACCGCCTGAGCAGTATGGATTTACCCATACTTCTTTGATGACCACCCTATCTTCTATCTCTATCCCAAGTTCTTATTTGCAGGCTGTCCAACACGATTGCTGGAACCAGGCCATGAAGGAGGAATTAGATGCATTGGCTTTGAATCACACATGGGATATTGTGGAGTGTCCTTCAGCAGTTAAGCCCATTGGTTGCAAATGGATCTACTCGATCAAACTTAAATCTGATGGGTCCTTGGATAGACACAAAGCTAGACTTGTGGCACTCGGAAACAGACAAGAGTATGGCATTAACTACGAGGAGACGTTTGCACCTGTGGCAAAGATGACATCTGTTAGGTTACTTCTCGCCATTGCTGCATCTCAGTCTTGGCCATTATACCAAATGGATGTCAAAAATGCATTTCTCCATAGGGATTTGCAAGAAGAGGTCTATATGCGTATACCACAAGGCGTCCCCTCTCCCTCTAGGAGGTCCGTATGTCGGCTGCAGAAATCGCTTTATGGTTTAAAGCAAGCTCCTCGGGCATGGTTCGAAACCTTCAGGGGTCGCTTATGCGAAAGTGGCTTTACTCAAAGCCCTTATGATCCATCTCTCTTTCTTTGCCACACCTCTACTGGGGTTACTGTGCTTCTAGTGTATGTTGACGATATTATTATCACTGGCACGGATGATGGTATGATCAAATCTCTTCAAGATTCCCTCCGGACTTACTTCCATATAAAGGATTTGGGCCCTTTGCATTATTTCTTGGGCTTAGAGGTGCATCAATCTCCCAAAGGTCTCTTTGTTAATCAACACAAATACACATCAGACATTATCGAGTTGGCTGACCTCCATGATTCTTCGCCTGTTGATACACCTGTCGAGGTAAATCTCAAGCTGAGTAAGAATGATGGCGATCTTCTTCCTGATCCTCAACCCTACCGGCGCTTGGTGGGAAGTCTTGTCTATCTCACCATCACTAGACCTGACATATCCTATGCTGTTAATCTTGTGAGCCAGTTCATGACAGCTCCTCGCCACCTTCATTTGGCAACTGTAAAGCGCATTATCCGCTATCTGCTAAGAACTGTCCCTCGTGGTTTATATTATCCAAAGGATAATCCTCTTCATCTGACCGCTTATGCGGATGCTGACTGGGCAGGTTGTCAGGACACGCCGTTCTACTACTGGTTGGTGTATGTACCTTGGCAATTCTCTCATTTCTTGGAAATGCAAGAAACAAGAACGGGTGTCTCGATCTTCCACAGAAGCTGAATATAGGGCAATGTCTTCTGCTTGTTCTGAGATCTTATGGCTATGAGGACTTCTTTCAGCATTCAGGTTCGCTCAAACTTCTCCTACTCCATTGCATGCCGATAATACTGGGGCTATTCGCATCGCTGAAAATCCCATCTTCCATGAACGCACCAAACATATAGAAGTTGACTGCCACTTTATTCGAGATGAATATAAGCGTGATGTCATTTGTCTACCTCATGTCCCTACAGAACTTCAGTTTGCAGATATCTTCACGAAGGGTCTTCCTCGGCCTCGACATCAATTTCTTGTATCCAAATTGCTGCTTTATGACTCCCCAGCATCAATTTGAGTGGGGGTGTCAATCCAGGCCCATTTATTGTACCCATTTATTGCATTGTAATTAGTCAAAGGTTGTTACTTAATTTGTTGCTTCTGTTTAGGATCTAAGATTTGTAATTGATTGTAATTAGGGAATTGAGCCCTTATATACAAGAGTCGATCCTCAAAGAAGACGACATTCATCTCTCTCTCTCTTATGTTCTGTATTTCATCTCTCCAAATGTCAGTCCAAGCCATGATTGAAGATAAAATTTATGATTCAAATTTTGAATCTTGAATCAAGAAAGAAAAGAAAACAAAGAAAAAAAAAATCCAAAAGAGGCTTTACATGTCCAAAGCCATGAAGGTTCGAGATGATACACTCCAAGTGGGGTCCAAATGCATTCAAATTAGAATTGCATTGCAAATCTGATTTTTAGATTTGAAATTTATTTGGAAGAAAACTGGGCCCAAGAGAGGAAGTTGCATGCAATAATAGGAATCCTATTTTCACTAAGATTGTGGGTCAACCCCTAGAAACTCTCTCAAATCCCTCTTAATCCTAATTCAACTTGGACCCACACTACTAATCCTTACCCAAATCAAAACCTAGCAAGCCAAGTCATCAAAAATACATAAAAGGAGCCAAAAAGGGGCTGCACGTGACTCAATCTTCCCCCATTCCTCTTAGACGACCAGCAACATCTTCCCCTTTTCCATTATTTTTTTCTTCATCTCTCCATACTTCCATCAATATTTCATCCAAGGCCTTCCCTAAGGCACACCACCACTTGGATTTTTACGCTGCCGCGCCACCGCCGTTACTACCGTCACTCCACCATTGGACCAGCCATTTATCATCTTCCCTTGCTTCGATTTGTATTCATCGGTAATAATCTCAAACACCAAAAGTCAACTATGGACTTGGGCCCATTTACTCCTACATCAGACTCCTCTGCTTGGGAAAGACTCATCCTCGAGTCGACATCAACTACTCGTTGCTTTCCCTCACGTTCCCATTGCAACTCATCTTGAATTTCTTGGCTTTCTAGATGCACCCCTGGAAACCTTGTGAAGCATTTCCAACTTCGAACCTGTCATCGAATGGTATACTTGCAAAAACTGTATAGCACATGCACCCAATTTGCCCCACTGTGTTTTGATCCATTGATGCATGATCAAAGCTGTCAAGGAAGTAAGAAAGTTTAGCTCGATGCTCTTTGGTTTTGACTTAGGAATATTGAGGCAAGAGTGGACACTGGTATATACATAGAACGTTGATTTACCAGCATCACCAATGCAATACCCAGCTAATGTCGATGTATCAACAAAATCTCCATCTTGATGTACCCCAAAAACTAGGTGATCATGACATCATCATCTTGATATACATCAATGATCGGGCAATCAATATAACTTCATCAGCAAGTCTCTTAACAAGTACACTAGACCTCACACTTTTTTTTGTCTGTCAAGTGATCTATCATCCAGACTTATACTAAGTTGTACTAGACCTCACTCTTTCATTCATATCACAACGCAATCTTTCATCCGGGTGTTGATCATGAACGGATGGATCAAATTCATCATCTGGATAAATGCCAAAATTTGAACATTTTGACCAATCACCATATTTTTAAGGAAGTTGTAATGCCCAACGCGAATGAAGTTGTAATGCCCAACGCGAATTGTCTTCATGTATTTCTTTAACCAATAAAGAATTGCCTCGAGAAGCAAAAAGGTGCTCAAATGGACAAGAGATGGGAGCCTTTTTCCTAAGAAAGAAACCATCATAGTTGAAGACTGCAAACTCAGATTGCAAGTCATGTGGTAGTTGCCAATATTAGTGATGTGACATATGAGTGCGACAGATACGTCTACCATTCATATGGCCAAGGGATGTGGAAACTGATGGAATCACCACCAGTTTATCCTGACCATGGAGGACAACAACAACAACAGCCACCCTATGCTTATCCATTTTGTTTTATTTTTTGAAAGGTACCCTATGCTTATCCATTGAACTATAAATTTATAACACTGCAGCAAGAAAAGTGGGAGGAGGCCCCTTCACTTTTCATTTCAATATGGTATGAAAATGATGACTATGACAATATTCAGCCAAGCCAGCTTTCAAGATTGGACATCTGACTCAAGTAGTATCTTTGTTTCAATAGAATTGTAATAGTTTATCTTTTGATCCATTGACTACCTGATTGATTATTTGATTATTGAATGATGAGGGACAGATTCAATTAAATATTTGATTATCTAAAAGCAATTAAGTTGTGTAAATGTTTATGCTTCCACCTTCTATCCTACTTCGTATTTTTAGTGGGTTAAATCATAAATTTTGTCTGATTGATTGCTTATCTATCTCTACTTCAACACTAATTATTGATGAAGGAGAAATGGAATTATAGAATCTTATATACACGTCCACAAAAAAACCATAATTGAATACCTAAATATATATTGAAATCGTAAGATTCAGAGAATTCCAGTTATGGCATCATTTTCTATTTTTCCAGTTATTGTCTTCTTTCTTTTTAACTCGTAGGGGAGGGGAGGAATGGGGGATGAATGCCACCCACCCCCACCTTGGACCAGATTTATCAGCTTTCCAGCCAACTAGAAAAGTACTCCATTTACTTCACCAACCACATATCAGATAAGCTGCTAAACTTTATCCATTTACGTTCCAATTTCCATTTTGGGGTGGGGGTGGGTGTAGGGGTGAATGATTCAAATCATCCCAAATGCATGAGAAGATCCACAGCCGGATAATTTTCAAGCAGAATGCATCAGCAAGATTCAAAATCAAATAAAAGCTAGGCATGCCACATGGGCAGTTATTAAATCCTTGTCACAATTTAACACAATAGAAAATGCACCAATTGAACCTCAAATCAACAATAAACAATTCAAATCAACATTGTAAGGGCTAAACTGTGATGTGTGCCACAATTTGCTAAATATATCAAATTATCAATTCATCTACTATAGAACTAGCACGCATGCATACTTTGCATGTATCTTAAGGACTTCAAGACTACAGTAAGAGGAAGGAGAAGGAGAGGGGGGAAATAAATAGGATATGAACAAAGGAGTAAAAAAAAAAAATTCAAATTAGTATTTGAGCATCAAGCTGGGTACTCCAGCTTTTTTAATGATCCAAGTACTCTATCTATATATATGTCATTCTAAATACAATGATATATGTACAGAAGCAAAAAATTTAAAGCAAATCCTCCATATATCTAGTATTCATCAATGCACCTGTTTTTGAACACTCATATAAATATAAACACATGAGCAACAAAAACGTGGATGAGTACCATATGCACGAGCATGAGCAGTACTATTGCAATTTTCAAATAAGATAACAAAAAAAAGGCCTCTATATTGGAAACGGCAAAAAGGAAAAATAAATGGCAGTTTACTAACATACGTGCCATAAAGAATCGGATAATGAAAGCATAGTAAACTTAAGAAAGAGTTAAAAATAAAATACCTTCGCTGACAATTCTAAAGAATTGAGATAAAGTAAATGAAAAGGATGAAAATCATACTAATAATGATGGCAATAAAAAATTCTGATCATTGTTATTCAAAAAAATAATAGCCAAGTTACATTATGGAGAGAAATTATAACTAGCACTAGTGAAATATGTTTAAGAAACAAAGTAAATGAAAAGGATGAAAATCATACTAATTATGATGGCAATAAAAAATTCTGATCATTGTTATTCAAAAAAATAATAGCCAAGTTACATTATGGAGAGAAATTATAACTAGCACTAGTGAGGGTTAGCCTTATAAATTATTGCTTGAATGAACAAAATTACATAAGTATCCCAAGAACAAATAAAAATGACCAATGCGTACACAACATGGTCTACATAAACAGGCTACTAGAACTCAACTCATTCTTCCAACGCTCCCCCTAAGGTAGAGAACAAATATCAACCTTGCCCTGTCTGTTTAATATATTGATATTTGCCTCTCAGACGAAGCAGAGTTTTGTACTGACTCTTTGACTTCACAATCAGAGTGGAGATGAAACCAAGGTTTTAAATCCCAGTGGTGCTCTTTATGCCAGTCAGGAAAAAAACAAATTCGTATTGCCCATGCAAGAATAATAGAACTTTTTTTTCCCGAAAACGATACCTATATCTTTGGTTTTGGAACAGATTACATGACACACAGTGGAGATGATTCTAATGGCCTCCCCTAGGTGAAGACTTCAAAGCATACCCGCAGCAGTTTGAAGACAAAGTGTAACTCTGAGGCCTCATCCTACATCAGTATGGTAACAAAGCAGGTAACTTTGTTGAGGATTGCTCTTATGATATCAACTTGTTCTTACAGTTCAAACCAGCACCTTCTCTTTCTTCCTCTCCCTTCAATTTTTCCTTCATTTTACAAATTCATAAGCCCTCAACCATGGCCAAAATACTACTGAAATTTCTGCAGAGATCCAGCCATTAAATCCCATTCAAAATTCCCTACCTATAAACTGTCTATTCAGCAAAAACTCCATGATCATCAGCTATAATTCAGAGCTCAACAAGAATATCTCAGCCAATTCAACCTTGCTTACCTGGAGTCCTGCAATCCAAAGCCTTCCCAAATTCTGCTCTAATTCAGTCATAGAAAATGTGCCCACTCCGTTTTAGATATCTTTCCTAACCTATGCCTTTTTTACTCCCATCCAACCAGCCCTTAATCCAACCACATTGACAGGCGACAGCATTTTATAGTGCTAAATTGGGCCAAATGAAGGCACACCCAACTTCCAATGACACATCCTAACCAAGTAACTTTGATAATTTGGATTTTCCAATTTAACAAGAGCAAAAACATTGCATTTGGTTTATTAATCCTAGTTATGTTGATATCTTAAACATGTTCAACTGGCCATAGACTTTTGTATAAGTCCGAAAGCCGTGCTTCGGGCAGTTCCTAGGGGATTCTAGGCGAGTTTGGGAAAATGTTGGGTGTCAACCGCGTTTCACGTAGTTCACAGTTGAAAGCGCTCTGGAAAATTCTTTGTTATCCTTTTACTTTAAAATGGGTTTTTTGCCAATTAGGGAATAAGAACTAATATAATGAGATTCAAGGGTGTTTCTAACCGACAAACATCGTATTTTATCCACTCAATAGCCTATATTTCGAAGAAAAAAAAAACACGTGATGAATGATGTCGGGGCATTTTAGGTTATTCTAGACTAGTCTTTTGCATTGAAATGCATTCGTACGATTCTATGCTGAAATATGCAATTTAGGATATTTTGAGATACTTTCCTATTTAAAATGGGTTTCACAGGCGATACTAGGGTTAGGAACGCATTCCATAGGATAATGGGTTGTTTAAGACTTCACCTGTGCTTCTGGCCAGCAATAGGGTTTTATAGCCATCTCTGGGAAAATGCTGGCGCTAGATTGCATTTCACGCAGTTCACGGTTGACAGACGCGCTGTAGAAAATTTTGAGATTTCTTTTTCCTTTTAAATTGAGATTTAGGTAAATTATGGGCGTAAGAACTAATCGCGGGGGATTCTTAGCCGTTTCTAATTGAAAGACACATTTTACTATATTTAGAGATACTTTTATGTTTTAAAATTGGTTTTAGGCGATTTTAGGGTTTGGAATGCTTTAAAAGGGGTTTACGGTTGTTTAAGACTGAAACACGTGCTTTGGGAAGTTCGATGGCTATTTTAATATGAAATCGCGTTTTATACGGCTATAGGAAGATGTTGACTCCAAACCGCGTTTCACGCAATTCGCGATTGAAAGACGCGCTTTAGAAAAAAAAATTATATTGTTTTCCTTTAAAACGAGTTTCATGGAAATTGGGGACTAAACAATCGTATTCGGTGCACTCAATAGCGTATAATTCGTTGAAAACGCATGCTGGGTGATCCTAAGCTATGTCGGGGAATTATGGTTTAGTCTTTTACTTTGAATTGGATTTTTCTATGATTTTTGGCTTAAATTTGCATTTTAGGATATTCTACGATACGTTTTTCTTTAAAATGGGTTTCACGTGATTCTAAGGTTAGGAACGTGTTGCAGGGGATCGGGGTTGTTTAATATTGAAACCCGTGCTTTGAGCAGTTCGAAGTGATTTGGGGGCAAACCATTCAATAGCCAATATTTGGATGAAAAAACGTGCTCGATGATTCAAGGCTTTTAAGTATTTAATGTTATGCGTTTTAGACGATTATATGCTAAAGTACGAGTTTTAAGATATCCCCAAATTAATTTGCTTCAAAATGTGTTTCACGTGAATCTAAGGCTAGGAACGCATTATAGGGGATTAAGGGTTGTATAAGACCGAAAGTTGTGCTTCGGGCAGTTCCTAGGGGATTCTAGGCAAGTTTGGGAATATGTTGGGTGTGAACCGCATTTCACGCAATTCACGGTTGAAAGACGCGCTCTAGAAAATTCTTTGTTATCATTTTACTTTAAAACGGGTTTCTGGACAATTAGGGAATAAGAACTAGTACAATGAGATTCAAGGGCGTTTCTAACCGACAAACATCGTATTTTGGCCAATCAATAGCCTATATTTCGAAAAAAAGAAGAATTCGAAAAAAAAAAAAAAAAGTGTGTCAAATGATGCTGGGGCATTTTAGGTTATTCTGGACTAGTCTTTTGCATTGAAATGCATTCATACGATTCTATACTGAAATACGCAATTTAGGATATTCTGAGATACTTTCCTATTTAAAATAGGTGTCAAAGGCGATACTAGGGTTAGGAACGCATTGCATGGGATAATGGGGTTGTTTAAGACTGAAACCCATGCTTTTGGCCAGCAGTAGATGGTTCTAGACATCTCTGGGAAAATGCTGGTGCTAGATCGCATTTCACGCATTTCACGGTTGACATATGCTCTGTAGAAATTCTGGGATTTCTTTTTCCTTTTAAATCAATATTTAGGTAAATTCTAGGCATGAGAACTAATCGAATGAGACTCTTAGCCATTTCTAACTGAAAGACACAGTTTACTATATTCTTTGGTTTCAGGCGATTCAAGGGTTTGGAATGCTTTAAAAGGGGTTTACGCTAGTTTAAGACTGAAACACGTGCTTCCTGAAGTTCAAGGGCTATTTTAACATGAAAACGCGTTTTGTCCGGCTCTAAGAAAGTGTTGACTCCATACCGCATTTCACGCAATTCGCGGTTGAAAGACATGCTCTAGAAAATTTCAAGATAACATTTTCCTTTAAAATGAGTTTCTCGGAAATTGCGGATTAAGAAGTATTCTCGTGGGATTCTAAGTTGTTTTTTGCTACAAACCATATTTGGTGCACTCAATATCATATATTTCGATGAGAACGCATGCTGGGTGAGCCTAAGGCATGTCAGGGAATTATGATTTAGTCTTTTACTTTGAATTGCATTTTGTACGATTCTTGAATGAAATAAGCATTTTAGGATATTCTACGATACGTTTCTCTTTAAAATGGGATTCACGTGATTCTAGGGTTAGGAACGTGTTGCAGGGGATCGGAGTTGTTTAACACTGAAACCCGTACTTCGAGCAGTTCGAAGGGATTTCCTAGCCGTCTATACGAAAAATATTGTGGGTAAACCGCGTTTCACGCAATTCACGGTTGAAAGACACTCTAGAAAATTTCGCGACATCTATTTCCTCTAAAGCATGTTTAACAAAAATTATGACTCAATATCTAATCTCATGGGATTCAAGCACATTCGTAATGGACAAACAACATATTTCGTGGGATCAATGGCCTGTAACTAGATATCGCCGCGTGTTAGATGATTCTAGGATATTCCAGTCTAGTCTTTTTCTTTGAAATGAGTTTAATGCGATTCTATGCTGAAACATGCATTTTAGATATCTAGAGATACTTTTCTATTTTAAAATTGGTTTTGGGGCGATTGTAGGGTTTGGATCGCTTTAAATGAGATTTAGGATTGTTTAAAACCGAAACGCGTGCTTCGGGCAGTTTGAGGGCTATTTTAATATAAAATTGCATTTTATTCGGCACTAGGAAAATGTTGCCTCCAAACTTCATTTCACGCGATTCACGGTTGAAAGACGCGCTCAAGAAAAAACTTGAATATCTTTTTATCTTAAAATGTGTTCTGGGCAAATCCGAGCTTAATAAATAATCTCCTAGGGTTCGGAGTAATTAAGTGAAAATAATATTTCGTGCAATCAATAACCAGTATTTGGATGAAAAAGCGTGCTGGATGATTCAGGTCATTTATGGGTTTAATGGTCTAATCTCTTACTTTAAAATGCATTTCAGATGATTATATGCTGAAGTACGAGTTTTAGGATATCATGAGATACGTTTTGCTTTAAAATGTGTTTCATGCGAATCTAGGGCTACGAACGCATTATAGGGAATTACGGATTGTATAAGACTAAAAGTCGTGCTTCGGGCACTTCCTAGGGGACTCTAGGCGGGTCTAGGAAACTGTTGGGCATGAACTGTGGTTTAAGGTTGAAAGACACGCTCTAGAAAACTCTTTGTTATTCTTTTACTTTAAAACGGGTTTCTAGCCAATTAGGGAATAAAAACTGCTATTTACGGTTAAAAGACGCGCTCTAGAAAACTCTTTGTTATCCTTCTACTTTAAAAAGGGTTTCTAGCAAATTAGACGCGCTCTAGAAAATTCTGGGATTTCTATTTCTTTTTAAATCAAGATTTAGGTAAATTATGGGCGTAAGAACTAATCGCATGGGATTCTTAGTCGTTTCTAACCGAAAGACACATTTTACCATATTCAGAGATACTTTTATGTTTTAAAATTGGTTTGAGGCGATTTAAGGGTTCGGAACGCTTTAAAAGGGGTTTAGGGTTGTTTGAGTCCGAAACAAGTGCTTCGGACAATTCGAGGGCTATATTAATATGAATCGCGGTTTATGCGTTTCTAGGAAGATGTTGCTCTAAACTGCGTTTCACGCATTTCGGGGTCGAAAGAGACTCTATATAATATTTTGAGATATCTTTTTCCTTTAAAACGAGTTTCACGGAAATTGGAGATCAAGTATGCTCATGGGATTCTAAGCGGTTTCCAACCACAAACTGTATTCGGTGCAGTCAATCGCGTATATTTCGATGAAAACGCATGATGGGTGATCCTAAGGCCTGTCGGGGAATTATGGTTTAGTCTTTTACTTTGAATTGCATTTTTTACGATTCTTGGTTGAAATATGCATTTTCAGATATTCTATGCTAAAATTTTCTTTCAGAAGGGTTTCGTGCGATTCTAGGGTTAGGAGCGTGTTACAGGGGATCGGGGTTGTTTAACACTAAAACCCGTGCTTCGAGCAGTACGAAGGGGTTTTCCTAGCCGTGTATGCAAAAATGTTGGTTGTAAACTGGTTCCAAGCCCGTTCGTAATGGCTAAACAACCTATTTCATGTGATCAGTAGCCTATAACTAGATAAAACCACGTGCTATATGATTCTAGGATATTTAAGGGTATTCCGATCTAGTATTTTGCTTTGAAATGCGTTTCATGCGATTCTATGCTGAAACATGCATTTTAGAAATCTTAAGATACTTTTTTAAATGAAAATCGTATTTCGTGCCATCAATAGCCAATATTTGGATGCAAAAGCGTGTTGGATGATTCAGGGCATTTAAGGGTTTAATGGTCTAAGATCTTACTTTGAAATGCGTTTCAGACCATTATATGCTGAAGTTTGAGTTTTAGGATATCCCGAGATACCTTTTGCTTTAAAAAGTGTTTCACGCGATTATAAGGCTAGGCATGCATTCTAGGGGATTAAGGTTTGTATAAGACCGAAAGCCGTGTTTCGGGCTGTTCCTAGGGGATTCTAGGAGGGTCTGGGAAAATATTGTTTGTAAACCGCATTTCACGTAGTTCACGGTTAAAAGACGTGTTTAGAAAATTCTTTGTTATCTTTTTTACTTTAAAACGGATTTCTGGCCAATTAGGGAATAAGAACTAATCTAATGGGATTCAAGGGCGTTTCTAACCGATAAACATCGTATTTTGTCCAGTTAATAGCCTATTTTTGAAAAAAAAGGCGTACCGAATGATGCTGGGACATGTATTCTGGACTAGCCTTTTGCATTCAAATTCATTCGTGCGATTCTATGTTGAAATACGCAATTCAAGATATTCTGAGATACTTTCCTATTTAAAATGGGTTTCACAGGTGATACTAGGGTCTGGAACGCATTGAATGGGATAATGGGTTGTTTAAGACCGAAACCCGTGCTTCTGGCCGGCGATAGGGGATTCTAGACAACTCTAGAAAAATATTGGCTCTAGAAAATTCTGAACGTAAGAACTAATCGCGTAAGATTCTTAGTCGAATCTAACTGAAACACACATTTTACTATATTCAGAGATATTTTTATGTTTTAAAATTCGTTTCAGGCGATTTTAGGGTTGCAACGCTTTAAAAAGGGTTTACGGTTGTTTAAGACCGAGACGCGTGCTTCGAGAAGTTCGAAGGCTATTTTAATATGAAATTGCATTTTTTGTGGCTTTCGGAAAATGTTGACTACAAACTACATTTCACGCGGGGCTATTTTAATATGAAATCACATTTTTTGTGGCTTTCGAAAAATGTTTACTACAAACTGCATTTCACGCAATTCACGGTTGAAAGACGTGCTCTAGAAAATTTCAGGAAAACCTTCTCCTTTAAAACGAGTTTCATGGAAATTGGGGACTAAGTATTCGTATTCGATGCACTCAATAGTGTATATTTTGATGAAAACGCATGATGGGTGATTCTAAGGCACGCTGGGAATTGCATTTTTTACGATTCTTGGCGGAAATTTTCATTTTAGGATATTGTACGATACGTTATGGGTTTCACGTGATTTTTGGGTTAGGAACGTGTTGCAGGGGATCGGATTGTTTAACACTGAAACCAAAGCTTCGAGCAATTCGAAGGGATTTCCTAACCGTCTCTGCGAAAATGTTGGGGGTAAACCACGTTTCACGCAATTCACGGTTGAAAGACGCGTTTTAGAAAATTTTGTGATATCTATTTCCTTAAAAGCATGTTTAAGGAAAATTATGAGTTAATAACTAATCTCGTGGGATTCAAGCCTGTTCGTAACGGACAAACAACATATTTTGTGCGATCAATAGCCTGTAACTAGATAAAACCGTGTGCTGAATTATTCTTGGATATTTAAGGGTATTCCAATATAGTCTTTTGCTTTGAAATGATTTTCATGCGATTCTATGCTGAGACATGCATTTTAGATATCTTGAGATACTTTTCTATTTTAAAAATGGTTTTGAGGTGATTGTAGGGTTTTGAATGCTTTAAATGAGATTTAGGGTTGTTTAAAATCGAAATGCGTGCTTTAGGCAGTTCGAGGGCTATTTTAACATAAAATCGCATTTTATTCGGCTTTTGGAAAGTGTTGTCCCTAAACTGCATTTCATGCAATTCACGGTTAAAAAATGCGCTCTAGACAACTCTTGAGTATCTTTTTACCGTATAATGTGTTTCGGGCATATACGGGCTTAATGACTAATCTCGTGGGGTTTGAAGCCATTTCTAAGTAAAAATCGTATTTCGGGCAATCAATAGCCAATATTTGGATGAAAAAACGTGCTGGATGATTCAGGGCATTTAAGGGTTTAATGGTCTAAACTCCGACTCTGAAATGCGTTTCAGACAATTATATGCTGAAGTACGAGTTTTAAAATAACATGAGATACGTTTGCTTTAAAATGTGTTTGACGCAAATCTAGGGCTAGGAAAGCATTGTAAGGGATTAAGGGTTGTACAAGACCGAAAGCTGTGTTTCGGGCAGTTCCTAGGGGATTCTAATGGGTCTGGGAAAATGTTGGGTATAAACCGCATTTTACACAAACCACGGTTAAAAGACGCGCTTTAGAAAACTCTTCGTTATCCTTTTACTTTAAAACGGGTTTCTGGCCAATTAGGGAATAAGAACTAATTTAAAGGGGTACCGAATGATGCTGGGGCATTTTAGGGTATTATGGACTAGCCTTCTGCATTCAAATGCATTTGCGCGATTCTATGCTGAAATACGCAATTCAGGATATTCTGAGATACTTTCCTATTTAAAACGGGTTTCACAAGCGAAAACCCATGCTTCGAGCAGTTCTAGGGCTATTTTAATATAACATCGCGTTCTATTCGACTCTAGAAAAATGTTGTCTCTAACTGACGATTGAAATACGTGTTCTAGAAAATTCTTGAGTATCTTTTTACCTTCAAAAGTGTTTCGAGCAAATCCGGGCTTAATAACTAATCTCGTTGGGTTCGAAGCCATTTCTAAGTGAAAATCGTATTTCGTGCAATCAATAGCCAACATTTGGATGAAAATTCATGCTAGATGATTCATGGTATTTAAGGGTTTAATGGTCTAATCTCTTACTCTAAAATGCGTTTCAGACGATTATATGCTGAAGTACGAGTTTTAAAATATCAAGAGCTAAGTTAGGTTTAAAATGTGTTTCACGCGAATCTAGGGCTACGAATGTATTGTAAGGGATTAAGGGTTGTATAAGACCGAAAGCTGTGTTTCGGGCAGTTCCTACAGGCAGTTCCTACGGGATTCTACGCGAGTTTGGGAAAATGTTGTGTAAACCGTGTTTTACGCAGTTCATGATTAAATGACGCACTTCAGAAAATTATTTGTTATCCTTTTACTTTAAAATGGGTTTTTGGCCAATTAGGGAATAAGAACTAATCTAATGAAATTCCGCGGGGTTTGCCAACCGACAAACATCATATTTTGTCTTGTCAATAGCCTATATTTCGAAAAAAAAAAAAAAAGTGTACCTAATGATGCCAGGGCATTTTAGGGTATTATGGACTAGCCGTTTGTATTCAAATGCAATTCGACTCTAGAAAAATGTTGTCTCTAAACTGCATTTCACACAATTCACGGTTGAGAGACGCGCTTAGAAAATTCTTGAGTATCTTTTTACCTTGAAATGTGTTTCGGGCAAATCCGGACTTAATAACTAATGTTGTGGGGTTCAAAGCCATTTCTAAGTGAAAATCGTATTTCGTGCAATCAATAGCCAATATTTGGATGAAAAAAGCGTGCTTGATGATTCAGGGCATTTAAGTGTTTAATGCTCTAATCTCTTACTCTGAAATGCGTTTCAACCGATTATATGATGAAGTAGGAGTTTAAGGAGTGTTTCCCGTGAATCTAGGGCTAAGAACGCATTATAGGGGATTAAGGGTTGTATAAGACCGAAAGCCGTGCTTCGGGCAGTTCATAGGGGACTCTAGGCAAGTGTGGGAAAATATTGGGTGTAAACCGCATTTCACACAGATCACGGTTGAAAGACTTGCTCTAGAAAATTCTTTGTTATCCTTTTACTTTAAAACGAGTTTCTGGCGAATGAGGGAATAAGGACTAATGTAATGAGATTCAAGGGCGTTTCTAACCGACGAACATCGTATTTTGTCCGGTCAATAGCCTATATTTCGAAAATAAAAAAAACGCGTGCCGAATGATGCCGTGGCATTTTAGGTTATTCTAGACTAGTCTTTTGCATTAAAATACATTCGTATGATTCTATGCTGAAATACGCAAATTAGGATATTCTGATATACTTTTCTATTTAAAATGGGTTTCACAAGCAATACTAGGGTTAGGAACGCATTGCATGGGATAATATTAATGTGTTGTTTTAGACTGAAACCCATGTTTCTGGCCGGCAGTAGGGGATTCTAGACTGCTCTGGGAAAAAGTTGAAAGACGCGCTTTAGAAAATTTCAGGATATCCTTTTCTTTTAAAACGACTTTCACGAAAATTGGGGATTGAGAAGTATTCTCGAGGGATTTTGAATACGAACTGTATTCAAGGGTTCTAGAAGGCTCTGGAAAAATGTTGTCTCCAAACTGTATTACTAGCGGGTCCATCTCATGGGTTCACAAATACTAATTCTTTATTTAAAACCCTTTCCAAAATATTAAATTGATTTGTCCAATTACTATTACTGTTGTGTTTGGATCAGATTTTGGAAAGAAACAAAAATGCTAAATAAAGCAAGCAACCATGCAAATATAGAAAGTCTAAATAAAACAAGCAGCCATGCAAAATTAGAAATTCTAATTTTAGTAAGTCCTTTCCTCCACGTGGCCCAATGCGACTTGGACTTCTTGATCTTCCAAACTCTTTGGGATTCATCAAACTCTGAGTAACTTCAAACTCTTTGGCCATCCCAAACTCTTTGGTCAAGAGTCCATCGTCACCATCTATCTTTATCTTGAAAGCCGCCGAAATTTACAAATAATAAAAATTTTAAAATGCCTAAAATTCCTATATCTAAAAAATTGAGATTTACATGGCAATGTATTAATGAAAATAAAAGGGGCTTAGGGAAACCATCATGCCTTGCCCTTTCGCAGGAAAACCAAGGAAACCATAATGCCCTTTACAAGTTGCCCAAAATAACCAATAATAATGATAAAAATAAAAACTTGTGGGACCACATGGAGAGGACAACCACCTGCAAGGTTAGTAACATATACACAATATGAACTAGGGCTAAAAAGGTGTCATTCATCATCTCATGATGAAAAATCCGGACTGTCAAAACAGAAATCGCCCTGCGCACTCGAGCGAAGATGAACCCGCTCGAGCAAGCACTTCACAAAGACTAGGTTTGCTCGAGCGAGGATGAATCCGCTCGAACGACCGGCACGCTGTTTGCCAAAAAACAATGATTTTTGCCCAACCAATTCCTTCTCATGCATACAGAAAACACAATACATGCATAAAAATTGTTGAAAGTAGGTGGGCCTCGTGGATAAGTATTCATTAACTTTTGACCCACTTGATGCAAGGATCAAATACTTATAAGGCCAAAAACCCAACCCCAAGATCTAAAACCCTAATCTCATGCATTATGATCAAATAATTCATCAAGAAGATAGATCAAGAAACAAACAAGCACAACTAGATCTACTAAAACAAATAGATAATAGATCTATACCTTTCGAGCTTAGTTGCGCTCAAATCGAGAAGTTGAAAACTCAATCTCTACGAAAACTATTTTCGCAGATTTTAATTTCTTTTTTCCTTTGTGTTCATCCATGCTATTACCCTCTTAGAGAACTTCTCAAGGAGAATGGTGGGATCTCCAAGTATAAGAGGAGGAAGAGAGAGAAAGTGTAGAGATCTCTGACCATCACCTCTTATTTATAGTTTATTATGGAACACCTCCTCTTAGAGCAAGATTAGAAGTAAGGAAGAGTTTCAATTAGATTAGTTAGAATTAGCATGGGGACCACTAGGGATTCCTCAAAATCTGGCTCCAACTAGGAATCGGGACCCCACATTTCATGTGAACTTTGGACCCATAGCTAATTGCAAATAAGTCCACTAAATAAATGAGCCTTGTTAGTTGTGAATATTTCTAGATTCAATCAGTCTTCATTCATGCATATCTTTATATTTAGGGTTGTTTTGTAGTTGTGTTGGGGGGGACGAGAGGGGAACAAGGTGGATTGGTGGATTGGTAGAACGAAAATTGTAAGAATTTTTTTCTTCAATGCATTGGTTGATTTGTGGTGGCGTTCTGTTCTGTTGTATCTCTTTCTTTCTTTTTTTAAGTGTGTCCGTTGAGTTTTGTAAGGGTAGGGGGTGGAGTATAGATTGGTAGAACAAAAATCGTAAGAGTCTCTTTTGTTCAATGCATTGGTTGAAATGCATTGGTTGATTTGTGGTGGCGTTCTGTTCTGTTGTTTCTCTCTCTTTCTTTCTTTAAGTGTGCGTGTAGGATTGAGCTAGAACAAGAAGGGGGAGCATATCAAATTGAGATGATCATTTTTTTCCTCTTCTTCTCTTTATTTGACATATCAAATTGAGATGATCATTTTTTTCCTCTTCTTCTCTTTATTTGACAACTAAACTGAGCTGATCTCAGTCTTAAAATGGGACCACCTGATCATTTTAACCCTTGGTTTCCAGGCCTCAGAGTTGTACAACTTTTAGCCGCTGGCTTATTTTTTTTCATGACCAATCCAAGTAGTAAAACTCAAATGCAGGTCAAATTGAAGTAACTACTAAATTCATTGGGTGGGTGGTGAACCCCTAGGTCATAAATATCACAATCATTTGTGTATAAGTACGGCCAAGCCATTTAGGAGAATTTCTCATATACAAGCATGTATGTTGGAGAGAGAGAGAGAGAGAGAGAGAGAGAGAGAGAGAGAGAGAGCTGGAAGAAGGCTTTGGTGAGCCGAGGGTTCTCAACAAGGATTTGTTTAGCTTGTTGTTGGCTTTGCTCAATTAGTGTCTGAAACTGTCATTGAAAAAAGGAACATGTGATGTGAGACATTCTCTGTTTTTATTTTTTACAAGAATTTATGTTTTTTTTTTTTCCTAAAGAGAAAGAAAAAAATTAAAAAAAATTGCAAATGATGATGATGGTACTTTCATTTGAGACATGACATCATAGAGTTGGTGCTTTGGCCATTCCTGCCAATTGAGAGTTGAAGCTCTCACTACTTCCCGCCATTTAAGTTTTTTTGAAATTCAAGTAGAGATTGTCTTATTAGTTCTTTCCCTCTCTAATTAGATACTCACCTTTCAAATTCCAAATGAATCATGAATGTTTCCTAATTCTTGGTGGTAACATACAACAAATTGAATATCTATTCAAAATAGGGTAGAAAAAAAGCTGTGTTAGATAGTACAGTGTTTATTTAAGAAGTGTTTCTAACATGGGATTTAATGTAATGTGGGTGTGTGTACCACTTTTTGCTCTCTGACACTTTATAACCCCTATCATGTAGTATAACCATGAATGTTGCACTCATGTTCATATAACAATAGATATACGGCAAGGTGGTAACATGCAACAAATTGAATATCAAGTTTTCTTACCCAGAAGATAGCTCCAACAAATTAGCAAACCGAGTAGACAGCACAGCTTTCAGATCCTTAATTGCTTTATGTCTGAGCAAGAAAGGAAGAAAAAAAAAAAAAAAGAATTAGGGCATGAATGAATGCCACACTGGGAGGCTTTGATTTGGATGCATTAGCATGTAATTCATGTTGGAAAAAAATTGTTAGTGATAGCTCTATCCAGTAAGACCCCTGCAAAAATAGGAGAGGAGAAGAAAGACCCCTGCAAAAATAGGAGAGGAGAAGATGCTTTGGCTGGAGAGAGAGTTTGAAGAAGAGGAAGTGAGGAGGCTATCTATGCTAAGGCGGGTGATACGCTATGGCCTTTATTCAAAGATTTCAGAGTATGTTAAAAGAGGATATCCTTGAATTCATGAGGGAGTTCCACTCAAGAGGGAAGTGGTCAGGTTTCCAAAAACTAACCAATGCAGCAAGCTGAACGGGAACCATATTGCTGTAAGCACGTTCATAGCTCTCAAGAACCTAATCATAAAGCAAGATAGAAATGACCATAAAAAACAGACAACAAAATTAATTTCAATTTTAATACCATTTTTCTGTTAGTATGGAGCCCAATAATGACACAATGTTGAAAAAAAAAAGGGGGTTTTGTGAGAGTGGGGGGGGGGGGGGGGGGGTGGGCGTGGCGTGGCGGCGGCGGCGTTTGAAAACATAATGGAAAAAACAAACATGGACTCAGAAAAGCATGCAGCCATGGCCAGGTTTCCAGAAACTAACCAATGCAGCAAGCTCTGTTGCCAAGCACTTCTAGCTCTTTCAACAAATTCACAAGCTTCATCATACTGAGAAGAAACACCACAACAAAGAAATAGAACTGTAAATGGAAAGTTTCAACAAAGAAATAGAAACATCCAATGGCATTTTCTCAGATACAGTCATATGAAAGATGTAGCTAAACACTTGCCTTTAATTCAACATAAGATTTCATGTGTAAATTTTGTTTGATCCTCAGCCATACTCTATCCCCCCACACTCAAATCCTTATAAGTGTCAGGATCCTCAGCCTCGCACTCAAAAACACATAATACACAATTCAAAGAAATGGCCATCATAGGAGTTGAAGAATTAAAGGTGACAAAGGGCATAAGAAAACTTAGTTTGGATACTAGTTTCTGAAGTATATATATGGCTACAATCAGTTACCACCATATCCATCCATCATGGCCCAACAATTACTAAAACAAAGTGAGAAACAATGGCAATTTGAGGCAAAGATTAGGAAGAGCATCTTTGGGGCTCTCCATTGGATAATTCACATTAGAAGATTTGCATCACTGCACTTTACAATTCATATGAATAGAATTTTCGCGTAAAAACTACATGAGAAAAATTGTGAATTTTGAGAAAATTAATGAGATGATAGGATAATGCAAAAGAATAATTTCATGAAAATCATGCAAAAGAATGCTCAAATGCATGAATTTATAAAATTCAATGAAATCAAGTTATCCTAAATAAGTCCATAAATCTACATGAAATAATGACAATACGATGCAATTTCATGGACTCATCGCACCCTCCAACCAACATTTTACTAGTCCCTAGAAAGAGATGTGAAAATGTGAAGTTAATAACCTAACCTAATCTAACCTAAAAATACAAAAGAAGACTAATGCATAAAATAAAAGCCACTTTCGTTGGCACTCTCAACTGTATTTAGCGTATGTATGCAGTAAGCCCTTATACCCCTAGGTTACCCTAGCAGATGAATTGTGCTTCGGGAGGTTAGGTTTTGCTGTGAATATACCCACAAAACTTTAAAAAATTAAATAAATAAAAAAAAAACCTCAAAGAAATCAAAAGAAACTCTCCAAAAAATATTTTACATTGGATACTCTCGGTTCTCGAAATGGTCAAAGTAAGGACAAATTCGAAAAACGGTTCACCAATCCCATCTTTGGTAAGAAAATTTCAAAATCATGCTAAATATGATCGTGCACGATGAGAAAGTATGTATATATCTAAACAAAAGTGTTAAATCATCAAAACAAAAGTGTTAAATGCTCCACTTGAACCCCCCCTGAAAACGACTAAATGAAATAATCCAGTCCACCTAGACTTAGCGCAAAAAAAAGATTTCCTGTCAAGGCAACCATGATGGCTTACGCACTATTGTTTTTCAAAAGGCCGTAAAATTTCAGCGACAAGCTTCGCTCTCTTTCTTTTTCTTTTCTCCTGATTTTTTTTTCCTTTTCAACGGACCCCAACAATAAGCAGCCCTTTTCATGTACCTGAATCAAGGGTGTGCCCAAATCAAGGCAACCATGATGGCTTTCGCACTATTATTTTTCAAAAGGCCGTGTTTTTTTTTTTTTTTCTTTTCAATGGTCCCCAACAATAGGCAGCCCTTTTCATGTACCCAAATCAAGGCAACCATGGTGGCTTTCGCACCACTGTTTTTCAAAAGGCCATGACTTTTTTTCCTTTTTAACAGTTCCCAACAATAGGCAGCCCTTTTCATGTACCCAAATCAAGGGTGTACCCAAATCAAGGCAACCATGATGGCTTTCACACTATTGTTTTTCAAAAGGCCGTGTTTTTTTTTTCTTTTTCAATGGTCCCCAACAATAGACAGCCCTTTTCATGTACCCAAATCAAGGCAACCATGATGGCTTTCGCACTACTGTTTTTCAAAAGGCCATGACTTTTTTTCCTTTTTAACGGTCCCCAACAATAGGCAGCCCTTTTCATGTACCCGGATCAAGGGTGTACCCAAATCAAGGCAACCATGATGGCTTTCACACTACTGTTTTTCAAAAGGCCCTTTTTTTTTTTTTTTCAATGATCCCCAACAATAGGCAGCCCTTTTCATGTACCCAAATCAAGGCAACCATGATGGCTTTCGCACTACTGTTTTTCAAAAGGCCATGACTTTTTTTCCTTTTCAACGGTTCCCAACAATAGGCAGCCCTTTTCATGTACCCAAATCAAGGGTGTACCCAAATCAAGGCAACCATGATGGCTTTCACACTATTGTTTTTTAAAAGGCCGTGAAATTTCAGCGACAAGCTTCTCTATTTCTTCTTTTTTCTTTTCTCTTGAATTTTTTTCCTTTTCAACGGTCCCATACAATAGGCAGCCCTTTTCATGTACCCAAATCAAGGACACCATGGTGGCTTTCGCACTATTATTTTTTAAAAGGCCGTGATTTTTTTTCCTTTTCAACGATCCCCAACAATAGGCAGCCATTTTCATGTAACCGAATCAAGGGTGTACCCAAATCAAGACAACCATGATGGCTTTCGCACTATTGTTTTTCAAAAGGCCGTGTTTTTTTTTTCTTTTCTTTTCAAAGGTCCCCAATAATAAGCAGCCCTTTTCATGTACACAAATCAAGGCAACCATGATGGCTTTCGCACTATTGTTTTTCAAAAGGCCGTGAAATTTCAGCAACAAGTTTATCTATTTCTTCTTTTTTCTTTTCTCTTGATTTTTTTTCTTTTCAACGGTCCCCAACAATAGGCAGCCCTTTTCATGTACCCGACCTAATTCACTAATTTGTGGAAAATTCCACCCAGATGAATGAGGAAACCTATAAAACTAAGGTTTGGTTTTCCTTCATATATTCAATCAAGTAGTAAAAAGAATGGAAATCATTGTTTCACATTTAAAGCTTTTGAAAATGTATAGGAACTATGTAATGTGAAATTATCAAAATTTATCACTTTTTCAAAAAGATTTCTGCAAACAAAAACTCTCTTTTGTCAAAATTTTGAGAATTCAAAAATTCAAGGTATCTTCCATTTCTTGAAAATTATCTCAAAAAATTTCTTTCGCTTCAAAAAAATAAAAAAAACCAAAGATAAACAGCAAAAATTCTAAAGAGAAATTTGAAAAACTTCCTAAATATAGAAAATAAAGAAAAAGGTGTGAAATTTTTGTCTAAAAATAAGCAAGTGTGCTTGTCCATACCCCCCAACCTATGATGAACATCCTCCTCATGTTATGCATGCAATGCAAAAGAATATAAAACATGACAAATAAAAGTAGACAAGGGTAAATTGAAGACACCGGAAAATGTGAAGCTTTTTCAAAGCTTGTCAACGGTTAGACAAAACCCACAATAACAAACAAAAAGAAAAAGAAGTTACCCTCCTGGCAACACAACTTGGAATCGACCCGGATCCTACAAAAATTTTAGTTGTATGCCCATTGTTACAAAGCTTTGCTCATTATTTGCGATGCCCATAGCCGTCCAAACCGTGCAATTACCAGATTAAATTAAATAATTCAACTTGTATTGCGATTTTTTTTTTTTTCAAATGGTGATATTTGCATTAAGTAGAGAGATGATGTACATCAAAGGGCGTAAAATCTCAACATCAAAAGGACAAAATTACAAAAGTACTATCGATCTAGTCTAAAAAGAAGATTCATACTTTAGAGTTTCCAGGTTAAGTCCTCTAAGTAACCGGGAAATGAAGGGTTGGTTGGTCATTCAACCTCATTACATATGTTATGGTATCTCATGTCTTTAGTCAGTTTCTAGTTTTTGCCTAATAAAAACAAAGAAAACATAAATAATAACTTGAAAAATGAAAACAACTCTCCATGATGAGAAACAATGATCCGTCACAAAATAATGTTCACACAAGACCCTATAGCAAGCGTAATTCCCAATAACCTTATAGAACTGCCATTGAAGATATTAACTTAATAGACCATAAAAGAAAAGACATGCTACAAGTGAAACAGTCAGAGAACAAAGAGCAGTCCATAAATCAAAGGGATCTCAGATATTCAAAGACATGAAGTACAATAGGAGCACATTCGATACTAGAATGTCAGTACCTTGAGGGAGAACATCAAAATGAAGCCCAATCAAACAATAAACCACTAGGCGGCGGGTAGAAATTTGGGAGCATGCATAGGCAGTCATTAAATGAGACATGGCACTAAAAAGGTGCTTGGATCACAAATTTTCAATTAAAAAAAAAAAAAAAAAAAACTAGGTAGGATCACAAAAGTTGTGCAAATAAAGACATTATTTCACCAACATGTTCTACTATGCGTCAATCATATAAAATCAATGCGAACTATGTCTTTTATTTTAGAATGTTTTAAAGCTAACAAATGGCGATGAATATCCTCTATAGACAAATGGCATGAGGAGACACCTATTGTCGAGTTCCCTCCGACACCTAGTTTGCCATTCACTCATCCGTCAAGTATGTTACAAAGAAACAAAAGAAAAAAAGAAAGAAAGGATCACATAGTTCAAGGTAGTTTTTTTATATAATATTTAGCTAGAATATACATTGAAATCATTGAAGCCTTACCGCTACCACTTGTACCAACAATAGCAACACTACTTCCCGCTGATATAACATAAGATATTCCATTAAGTATCTTTCGCTCTATTAGGGATCTGAAATAAGAAAAGAAACAAAAGAAATTGTGTTCACAATCAATAAAACTTGAAACAGGGATAGAAATGGAAATGGAAGTATGATAAAAGCCTGAAAAAAAAGCCAAGAAAAAATACACACTAAAAACTTTTAATTTTAAAAAGATGCCCAAAATAAAATGTTACACCAATATAAGATGAACTTCAGCAATAATACATAAAGCATCCAAACCAAAATAACAAACGCTTTTTAAAAGAATCATATTAGAAAATTTTAAAGACGTGAATGAACATAAAGATGTCAAAAGTAACAACAAAAGAAATTAAGAAAATAAAAATTGTTAAATACCAAAATACCGGTTCAGGAGAACTAATGTAGCAGTTACTCTATAGAATAGCCCGGCAGCATATACAAATCTTACATTTATACTACTAGGATCTAGTGTCAAATGCAAAAACACATAAACAGCAGTAAGCAAAGACAAGCCAAAAAAAAAAAAAAAAAAAAGGACCCTGCATCACTGTTGGAAAATGCCCAACCACTAGGCCACGGGTTCTAGTTAAGCTACCAGTTAAAAAGAAGATATGATGATCCCAACCATGGACGTTTTCCACCTATGCATGCTATGATGATCCCAAGTTCTGTTCCTAACCCCAAAGTGGTGAAATGCATGTTCTTCATTAGAACTATTCCTATCAGAGAGAATTTTAGAGCAAATGAAAAAAAAAAGAAAAAGAAGAAAATAAAAGACACTTCTTGTTGAAGTGCTACCATCAATAGTCCATACGTATTACATTAAGTGACCTCACTTAACACACTAACAGGGGAAGAGGAAAACAAATACAATTTTGCTCCTAATGTACATCACCCTTTCCAATCTAAGTATCAAAGTTCTTTGAATTTGGTAATTAAGTAGGCATTCCCACACTTAGCTTTTTTTTTTTTTTTGGAATGGTTACTCTCATTGAAAAAAAAAAAAAAAAAAAAAAAAAAGGACAGAACAAGAGATGGGAACACATTCCTACACTTGTTACTAACAGATTTTAATAAAAAAAAAAATGCATTTAGTAAATTTAAGTGAAACCAACATCAGAATGTATTAAGTAAATTTATGTCAAAGACATCCAGTCTGAACCAAGCTAAAAAAAAATCAAATAGCAAAGGCATTCAAAGCTTCATTTGATATATAGCTCAAAAATAAAACCTTTGTTACTACTGAGTACATGATCAAGCGTTCAAAACTGTGTATGTACAGCATTCCATTTTCTGAAAAACTACGGTGTCCAACAATTGAGCTTATCACTTGCAAAGGAAAGATGTTGATAATTTATTTTTTCTTTTAAAGTATGTGACATTAACTAATAGGTCATGGGAGAAAACTTAATTTATCTTTTACCATCAGATTTATTAATGCTCGTATGATTTTTCTATAGGTCTAATGTGTTATATATATATATATATACTTTTTGTATAGTTCTAATGCTTCTTTTCTTTTTCTTTTTTTTTTTTTAATTATGTGCTTCTAAACTTGTATTATGCGTATATTACATCCATCCCAAATCAAGTTCAACCAAAATTAAATTGCAAGGAAAATCATAATTTAACTTTTATAGCATTCAACACTAGTTTCTAGTAATTACTCAATCTGAGTTTCCAAACAAAATTAGGACCTATTTATAATAGCATCCAATGTTCAACACTGGCTTCTCGTAATTATTTAATCTAAGTTTCCAAACAAATTTAGGACTATAAACTATAAAGGCATCCAATGTCCAAGTGTTCATATGTTTAGTAAAACGCAAGTTACAAAAGAGACCCAGCTTTTCATTATATTACAAAAGATCAAGTGAGGCCCATCTGAAGGGCCCATCCAAGTGCTCGTGTGCAGCCCACCCAAGTTATTTATTAGATTACTTTGCTTCTATTTAATTGATTGATTTAATATTTTATTAATTTAGTTAGATGTTATGATCTTGACCGTAGGATGAATTCGATGGCTGAGATTTATTTTTATTTTTATTTTAACGGTAAAGTTGAGATTTATTTTAGGGCTAGGTTTTCTCTATAAAAGCATTGTAAAGACCTTTTGTTGGTTAATGAATGATCAATGAAGGATTGTTGCTTTTGGCTACTTCTCCTGCATGAGGATCTAGTGAGAGGCCATTGGGGTGTAAGGCCTTGCAGTGTGAGATCACGAATCAGGTATCTTCTTCCCATTCCCTCTTTCTTTTGATTAAGGTTTGTTGGTTTCACTTCCACTTTATCTCCTCCCATCAAAACAGCCCCTAGATTCATCTTCTCCATGTCCGTACAATGCCCTGTTGCTCAAAACCCAAGTCCCGAGGCTAATCTCCTTTTACCTATTGCAACCAGCCATCATCCACAACAGCCGAGCACCATATATGACAAAGCCGAACTGTCCTATACCCATTTCAGCATAGCCCTAACACCAGTCACTCCCATTCCATCCCATTCCACATGTCTTAACTCCTCTAAACCCAATACCCAATAACTCTTACATCAAACCTAATAGGAGACAGAACTGTCATACCTTGTTCCTTTGTTCCCAAACCAATACACAGTTATCACAAGCCCTGTCCAACCACTAGAACACTGCCAGGCCATATCCAGCCCAACCGAACCCAGCCCAGTCTAGACAGGCCCGACCAAACCCAGCCCAGTCCAGACAGGCCCAACCAAACACAGCCCAGTCCGGACAAGCCCAGCCCATTCTGAGACCAGCTGAATCTGATTCATTTTTTTAGGTTGTTTTTTTGGGACCCGTTTGTCAAATTCTCTAAGGGACAAGTGAATCTATTTGAAATTAATTGATCCCTAAGCTAGTGGAAGACTTTACTTCCATTGCAACTCCCAATTCAAATTTGGGAGGTCCTCATTGTGGGATTGTAGCAAGGCTTAGAGTCACCTCTAACTCCCAAATTGAATTCTACATAAAAGGTGCAATCTGAATTTCAGATTTTATGATTTTATTTGTAGATGTTAAGTGTTTTCCTGATCTCATTGAATCATCTAGCTTAGCCTTGCACTGTCCTGCAT
This sequence comes from Camphora micrantha, assembly GCA_003546025.1. Classification (NCBI taxonomy): domain Eukaryota; kingdom Viridiplantae; phylum Streptophyta; class Magnoliopsida; order Laurales; family Lauraceae; genus Camphora; species Camphora micrantha. Next base: position 31,508,503 of record QPKB01000003.1, on the reverse strand, counting down.
CAACTTACCTTTAAAGGAAAATAAATAAATAAATAATATCCAAAAAAACTTAGAGACAATAATGGAAGGCATCCACTCTTAATCAAGTTGAAAATGAAATCCAATAGAAAAAACATCCACATTTCAACATCATATTTCACACTATCAGCACATAATGTGTAAGTTTGCATTACTGGAATCAAGAGAACTCATGGGAAGAAGAATTCACAAGAACAAATGGAAACCAATGCGAACCATATGTTCTCTAAAATTTCATGTTTAGTAAGTATATGTTCGAGTTTATCAGTCTTATCGGGGTCATATAAAGAAATAAACAATAACGAATAAATTCAAAACTAGTTAAAAACCACAATATCATTAAAACCATAGCCACTTACTTGTGTGATTCCATTTCACTGAATTCACATGGAATCCAGGTGAAGAAGAGTAGCTTAGCATATACGGATCACTGCCTGTGTCCTCTGAAATATCAAAAAGCTTCACGCAGTCGCCTTCAGAGGCAGGCAAAAGGGCCACTGATGGATCTGCAAAGTTCATCTGATTCTAGCCATCTTTTTTTCCTTATACACACAAATTTCTGCCCTGAAATACAACCGACCAATATAAATATAAATGATTTATCTTTAAATTAGACCCAACAGACCATTTACTTGTGAAGGAAACGAGGTAGAGAAATACAGAAAATTGTCGATAGTACAAAAATCAAGTGTGGGCAATTTTCTCCACCTTATCTTCTCATCCACAGACACCCCAGATTTTATACATTACGCCCAAGTAAAGTAATCAACTTGCATTAATCCCCCAACACCAAAAAAATAAAATAAAATAAAATAAAATAAAATGAAAAAAAGACAAAACGCCTCAATCAACAAGATCTAAAACTCTAGAGTTTGAATAGTCGTCCTGCATTCAAACATGCCCTAAATACTCCCAAAGACAACATCGAAATCTTTCACTTTCAAAAGAGAACATAATAACCTTGAGATCTCAAAAACTCGAAATGATTAAAAGATAAAAACACCCAAATTTTAGCCAAAAGTACCAGAGAACTCAAAGCAAATCGATCCAAAAACCCTTTTTTTTTATTTGAAAGCAATGAAACCGATCGGAAATGGTAAAACGGGAACATTATCATCAATTACAGTTTGACATTAACAACCTTTGAATCAAATCTAAAATCATGATTAGACGCATGAATTTTTCAAGTTAAAAATACAAATCCAAATGTAAAAACTTTAAAAGGCAAGAATCCTATTAGATGAAAAGGTACGTCAAACCCCCAACTATGATAGCGGATGAAATGAATGGTGCAGATAATCCAGCAACAAGAAGTTCAAGGCAATATCCCATAAGATGCATTTTTTCTTTGCAGTTCCAAAATTTAAGCAGAATGCATAGGAATTTAATTCACCCAGACATCTACTTACATTTCGGCACATCCAAGTGCACTACAAAGAGACCAAGATGAGTAACACAAATTACTCCAATAAAAAAAGAAAAAAAAGATAACTCACAAAAGGTTCGATCTTTTTTGCCCAAAAATGAGACCAAACGTGCTAGAGCTAGGTATCAACCCATTTGATGCCTAATTAACCTGGAAACCTGAATGCCCTTTTCTGGTCTTCCCCATTAGATTGGATTTGGGGAAGAGAGAAGGAAGAAGATGACGAAAACTACTATTTTCACCTGCGGAGGGTCGATATCAACCCTCGAGAAATCAAATAAAAAATAAAGAGTTTTTGGGTGGGAAGAACGGTTTGGTGTGAGGCAAATGAAAATGACCTTTTAGGTCTAGGGTATATTTAAAGTGTTTTTTTTTTTTTAAATCCTCAAAAAGAAAATAAAAAAGTCTACTTAATAGGTTTCGCAAGTAGCTAGAAGAGAATTGAGATAGTCCCAAAGGAAATCCCACGCAAGCATCCAGTTCCCTGGTTTAACTTAACAAATGATCAACCCATATACTACACAAGATAGATAATAAAGCTCAATTTCATTTCATTGATTAATTCCTTGCCATAATGACTAATTTGGGGTAAATATATAGAATCTGCCTACGGCCCTACACAACAAGCTTTCTTTATTTAGTGACTAGACTCTTTCTAACTATAAGACAACATTGATCATTATCTAAGATTTCTCTATTTTAGTTACAAATACTTGTCAATAAAAGTAAACTAAAAATATAAAATGAGTGCTGAAATAAATTCACAAAAATGTCCTCATAAAAAAATGTGCAGATAAAGTCACAAAAATAAGCAGATAAAAAAAATGCTCAAATAAAGTCACAAAACCGCACAAGTAAAAAATGTGCAGATAAGGTAATGACGAGAAATGATTCATTAGTAGTTTCCAACACGTGGAATGCACCAAATATGTTTATGTTGAAGCATGTATCTTAAAATGCCAAAAGCTATAATAAAATTTGAAAAACAAAATATTAGCCAAGAACAAAAAACACGGGTATATATTTTATTATATATGATTTCATTGAATTTCATGCGAAGCGGACTCATTTCACTAGAGGAGCTAGATGAGCTTTGGAGCCCAACATTCTAAAATCGACTTGATAAATGGTTCAAATTCAACCGTGAATATTCTGCTCTTCCACATTGTGAATTAACATATTACACTTATATTGTTCACACACTCAAAGTTAGGCCAACATACAACCACAAGCAGTATATATTCAACATTTGATGCAGGACAATGCACGCCTAACCTATAGAGTTTAATGAGATCAGAAATTAAATATACAAAGTTCTAAAGTGAATGAACACATACTTAGTTTAGTTTTATTTTATAAATAAATATATGAGTATGGATTTTAAAAACATATTTCGTTATATTTTCTTTTTTTTTCTATTGTTTACTATTTTCATTTTGGAATCTCATTTCCAAACAGTATATCAGGCCCAACTTTGCATGAAGCGGGAATAGACTTCATTTAAGTCCACCCCAATACAGTTATACTATAATCGATACCAGCAATTCCATCTATTAAAAAAAGATACAAAGAAGGGAATGTGCCAACAATTAAATAGGAAAACCCGAAAAATGTTCTAACAACAAAAAAATTATCTTTTATTACTCCTCTGCTACTTCATTTGAGCCTTTGCAAATGTGATAGTAAGAAATTCTCATCGTCATATGCACATCTAAAGTCTCTTGTGCCAACTTAACAATCCCCGTGACTCCACCTTTATTTGATCCAATCATGTTGCATATTTCGCGTCTCCTTCGATAATAAAGGCAAGCCTCTGCTAACCTTTTCTTAATGAATTTTACCTTTCATAAAAAATACATAAAGCCTTTGCAATTCATAAGTTGCCCACACCTCTACTTGATTTGGTTCTTTCGTTCCTAAGATGTTACCATAACCTCCTTGTCATTTCATAATAACCCCACCTATACATTACCAGCCAAGCCCTATTTTGCACAAGATGGCCTGTTGCAATATTCACCAACTATGTAGGGGATATAAAATCTTGATTCCATGTGGCGAGCAACAAGATAATAAAAAAATAGTTGATTTTATATGCTATTGGAGTTGCCCAAAAGTTGCCTTGTTTACCCCTTCCTAATTTTATTTTCACCCTTTGTTACCCCTCCATCTTAGGATATGCATCTATGCATCTCCAACGCACATAGTTTAACCCTTCCTAATTTTATATTCACAGTTTGTAACACCTCCATCTTAGGATATGCATTTCCAACGCACATCCTGTCATCTTAACATTTCTCTATTGCCCAACATTCAGCTCCATATAACAGTGCAGGTCCATCTATTGTCTTAATTAAATGTCCCTTTTAACCACAATGGTAATAAATGATCACACAACATTATACCAACTTCTCTCCACTATGCCCACCCCGCACTAGCATTGTTTATGATATCCTTCGTGAGTAGTCCACTTTGTCTATAAATGCTCGACATCAGAATCTACCACACTAGGGCACTAATTGATTTTCAATTGTAATCAAACCATCCTCCCTACCATTCTTAGTTTTGCAAATGCCATGCACGAAGGAACCTTTTTTTTGTTGGAACGTAACAATAGGAATTAATCAAGTCGAAATCGTAGAAGGGCTGCAAGTTCGTAACTCTAATTGACTGTTCTGCAGTTTCTAACAAAGTTTAGTAGCTTAGGGTATCCTCGAAAAACCACATAATCATAAGAGCAGAAGGAAAACAACCACCAAAAAATCACAACACTAGTACTAACTGCAAGAATGGTCTCAACTGTACCAACTACCAAATACTCATGACATGACATCATTTCATTTTAAAATGTCCATTGTGTAGCGACTTGTGATTTAAAGTCATCTTCATGAAAATGTTCGTATGTTCGAGATTCATATATTCAAGAATATCGCAACTTTACTCATTGCAGACCAGAGTCGATCAAAACTAATGGTTTTCAGTTAACATTAATTTTGCCCTTTTATATTTTAGAAAATAAAATGTACATATTAAGGCTATTCAGCTGGAAATGAATTATGCAGAAACAATGACATCACAGAGAACAATTCTTTCAAATGGGAGAGGAAGACTACCTCAAAATTTGCCAAAAACGGCTGATATCGCTTCATGATCTCCTTCCTGTTGGTCATAATTTTCTTGTCTAACGAAGAAAGAGCAGCACTAACATCCTCAGGTGAATGCCCGCCAAAATTCACAATTATGTATCTAAACTCAAACGTACTTTGTTGCTTGAATTGGAATTGCTTAACCCCCGTCGAGAAACACTGCAAAAGAATAGAATTTGATTAAATATATGAACTTCCTTGGCTTGAAATGATTATTTTTAAACATGAAAAATGATGACAATTATCTCAATACAAATAAAATTATCCGCAGTGTCAGGATCATTGTAAAATAAGGATGCATGACAACAAAATGTGTGTTTTTTTTTTTTTTCCAATTCAAACAACCGAAAAGCAGGAATTTCTTTTGATTGGATCCTGTTGTTCTCTTAGATTCATTGTATTTCAAAACACACAACACCTAAACAAAAGCTTTCCCCTATTTTTCTATTGAAAGAGAAAAATGGGTTTCCAGTCACAGAATCCAAAATTCAGAGCAAATTGGAAGCATTAATGACTGTGAATTCATGAATGGTTCTTGGATTTTGATCTCCAATTTGGTTTCCTTAATGACATAAGGAGATCAAATTGATATACGACTAATCAGTCTCAATTCTTTTCCATAATTTTCAATTTCACTTATAACAACAATTATGTGTATATGTAAACCTCAGAACAGAAATTCTTACACAGATACCTAGTCAGGTATCTTATCTTGGATTACTAAAATTGCCCTCTACTTTAGGACCCTATAACCAATTCATAGACCACGCAATCATACAACACAAAAACATCAGCAGAATACCTTTATTTTGACATCAACAACTAGTACTGGGTCCTTGCAGTCCATTTTGCCAACAAACAAGCCAAATAGGTAAAAGGGATCTCTATCTCCACTTAGAATGAGTGGGTGTTCCACTTCTTCAACCTTGTGGATTTCATCCACTTTTTTTTTTTTTTTTTTTTTTTTTTTTTGAATGGTTGTATTTCATCCACATCCAAGTCAGAGTTGTGATTTAAAGTAGTAGTTAAATCATGTAAAGGAGAATGTTTATTCTTTCAAGAAACAAAAATGGAGGCTATAGATGCTAACATTATCAGATCTGTTTGTCCTTAGCCCCAGTGTCAATTTGTTATGTGCCCTTCAACGGATGAATCTGGGGGAATTTTAATAGCTTGGAATGAAGTGTATTGGCAAAAGCAGGATGAATTTGTAAGGAGATACTCTGTTTCTGTCCTTTTGAAAGACGCTCGTTATAGGGGCAGCTTCATCTATTTATGGGCCTACGAATATTGGTGATACGACAGACTTTGGGGCAGAACTATCTCATGTGGCAGGTATATGGAATCGTCCTTGGATTCTGGAAGGGGATTTTAATGTCGTTAGGTTTCCAAATGAGAAGAAAGGAGGTTATGCTAGTAGTCCTGCAATGAGGGATTTCAGTGATTGGATTAGATTTCATGATCTTGTTGATTTACCTTTGAGAGGAGGTCTAATGTGCAAGCAAATCCAGTGATGTCTAGGTTTGATCGGTTTCTGCTGTCTCCAGATTGGTTGGATTTATTTCCTGATTGTTTGCAAAAGCTTTTGATCCAGCCAATATCGGATCACTGCCCTTTGTTACTTGAAACGATCATGGAAAATTGGGGTCGTCCTCCTTTCAGATTTGAGTTATTTTGGCCCTACGAGAAGGGATTCACAGATAACGTAAAAGATTGGAGGGCTGAAAAGAATATACAAGGATGGATGGGTTACCAATTAGCTCAGAAGCTGAAATATCTCAAAAAGAAAATGCAAGATTGGAAAGGGAAGTTGTTGGTGACTTAAGGGAGAGGAAGGATCAGCTGCTTGTTGATATTCAAAGAATTGATGCGAAAGCGGAAACTGAAAATCTAGATGAGGATCGACATCGAAGAAAGTCTCTTAAGCATTTTCGCAATCTGATTTTACAAGAAGAAATTAAGTGGATACAGCGTTCAAGAAATAAATGGTTGCATGCAGGTGACCGGAATACAAAATTTTTCCATGTTTTTGCCAATGCTCGTCGTCATGTGAATCGGATAAAATCTATTCTTGCTAGAGGAAGAGTGTGGGAGGATAAGAAAGATATATAGAAAGAAGTAGTTCATTTTTTCAAGCAATTATATAAAGGAGTTAATCGGGTAAGACCCAAGATGGATGGGATTTCTTTCCGCAAACTTTCGACTTCATCGGTTTCTTTTCTTGAAGCTCAATTCTCTAAAGAAGAGATCAAGGAAGCTGTTTTTGGTTTGAGTGGGGATCGGGCTCCAGGTCTAGATGGGTTTCCAATAGCCTTGTTTCAAAACTTTTGGAATCTGCTAGAAGAGGATCTTCAAGTGTTCTTCAATGAATTTCATGTTAATGGAGTTATAACAGGTGAGTTGGGCACGGGCACAACCTTTATTGCTTTGGTCCCTAAAAAACGATGGTGCTATCTCAATAAAAGATTTTAGGCCCATAAGTTTGATCGGTAGCCTCTACAAAATTTTAGCAAAAGTTCCTGCAAATCATTTAAGGAAAGTACTTCCTGAGATTATTTCATAAATCCAAGGTGCTTTTGTTGATGGACGTCAAATTCTTGATAGTATCATAGTGGCTCACGAATGTGTTGATTCAAGGAATTGCCAACATCGTCCTGGGTTGATATGTAAGTTGGATTTTGAAAAGCCTTATGACATGGTGGATTGGGAATTCCTTCAATATATGATAAAAAAATATGGGTTTTGGCAAAAAGTGGAGAGACTAGATTCACACGTGTGTTTCTTCAGCTCACTTTTCGGTCTTAATCAATGGTTCTCCTAATGGTTATTTCAAGAGCTCCAGAGGTCTTCAGCAAGGTGACCCTTTATCTCCTATGCTTTTTGTTATTGTTGCAGAAGCTTTACATGCTTTAATGGAGAGAGCTAAACAAGTTAGGTTGCTCACTGGTTCTGTAATTGAGGTTACTCATCTTAAGTTTGCAGATGATACTATTGTTTTCTGTGATGCTTCGGTGGGCCAAGTGGAGACTCTTAAACTCGTTTTGAAGTGGTTTGAATTATTATCGAGGTTGAAGATTGATTATGAAAAATGTGAGTTCTTTGGCATCAAGATGGTAGAAAGTCATGTTGCTTTGCTGGCTTCTGATTTAGGTTGAAGAGTTGGTAAGTTTCCTTCCAAATATTAGGGGCTGCCTTTATGCTTGGGCTTTCTTGAAAAAATTCAATGAGATTTTCTTTGGAATGATTCCATTGTAAAAAAGGAGTTATCATTTGGTTAGGTGGGAGATAGTTTGTAAACCTACTGGTCAAGGTGGGTTGGGCATCCGTTCCATTGCTAAGGTTAACAAATCATTACTTGGAAAGTGGCTTTGGAGGATTGGGGAACCCACTCAAGGTTTGTGGCGTCAGATTCTTATCCAAAAATATAAGGTGGGGAACAATGGTTGGGATGTGCCAAGCAAGATATCTAATGCATTAGGCTTTTGGAAGTCTATTATATATATAAGGAGGACTTCATTCGGCAGATTCATTATAGGGTTCATGATGGGGCACAAAATCAGTTTCTGGCACGATGAATGGTGCGGGCAGAATGTACTTTATATTCTTTTTCCTAACCTTTATTTGCTGGATAGAAGACAAAAGGCTTTTGTTGGCTACCTCTTTCCAATGATACACAATTTGATCTAAAGAGTATCCTAGGAAGCATGTTATAGTTAATGGGTGCCCTTTATGTTTAAAAAGGTGAGGAAACAGTTAATCATTTGATGATTCATTATTTTTTTGCTAGCAAAATATGGGCATTATATCTTAATATGTTTGAGGTGCAATGGGTCATGCCACAGTCTTTTGATGATCTCTTCTGTCAATGGCATTTGGGGTGCAAGTTTATGCATGGGAAAATTCTGTTGAAATCTGCTTTATATGCAACTCTTTGGAAACTGTGGATGGAGAGGAATAATAGACTCCTCAAAAATAGAAGTAAATCTGTGGAGGAAGTGGTAGAGTCTATTGTTTGGTCAGTTTCAGAATGGGTGAGTAGGAAAAAGGAATTTGATGGGGTGCCTCTAGAAGATATTAATAGATCTTGGGCAGCAGTTGTTAAAGGGGTTCGGCATGCTAAAAATAAGCGCCAAGCTACTAGGTTGTCTCCTCCTATGGGACTCCTTAAGCTTAATTTTGGTGGAAGTTTTGTCCGACCAAATCAAGGAGGTATTGGAGGTGTTATAATGGATTGTAGTGGTACTGTGTTGAGGAGTTTTTCAGTGCCTGTGTTTTGTTAGATGCTAATGATGAAAAGGTTTATGCTCTTCTAGTAGGATGTTGTGAGTTACGAAGCTTGGGAGAATGTAAAGGAATTATTGAAGGGGATTCTCTCTCAGCTATTCAATGGGGTTCTGGAAAGATTTCTCATCCTTGGAGAATGGCGGATTGGGTGGAGGGGATTCAAGATATTTCCAGACAGTTAGAGACTACTTTTCGTCATGTTTTAAGAGAGGAAAATATAGAGGCGGATGATCTAACGAAGGGGGGAGTTTCTCGATATTCTATTATTTTTTATGTTTAATCTGTTTGTACTTTAGTAGGTGTTGCGTTTTTTTGTCTGTTTCTTTCGTGTTTCTAAGTTGTTTTTGGCTGTGTGTTTGTTTATCTTTTTGGTAGCAATAAAATTTACCATTATAAAAAAAAAAATCTTGGAGGAGTTTCACGAAAAAGGAAAGTTAACAAAGGGCATAGGAGCTTCTTTCATAGCTCTTGTTCTAAAAAAGGAATGGGATATCGGTGTAAAGGACTTCAGACCCATTAGTTTGATCGGTAGTGTCTACAAGATCCTCGCTAAGGTGTTGGCAGCGAGGCTTCAGAAGATCTTGTCATGCATCATATCAAAAGAGCAAGGAGCTTTCATAAAAGGAAGACAAATTCTGTATGGAGTCCTCACAGCAAGCGAGTGTGTCCATGCAAGAGACATGGAAAGAAAACCAGGTTTGATATGCAAGCTAGATTTTAAAAAAGCTTTTGACAGAGTGGACCGGGGTTTCTTGCAATACCTTCTGCAGAGGATGGGATTCAGTCAAAAATGGAGCAATTGGATCAAGGAATGCATAGCTTCAGCTTCGTTCTATATCATGAAAAGGCTTCTTTCATGCTCAGAGAAGGTTGAGGCAAGGAGATCCAGTATCATCGTTCCTATTTGTAACTATAGTCGAAGCGTTAAAGAGGATGGTGAAAGCAGCTGGAGCCCAAGGCCTCATAACGGGATTCAAAGTGGTTGCCACGGCCCCATCAGTACCCCTCCTACAGTTTGCCGACGACTCCCTCATCTTTTGTGAAGCGTCTGAGGACCAAATTAGAATTGCAAAAGCTATCCTTTTCTACTTCAAAGCGGTGTCAGGATTAAAAATAAACTTCAAGAGCGAATTGATTGGGATAAGAGTCGAGGATTCGACATTATGCCAGCTTGCAGTTGTCCTTGGCCGCAAAGTGGGAACTTTCCCAGTCAACTACTTGGGCCTTCCCCTATGCCGACGGGCGACAAAGAAATCGGAATGGAATCCAGTGGCTAAGAGGATGGAAATGAAACTCTCTACTTGGAAAGCCACACCCCTTTCTATGGGAGGCAGAATAACCCTTATAAAAGCAGCAATGACCAATCTACACTTTATTACATTTCAATTCTGAAATGCCCAATATCAGTGATCAACGGGACGGAGAAGCTGCAAAGGGTCATTCTTTGGCAAGGGAGGTGTGAAGAAAGAAAATTCCACCTAGTGGATTGGTCTTCAGTATGCTCATCAAAGCTAGAAGGAGGATTGGGAATCAAATCCCTTAAGAGGAATGAATGAAGCATTGTTGGGGAAATGGCTTTGGAGATTGGGAGACAAATCATAAGGCCTGTGGAGGAAGGTTTTGCTGGCCAAATACGGCAATCAAAGGGATGGATGGGAGACAAAAGACAGCAGGTATAGATCTCACCGATATGGAAAGGGATAAATTCTATGAAGGAGAAGTTAATACAAAACATAAAATATCAAGTTTGTTAAGGGGAGAAGATTCTCTTTTGGAAAGACACATGGATAGGGGAGATGCCGCTAGCCAAGCAATTCCCAAATCTGTTTAATTGCGTTTTGACAAAGGAAGCAAATGTCAAAAGCTATTTTGGTAAAGGCAACAATAACGAGGTCATATGGAGCCCCATATTCCGAAGAAATTTGAGGGACATTGAGGAAACGCAGTTTGTATCCCTACTAAACCTTCTTTCAAACATGATTATCCCGGAAGAAGGGGAGGATAACATGATCTGGATAGCATCAAAAGACAGCTCTTTCTCTGTATCATCATTCTACTCAGCCATTTCCAAAAGGACAGAGAGGAGATGCCAGATAAAGAACATTTGGAAGCTCAAGGCCCCACCAAGAATTGTGGTGTTTGGCTGGTTAGTTCTCCGAGGACGGATCCTCACGATGGACAATCTTAAACGAAGAGGGAAGATTGTGGTCAATGCATGCCCCATGTGTTTGGAGAATGAGGAAACAATTGACCACCTACTACTGCAGTGTAACATTGCTGTGAAGATTTGGAACACTGTAATTAGTTGGTTTGGCTGCAGCTGGGTCTTCCCAAAGCATGTTCAAGACTTGTACATGGCCTAGAGATCTCCAATTGGGTCACAAAAGGGAAAGGAGATGTGGAAGCTCACCTTTCTTGCAGAAATTTGGAAAATATAGAAGGAAAGGAACGCGAGATGTTTTGAGGGAGCCGGCACTAATGGAGACTGGATTTGTGGAAAGATTATATTTTCCATGGCTCAATTGGTGTCAATAAACCCCATTTTCAAAGCCTATACTTTAGACCAAATCATGTTCAACTGGAGCAAGGTGGCTGTCCTGTAGTAATGTTTTGGGGTTTGTGATTGTCCTGTATTAATAATTGGGGTCATTCTAGGTTGTTTTTGTAGAGTCCGGATCCCCTGTTTGGTCCAAACAAGGGATCCGGATTCGTTTTTGTAGAGTTTATCCCCTTTGTTTCATGCTTTCAGGGGGGGTCCACTGTACTGTTCTTTTCTCAATACAAATCTATTGTACTGTTTTGCACCTAAATGAATTTAACTATTAAAAAAAATTACCAATAGAACCCAGCGTAATAGCTCTTCAAGGGATGCATGCCAAAGACGCAATAATATCTAACCAAACTATGCAAATGATACACATTAAAAAAAAAAAAAAAAAAAACACCCTAGGACAACCCCAATCTCACCATCATCAATTAATCAAGAAAGACAAAAGGACTGCCCACCAACATCCACCAAAACCCTATATTCCACTCCAACAACAAATCAGGAGAGAAAAATTAAAAACAGAATCAAAGATCACAGACTTAACAATACTTCCAAGAAAAGATCTAATACAAATTTGCCTAATACTACATTAAGAGATCAAGAACAAACCCTAGAAAAAAGAAACTCAAATCTAATTTCAGCAAAAACCCATGACCATCAAAAACCAAGAAACACAAATATGCCCAGCAACGTCCACCAAAAATCTAAGTTCCATTCAACTACCAAAAACCCATCAAGAAAACCTGGAAACAGACTGAAAAATTACAAACCCTACCTCTTAAATACTCACCCAGGACTTCTTTCTGCAGACCCACGTTAAGAGATTAGATACAAACCTTTAAAAAGAAAAAACCCAGTCTAATTCCACAAACAAAAACTCACCATCGTCAACACAAAAACAGCCAACGTCAATCCACCGAAACCCTAAATTCATTCAATTATAATAACAGATCAACCAAACCAAGAACACCCCAGAAAAAGAAATCAAAGATTAGGTACAAAACCTTATAAAAAAAAAAACCCAATCTTGTTTCAAATTTTGACAACACCACAAATCAAGAAACACAAGACCCCCAAATTCAATCAAACCAACACCAACCCAGAATCATAAACCAAATAAAAAGGGATCCATTACCAGGATGGGAAGCACGGCCTGATGGACCTTGACGAACTCTGCATCCCAGGCTCTCTGTGGACCAATCATCTTCTTGCAGTCCTCGATGAGCTTGGCGAGGATCTTTCCAGTGACGATAGAGATAGGGATTCCATTGTCGATGCGATCATCGTCGGTCATGCGCTTAATGATCTGCGACTGCAGAGCGACCGCCTCAACGACGTCGAATGTCTCACCGTCCGAGCTATTCAGAGTAATCTTCTTCGTGGGAGGCATGGAAGGAGTGAAAAAGAGAGAGATCGGTCGAGCGTAGAATAGGAAGTAGAAGAAAGTCAGAGACCCTAATTGCAGAGAGATTGCGATTTCGGAGAGGAGAAGAATTTTCGTTTCTATGCGCAAAAGAAAGCGTGCGTCCTAACTAGGGTAAGCGTAGTTTGGTCGTTTACATAATTTTCCTTGCTTAATTGAACTGAGAGAGATTAATTCTGATGCTCGCCTCTAACCACGATATAAGTCATGATTTTTACCCAAAAAAAATTCCAGAGAGATATATTTATTTTTTTTTTATTTTTTTTTTTGCTATGAGAAGATTTTTTTTTTTTTTTTTTTTATAAGATTATGCTAATCACAATTTTTATCATATAGCCAATTGAACGTGGAAGGAGCTCCAATTAATATAAATTATCTCAACACCTTCAAATACATATAGCACATCTATTTTGAACGGTTTGGTACTTGGCCCACCTTGTCGGGTTCCGTTCTTTAATCTAGATTTTCTCATTGTTAAATCCTCATGTTTTCAATTTAGGTGGGTGGGCCCCACCTTGGGGTTGCACCCACAAAAACCCACCATTGAGGATACTCATTATACCTTTAGGCTAGCCATTTATCTGCAAGAAAGGCCAGTTGTGGGATTCAATAGCCTACATGGTCAACTATAATATATGAAGCGAATTTGTTTCAAATTGAAATAAGCTTCAATTAGCTCAAATCGATTTAGACCATCTTATTATTATATCGACGATTAGCTCTTGAATAAGAATTTTCCCTATTATTATTGTGACAAACTATAACTCCTCTCCTCATTAACGTGGCTCCAGTTAGTTGCAATTGCATAGACCATCCTGATATTAAACCATGCATCTCCGCTTTCTCCACCATCACCCCACTACCCTGAATCCGGTTCAGTTTTCTAAATGATAATGGTAACTTGATTACAATTAAGTCCATTAATGTTAATTCTCAAACAGATAGGGGACGGGTTAGCATTTACGCTCCACGGCCCCCCCATCTCTCTCTCTTCCTCCACCAACCCATATTCGAGCAGATCTTTCTCACAACTATTTACACCTCTCTTCCTCCTGATACATCCGCAGAGTGATCCGGCCAGATGTTGTGGAACGACTCCTGCGCTTCCTGGTTGACTTTCAGGGAGATGCTAGCACCACCATTGCCGACGCCAAGGTCGTCATCAAGTAGATCCTGCAACAGCGGCATCCGGGCAAGCATATTCTTGCCCTTGAAAGACTTCCACCATTACCTCTTTTCTGAATATCTCAATGGCCCCGGATACCTAACATTTGCTCATCATCCCATTTTTCAATTTTCCTTTTTTGATTCTGGGTTTTGTTGTTTTTGTAGTTGTTGTTGCCGTGGTGTTTGCTTTTTTTTCTTTTTTTTTTTGTGTGTGTATAGAGTCTATATTAGAGGTGGGTTTTTTACTTGGTGTTTGCTGTTACTGTGATTTCACGGATGAAGGTAGCAAGGGGTCTTTTCAAATATCTCTTTAGGGGTTTTTTTTACATTTTAATTATGTAGAAACTTGAATATTCTTGACCTGAATTGATATGAAGGATATTGTCAATTGTGTTCTTTTATTTTTCTACAAACTTATATATGTGTGGAGTTAGATTTTTCATTTTTCATTGTTCTTTTTTAAACTTTTTATTGCGTAGTAGGATTTCAAATAGTCATGGTATGTTTAACAGAGAGGTTGTGTGGGTACATATGTATGTATACCACATACATGCAGATACATATATGTCGTATTACATTTATATTTCACAAATATTGATCCCATCCTTTTCGACCCCTCTATTTTATTATAATGGGGCCTACGATGAGAAATTGTTTTTAAGTTCAAATTAAAATAGAACGTAAATCCAATTTTCTAATGGCAGCCAATTAATGCAATAAAGGAAGACCACACTTACCAAATTTCTTCTTTCTCCATTTTTACTCTCACTCACCTCATGGTTGATGCCATATTTGAGACTCACTAATAATAGGAAGAATAAGAAAAATTATTAAGGTGGGAGCCATTGCCTAGATGCTTAATTTGGTCATAGGAGGGCAACCAATGCTCTAAAGGGCGACACGAATGAAAATAATGTAGTCAATGCTTCGAATGACATATATATGCGGGGCTCAACTGCTAATGAATGGTTTGGTTTAAGATAAAATGTTCTACTTTCCACCTGTTGATTCTTTTGGATATCATGCTCATATGTCGTTTAAGCTGAAAATGAAATTAACAAATGGATGTTGTGTGTCAGAGCAAGATTTTTTATGATGATGGCAGAACATGAGGTGTTTAAGTTTTTTTTTTTTTTTCTCTTTTTTTTTCCTTTTTTTTTTTGGGCCATTACATTATAGGATATTGTAAAACCATCCTATGGCACATAAATTTTGGATGAGGTGAGGTGTTTGTGACCACTTGGCATGTCTCTCATTCTTAAGTCCAAATTATAATGGTTTATTCATTATTGTCATCACATATGGCTGGTATAAATTAGATGGGGATATTTAAGAGTTTTCTAAACATTTATTTGATATATTTGTGTATGGTTAAATTTTAGTATCCCCCAAATACCTTGTAACTTTAATTATATTTCATGTGATTTTATATTATTAAATATTAGTATCTCTTAATTTCTTTAGCTGTGATAGTTTTAACTTTCATTTGTAGTTCATGTATAACTCTACTACACCTTTTCATTTTGAATAAATTTGATATTTAGAATTTAAGAATGATCTAATAAATATTTTTTATTTATTTTCACTTCTTCTCTTCCATTTTAACATATCAAAGAAAGCCATACATTTGATATTTCAATATCAATTATCTATACGATTTAGTCAACTTAATTTGAAAAAGTTTATTAATCTCAAAAAAAGTTAGAAATTTGATATTGCAACATCAATTATCTATATCATTTGTTGCATCTTATTATTTTTATTGACTTTGTTTTACAATAATATTTTAGAGAAAAGCCTAAATCTGAATATAAATTTTAGTTTTGGTCACGGGCTTTGCACGGGCCTTTTTTGCTAGATTAAAAATCTATAATAATTTATACTTTATTTTGGAGGCCATACCAAAATGAAGGCTGAAACGATATTGACAATTATGATACACTTGCACCAACAACATTGAACTACATATGCAATGGCTAGAGTCTGGTGTAATTGATACACTTAAGACGATAAGCACTTTTAGGCAAACACCTGACTAATTTCATGAGAACTTTTATATGGTCTTTTTCTTCATGTTTTCCCTTTTTCTACTACGGTGACTACAGCTCACAAACTTTCGCCACGAACCCTAATCAATTGCACGACAACGAAGGCCTTATTACATGCAATTAATCTACAAGAAGGAGATTAGTTTGGCATATTACAATCCAATCTCAAATTAATTTCATAATTAATTCTTTTACTTCATTTTTTTTTCTTAAGTAGGTGGTAGGGGTTTAGTTGTAGGCCCGAGCTTAGACTAGGCCTTTCTAGCTAACAATATATGTATTTATTTTAAATTGTTTTATCAACTTGTATTGTAAAGAAAAACACACACACATAAGCCCGGGCATTTGTTGCTAGTAGGTATTTGATATGGAGTTAAGATGGTAGATGCGGAAAGCATACTTTGAGAAAAAGATGCCCATATCTTGTTCTGAAAGTTATTTTTGGCACATCTTGTTCTCTGACGCCTGGCCTTAGATCTATCTTAGAAAAGTGCATCGTGCCTTGTAATTGGTCGAACAATTCATTTATTCTCAGCAGAGGGTGCTTGTTCTTAATCGTTATTTGATTCAACTGCCTATAATCTACGTATTCTCAACGAACGGTCCTTCTTGATGAAAAGAACCGGTGCTCCCCATGGCGAAATGATCAACAGCCCCAAGTGCAAGGCTACGATGTAATGATAACCCGGTGAGTCTGGGGTCGATCTATGAGGAGCGAAAAAGAAACAACTAACTTCTACTGTCCTATGAAACATCTAAAACTAGCTGAAATAAAATCTATACAAACCCAATCCAATATACTTAAATTTAAAATAAATTACACTAGTTATAGCCTATTAAAAAGTCCTATTAAAAAAACCTAAGCTAAAAATCCTAAACTAATAAACTACATCACTATAAGAAGAGTTAGAAAAACTGATTGCATAAAAAATATCAGAAAATCAGTAATTAAATAAATAAACATCAGAATGTGAATCATGTAGTTCAAGAGTCCAAATCAGTTTTTTTTTTAATATTAAAAATACGTACAGTGTCCATTCAAGTTCCTCCCATTAGGATGAGCTAAGGTGTGTGTGTTAGATTGTATGGACTCAATCCATCATATGATGTAATAAATTGATTAATTTCTTTATTTATCAATAATATCATGCTTTCCTTTCATGAGATGAATGGTGTTTTACTACTTAATGCACATGACCAATACAAATGACATAAATGGTTCATGAGATGAACCGGGTCCCATTAGTATATTAGATGTGATATATATGTATGGATGAAATCCACACACGGGAGACATGTGTCACAAATCTTATACTTAAAATATCTTCACAACCGGTGATGAGACTAGGCATCTCATCTGATAAGGTTGCAACACTTTGATCACTATGAGATAGTGTGATTTGTCTCGATCATCAGAATGTAAGATTCTGGATCATGGTGCTGGTACATTGGATGTATTGAAGGACCATGAGAAGCACCTTATGGAATACTGTCTCGAGTTTAAGGTTTGTTCTCATAATTTCCTAACAATAGGCTCTCAATCCTGAGACATTGATGAACTCAAGTTTCTATCTATTCATTTGCTTTGAGTCACCAATGAGTGAGGCCAACTGTAGGTCAACACCTCGGTGTCTTGGGTATGTGGTAGTAGGACTGTGGGAACATCCAATGGTCAAAATGGAATCTATCTATATTATCTCCTTGTGCCAATTAATGGATTTATCATTAGTAAGTGCGCACCCATCTCAATTAAGAGTTAATTGGATGGTACTGATGATCACTGTGTTTAATTGGGGCTCAAGGATAATAAGATGTGGATTTAAATTGGTGGGACATTATTAGTCCAGTTAATCCATGGATATTGATAGAGGGGCTTAATTGTGGTAATCGGGAAGTTTAGGGTCTTCATTGTAATTTATTCCTAAGACTGGAGTGCAATTGCATTTATATAGTGGTGTTATTTGCAATTAACTGTGGGCCCGGATTACACATGAGATGTGGGGTCACGTTCCCAGTTGGAGCCAGCTTTCTATGGAATCCCTAGTGGTCCCCACGCTAGCCCAAGTTATTGGATAGATACTAATCCTACTAGAACTCTAAGATGAAGGAATTAGGAAGTTACTATTTCTATTTGAAGTGGGACTTCTAATAGTGGTAATAGTAAGGTTACTATTTTGTGTAGAAGTAAGACTTCTATTTCAATTAGTACAAGAGAAGGAGGTTGCTTAATGCTATAAAAGGAGAAACAAAGGGCTGGGATTTCTATTCTTGGAATTCACGCCCAAAACCCCTTTGTGCAAGAGTTGCACATACTTCTCTTCTCCTTCTAGTTCTCTTCTAGTTTCCTTTAGAGCTTCTAGTTGTTTTCTTTAGGAGATCCCACCCATCTCCTTTAGAGAAGAGATCTGATACGGGCCATAGCGTGGAAGGCTAAGAGGTCTTGGAGATCTAAAGTTGTTTTCTTCTCCATCAAAGTACAACCGGACAACAAATGTATAATCTGCTTCTCTAATCTTTTGTAGATTATTTTGCATGGTGCTGCTTGTAATATTGCTGTATATGGTATATGAGTATGAGGGATTGCATCCTGGATATGGTTGATGGCCTTATGGACGTTTGATCCCTGAGTCAAGAGGGTCAAAAGTTTTGAAATCACATCCGCGAGGCCCACCTATTTCCAACAGTGTGTTTAAATTGTTAATTGATGAGAGATTTCACATGACTCAAGGCTCCAATCAAGTATTTTCAAACTATAATTAGCCCCTAAGCATTTCCTATATACATGAAAAATAGAGAATTGCGGAAAAAATTATAATGATGAGATCACCCCTCTATCTTCATCTTCTACTCTTAAAAAAAATTAAATTTAAGCCTCACAAGCAGAAAGAGCGAGAGAGAGAGAGAGAGTGGGGGGGGTGGAAAGAGATTGGGAAGAGAGGGAGAGTGAGTATGGGACGTGTGGGATTTTTGGGACTAGATGGTATATGTGTGCAAGCCCTTGGACTCCCTTTTATTATATCTTAAATTTCTTGCTTCGCAAAAATTTGAATTTGGGAAGGTTCATTTCTTTTATTCTAAGTTGTAGTGTTTTTAGGAAATTTTTCTTTAAAATTTTGAATTTGCTAGAAACCTTTGGCTCTTTGACTTGCTCCTTCGAATTTTAGGACTCTTCCTTGCTTGCAAACCTCCACACCTGGGCCCTCTTGATTTCTTAAAAAATTCCCAAAATCTGAATCTTCAAAACATTACAATGAAGCTGGGACCCACTTGGGCATGCAACACATGGGAGAACCCATGTTGGGCGTCCTTTCCATCTTGAAGTTATTTATTGCTTGCTTTATTTTCTTTCTCCTCTCTTTCCTTCTTGATAAGTCCACAATATGACATATTTAATTAATCAATTCATAAAAATTTGTGGACTTTATTAAACAAAATGCATTGAATTCATAAATTTTCACAAAATCATGCAATTAGACTTTTTTTGGTTGAATTTAAGTAAAAATCTCATAAAAATGCATGTCTTCGTGAAATTATCAAACTTTGAATTTTTGAGCCCCATGCATAGTGTAAGGACCCGATCCAAATTTGTCAAATGATTTGAGTTTCGACCAAGTGATTGATCACAAGTGGACCCCACCCTGTTTGAGCAATTTCATTCACTATCACTAACTTAACTAGGTAATGCCGGTGGGATTTAATTTTATTGCATTTAGATAATCACCATGCATCATCATGTGACCTGACTTATAATATGGGACCCATTGCTTGCATTTCAGTCCGAGTAAACAGTATCCAAAAGTGGGTTTTATACATGGGATGATTATTAATTTAATAAATTTATACACTCTAGTGAACCATGCATGTTATGACCCAGTCAGTGGGCCCACATTAACACCACTATCATCATGTTTATAAACTATCTTATGTGTAGGCCAAAATGGGACTACAAGGGAGATGCACGTCCATGGATCATTCCAAGTCATTACAAGGCGTAGTGGGACCCATTCCTATTGCTAGTTTGAAAAAAAATCTCAAGATGCAGTTTTGGAAAATTTCAATAGAAATTGAAAGAAGGAGAACGTCCAAGCCACCTCAAATTTTCAATAGAGAATCAAGCCAAATCAAGGAGATTATAATGGGGCCCAAGTGAAAAGTTTCAATAGGATTGAAGATTCCCAATCGGTTTTGTGTAACAACAAGAGATAAGGAACCCAATTTCAAAATCAAAACAATTGCTCAAGATCCAATATTCAAGGAGTTCAAGTTAGAGAAATTTCAAAAAAAAAAAAAAAAAAAAAGAACTCCTCCCATTCTCACGTTAATCACCCTCTCTTCCTCCCCTATTTTTTCTCTCTTTGTTCTATCCCATTAACTCTTATCTAATAATTCTATCACATCCCCACTCTCTCTCACGTGAACCTCTCTCTCCACCCTAATTCTTCTCTATTTTATTTCTCTCTTCTTTCCAAACTAACTCTCCTCACCCCCAATTTCTCTCTCTCTCTCTCTCTCTCTCTCTCTCTCTCTCTCTCTCTCTCTCTCTCTCTCTCTCTCAATCTCTAACTCCATCATCTCTATCTTTTTCTTTCTCACACACAACGTCCCTCTCTCTTTCCCTATTACTCATGCGCACAACACCCCATCTCTCTCTCACGTTTTGAATTTTTTTTCCTTTCTCTCTCTCTCTCTCTCTCTTTCTTTTCTCTCCTATCTCCACTCTGTCTCACGTGCATCATTCTCTCTCCCATTAATCTCTTTCCATTCTTTCTCTCCAACATCTACATCTCTCACTCACCTATTATACGAGGCCAAAGAAAAAAGTTGATTATTTTGTGAAGGAAGAAGAAGAACGATGGAGGGGTAGATTTGCTGCTTGTAATCTAAGGAGAAAGGGTGTGAGTTGATTTATTTTTACTGATTGATTATGGTTGAGCAATTTTAATTCACAATCTGATTTTCAATTTATTAATCTATTTTCTTTATTTATGTCTTTTTGATGCCTTATTTTTTGAATGATATATTGCATGCTTAAAGTTCGCTAAATACTGAAAATATTAGAAGGATACTAGAGTCTTTATGAAATTTCTCAATATTAATAAATCTGATTTTTCAGATTTTGGGTCCTTAATGAAATCACCCATATTTTCAGTATTTAGAAAACAACTGAACCCTGGCCCTTAGATTGCAAGGCTCTCTTTCAATCTTGAATTTCAATTTAATTATTTTTGAATTTTTAATCTCTCAAATTAGTTTTCTGATTATTTTTATGGTGAATGTAGTTTTTAGCATAGATCTATTAGATTAGGTCTCTAGTTTAGGATTTTTCTTTAATTCGGATTGTAATTAATTTTATTCAGATTTGTAATTAATTTTTAATTAGAGTAGGATTTTTTTTTATAGATTTTTTATAGGCTATCACTAGTTTTCCAATAGGACAGGTACATTGCGATCATTGGCTCCCTGTGGATTGACCAGGTTTCATCGGTTATTATTACAATCGTGACGACCCTACACTTGAGGCACGATCAAGTTTTTGGCGCCGTTGCCGGGGAGCTTATAAGTACACAAAGGTAATTTTCTAACCTTCCTTTTTAATTGCTTTATGGGTGTGGTTTAATTTCGGTCATCATTTTAGATTAGGGGTAGCATGCATGGAATGCTTGGACCAGCCCTTGGACATTAAAAAGAGGAATTGAAATTTTGATTTTTAATTAAAATTGGCTAATTTCAGATCTGAAATAAATTCTTGCTGATTTTTTTTTAAATCTCATATTTTTTCTTGAAAATTGCCTTGATTTCTTGTCCTTTTGATAGCTAGTTTAAGTAGATTTTTTTTGTTGTTTTCTTTGGGGCTTTTAGGATTAATTTATTTACTGTTTTTCATCACTTTTGAGCCACCTAAATTGCTGGAAAATATTATGGAATTGTCAGAAAAAGTTTGGGGGTTGAAACCCTCCAATTTCGGCTTTTTGGCAAGAAAGTTGCCTAAAAATTTGGAAAGTCCAGAATTCTTTTTGGGAACTTAGTTTTTCTAAGTTGTTCTTAGTTTTTTTTTTTTTTAGGTCTAAGAAAAAATTTAAAAAAACACACAAAAAAAAAATTAATCATAAAAATTGGACACCCGCCTTTCTTGATTTCATAGTGCATGAGCACAAAGTTATCACCAATTTGGTATCATGACTCATTAAAGTGATTAAAGAGAAAGGACTCTCTGATCAAGAGGTTCATTGAGATCTACGAAAATCTAGGTTCTCCTGGTTCATTTAAACCATCTAGTTTAATGGCGGAAAGTGGGAATAATAATAATAATAACAATACCAATGGTAGAAATCAAAACGAAAATGAAAATGAAAATGGAGTGGTTAATCAAAGGGGAAGGTCTTTACGTGAATACCTACAACCTACTAGGACCACCGCACCCTCATGTATGGTTGTCCCAGCAACCGCTGGAAACTTTGAAATCAAGCCGAGTGTGATCCAATTATTGCCTAAATTCCATGGCCTTGATTCGGAAAGTGCGTACCTTCACTTAAAAGAATTTGAAGAAGTGTGCGCTACTCTCCATTTGAACAATGTTAGGGAAGATGTTATCAAATTTAGGTTATTCCCTTTCTCTTTAAAGGAAAAGGCCAAGGCATGGTTACATTCGCTTAGGGCCAACTCAATTATTACTTGGAATGATATGGTCCGCGAATTTTTGAAAAAATTCTTCCCACCTCACAAGACCAACACTTTAAGAAAGCACCTCATGAATTTCAAGCAAAAAGAAAAGGAGTCTTTCTTCAAGTGTTGGGAACCATTCAATGAGCTTCTACTAGCTTGCCCACATCATGGATTCGAAATTTGGCGCATAATTGGGCTCTTTTATTATGGATTAACATCAGATATGCACCAATTCGTTGGGATGATGTGTAATGGGGACTTCCTGAACAAAGATCCTGATGAGGCATGGGAATATCTTGATTCTCTTGCAGAAAGTGCTCAAAATTGGGATACATCTGATGGGACCGAGCACTTAAAACAATCGAATAACTCTAAGGGAGGGGGAATGTACCTATTGAAAAATAAAGAAGATGATGTTAATGCTAGAATTGCTTCCCTAACAAGAAAGATAGAGGCCATAGAATTAGGGAAAGGAAAACAACCTGCCCCAATGTGCGGAATTTGTGAATGCGACACCCATTTTTCTGAGGATTGTCCAACAATCCCCGCATTCAAAGAGGTGTTGCATGAACAGGCTAATGCTACAAATACTTACCAAAGACCATTCACAAATCAAATAGGCAACACGTATAACCCCCAACTGGCGGAACCACCCCAATTTCAGTTGGAGAAATTGGCAAAATGCTAACCAGGCACCTATCCTCCCAAAACCTACAAATCAAGGTGGTAACTTTGTACCCCCTAATCAGGGAGTCCCACCACCCCCTCTGCAATCTCAAAATAGGTCTTTGGAGGATTTGTTGACCAATTTCATTCAAATTCAGAACTCCATCAACCAAAGCAATCAGCAAATATTCCAAGACTTTCAAAAGGAGGTAAGAGCCTCAATTAGCCAAATCAATAATACCCTTCAGATTAGGGAGAAAGGGGCTTTCCTAGCCTAGCTCAACCTAATCCAAAGGGACAATACGAAGTGGCCTACTCAGGTCCCTCTACCTCACGGCAGCAGGTTCAAGCTGTGACCACCCTTAGGAGTGGCAAAGCGATTCCAGTTGAAGATCCGAAAAAAGATCCAAAACTATTGCAAATTACATCTAATCCTAAGGAAGTTATGGAAGAAACTACTGATGCTAAGGAAAAGGAGGCCGAACTACCTGTGTACAAGCCTGTGGCTCCATTTCCACGACGCTTAAATCCGCCAAAACAAATGACCCCGAACCAGGAAATCTTAGATATTTTCAAAGAGGTCAAAATCAACATTCCGCTTTTGGATGCGATCAAACAGATCCCATCTTACGCAAAATTCTTGAAAGATTTATGTACAATCAAGCGTAAGATGCATGTCCAAAAGAAAGCATTCTTGACTGAGCAAATTAGTGCTGTTTTAAAACAAAACACTCCCCCTAAGTACAAGGATCCCGGATGCCCCATTATATCATGCATCATTGGAAATTTCCGAATCGAGCAAGCATTGCTTGACTTAGGGGCTAGCGTTAATCTATTGCCTTACTCGGTATATGAACAGATGGGGCTAGGCGAGCTGAAACCTACTCAAGTCGCTCTTCAACTAGCTGATAGATCAATAAAGAAACCGAGAGGGGTAATAGAGGATGTTTTAGTCCAAATCGAGAAATTCTACTTCCTAGTGGGTTTTATCGTCTTGGACACACAACCAGTGGTTAACCCTAGCGCACAAATTCCGGTGATATTGGGAAGACCCTTCTTGGTCACATCAAATACATTGATAAACTACCGGAACGGAGTCATGAAACTTTCTTTTGGGAACATGACAATTGAATTAAATATCTTTAATGTTTGCAAACAAATGCGGGATGATGGTCCTGATGTCGAACAAGTAGATCTCATTGAATCCATTGTTCAAGAAACCCTTGAGGAGTCCTCTGACTCAAAATTTTTAGACACAATGGAATCAAGAAAGGTTTTGGCCAATTTTATAGACACCCTGGATAACACTGTTAACATAGTCAATACAACATGGAAATCTCATTTTGAGGAGCCCATACCAACTGGTACTCAGTCTCTTCCTTCTTAGGTGAGGCCGCCCAAACCTGAGTTGAAACCCCTTCCTTCAGATCTCGGATATGCATATTTAGGGGAGGATGATACATACCTAGTGGTTATTTCATCACACCTTGATAAGGATCAAGAGATCCAACTTCTGAATATACTTAAGCAGCACAAAGATGCCATAGCATGGACTGTGGCTGATATAAAGGGCATTGACCCTTACATGTGCATGCATCACATATATCTGGAGGAAAATGCAAAACCCTCCAGATAGATGAAACGCCGACTCAACCCAACTATGCAAGAAGTGGTTAGGGTTGAATTGCTTAAACTCCTCGATGTGGGTATAATCTATCCAATTTCGAATAGTCAATGGGTTAGCCCTACCCAAGTTGTACCAAAGAAAGCCGGTGTCACTGTAGTCCGGAATTCAAATGATGAACTTATCCCAACCCGGGTACCCACTGGTTGGCGAGTGTGCATTGACTACAGAAAATTAAATGCGGTCACGCGTAAGGATCATTTTCCCCTACCATTCTTCGACCAAATCTTAGGAAGGGTAGCAGGCCACCCATACTATTGCTTCTTGGATGGGTATTCCGGTTACAACCAGATTGAGATAGCACCGGAAGACCAAGAGAAAACCACCTTTACATGTCCATTTGGAACCTTCGCTTATCGGAGAATGCCATTCGGACTATGTAATGCTCCAGTAACTTTTTAACGATGCATGTTGAGCATATTTAGTGATATGGTGGAGCGGATTCTTGAAGTCTTTATGGATGACTTCTCCGTCTTTGGAGATTCATTTAAGGATTGCTTAAGTAACCTTGAGAAAGTCCTTATCAGATGTAAAGAAAAGAACGTAGTACTTAATTGGGAAAAATGTCATTTCATGTTTTGCCAAGGAATAGTCTTAGGTCACATAGTTTCCTCCAAAGGAATGGAGGTCGATAAATCTAAGATAGATTTGATTGCAAATCTGCCTATACCTAAGACTGTAAGGGATGTAAGATCATTCTTAGGACATGCTGGTTTCTATAGAAGGTTCATTAAGGACTTCAATTCTATATCTAGACCTCTATGCAACCTTCTATTGAAAGATGTAGAATTTGAATGGACTGAAGCATGCCAAGAGGCTTTTACTAAGCTAAAAGGCATGTTGACAACTGCTGCTATTATGCGGCCTCCAGATTGGAGCTTGCCATTCGAATTAATGTGAGCGACTATGCAATTGGAGCAGTCCTTGGGCAACGCCAGGATAAAAAGCTTTACATAATATATTACGCGAGCAGAACGTTGAACCCTGCACAGATTAATTATTCCACTACTGAAAAAGAATTACTGGCAGTCTTTGCATTAGATAAATTCCGCTCGTATCTAATGGGATCCAAAATCATTATTTTCACTGATCATTCTGCGCTTAAATACCTTCTTTCCAAAAAAGATACTAAGCCCAGATGGATTAGATGGATCCTACTACTTCAAGAGTTTGATTTAGAAATACGTGACAAAAAGGGAGTAAAAAAATATAGTGGTAGACCATCTATTTAGACTTGTCATCTCTGATTCTTTAGAGCCTACACCAATATGAGACCAATTTCCTGATGAACATTTATTTTCTATTTCTCAATCCCTATGGTATGCGGACATAAGAAACTATCTTGTGACGGGCACTGTTCCACAACAATGGTCACAACAAGATAGAAAGAAATTCTTCACAGAAGTACGAAATTTTTTCTAAGATGACCCTTATCTCTTTCAGTATTGCCCAGACCAAATTATTAGGAGATGTGTGCCTGATCAAGAACAAAACAGTGTTATCTCGTTTTGTCACTCACATGCATGTGGAGGTCATTTTTCACTTAAAAAGACTGTTTTTAAAATTTTGCAATGTGGATTTTACTGGTTGTCACTTTTTAAATATGTCTTTGAGTTTTGAAAAGCGTGTGAGCGTTGCCAAAAATTGGGCAGTATTTCACGAAGAAATATGATGCCATTAAACCCAATTTTGGTAGTTGAATTATTTGATGTTTGGGGGATAGATTTTATGGGATCATTTCCTTCAAGTTTTGGTGTTCTCTATATCTTAGTGGCTGTTGATTATGTCTATAAATGGATAGAAGTCATTCTATGTAGAAAGAATGATGCTAACACAGTAAAAAAGTTTCTAAAGGAAAACATTTTCTCTCGATTTGGAACTCCACTTGCAATTATTTGATGGGGGAACTCATTTCTGTAACCGCACAATTGAGGCCTTGTTTCGAAAATACGAAATTACACATAAAGTAGCCACCCCTTATCACCCACAAACAAGTGGCCAAGTGGAGGTATCGATTAATGTATGGACTCAATCCATCAGATGATCTAATAAATTGATTAATTTCTTTATTTATCAATAATATCATGCTTTCCTTTCATGAGATGAATGGTATTTTTATATTACTTAATGCACATGACCAATACATATGACATAATGGTTCATGAGTTGAACCGGGTCCCATTAGTATATTAGATGTGATATATATGTATGGATGAAATCCACACACGGGAGACATGTGTCACAAATCTTATACTTAAAATATCTTCACAACCGGTGATGAGACTGGGCATCTCATCTGATAAGGTTGCAACACTTTGATCACTATGAGATAGTGTGATTTCTCTCGATCATCAGAATATAAGATTCTGGATCATGGTGCTGGTACATTGGATGTATTGAAGGACCATGAGAAGCACCTTATGGAATACTGTTTCGAGTTTAAGGTTTGCTCTCATAATTCCCTAACAGTAGGCTCTCAACCCTGAGACATTGATGAACTCAAGCTTCTATCTATTTATTTGCTTTGAGTCACCAATGAGTGAGGCCAACTGTAGGTCAACACCTCGGTGTCTTGGATACGTGGTAGTAGGTATGTGGGAACATTCAGTGGTCAAGATGGAATCTATCTATATTATCCCCTTGTGCCAATTAATGAATTTGTCATTAGTAAGTGCGCACCCATATCGATTAAGAGTTAATTGGATGGTACTAATGATCACTGTGATTAATTGGGGCTCAAGGATAATAAGATGTGGATTTAAATTGGTGGGACAGTTTTAGTCCAATTAATCCATGGATACTGATAGAGGGGCCTACTTGTGGTAATCTGGAAGTTTAGGGTCTTCATTGTAATTTATTCCTAAAACTGGAGTGCAATTGTATTTATATACTGGTGTTATTTGCAATTAACTGTGGGCCCGGATTACACATGCAATTAACGGTGTCCCAATTGGAGTCAGCTTTCTATGAAATCCCTAGTGGTCCCCACGCTAGCCCAAGTTATTAAGATACTAATCCTAATTGAACTCTAAAAGGAAGGAATTAGAAAGTTACTATTTCTATTTGAAGTAGGACTTCTAATAGTAGCAATAGTTAACTTACTAATTGTTGTGGAAGTGAGACTTCTATAGTAATTAGAACGGAGAAAGTTGCTGATTATTAAGGAAGTATGACTTCTAGTTAATTAGTAAGAAGAGGAGTTGCTTAAAAGCTATAAAAAAAGGGGAGCAAGGGGCTAGGACGTCCACTCTCTCTTGGAATTCACACCCAGCCCCCTTTTGTGCAAGAGTTGCACATCTCTCATACTCTTCTAGTTCTCTTCTAGTTCCTTGAGTTTCTTGAAGGGTTCTCTCTTGAAGTTTCCCACTAGTCTTTTTGAGAAAAGAGATCTGATACGGGTCATAGAGTGGAAGATTAAGAGGTCTAGGAGATCCAAAGTTGCTTACAAAGAAAGAGTTTCTTCAACTAGCAAGTCTTCTTCTTCATTAGAGCACTACCGGGCTCCAAAGGTATAATCCGCTTCTCTATTAGTTGTGGATTATTTTGTTGCATGGTGTTGCTTGTTTTTATTGCTGTACATGATTGACGAGACGGAGGGATTGCATCCTGGATGTGGTTTACGGCCTTATGGTTACTTGATCCCTGAGTCAAGTGGGTCAAAAGTTTTAAAAATCTGTCCACAAGGCCCACCTATTTCCAACAGCTAACACAGTAAAAAAGTTTCTAAAGGAAAACATTTTCTCTCGATTTGGAACTCCATGTGCAATAATAAGTGATAGGTAACTCATTTCTGTAACCGCACAATTGAGGCCTTGTTTCGAAAATACGAAATTACACATAAAGTGGCCACCCCTTATCACCCATAGACAAGTGGCCAAGTGGAGGTATTGAATCAAGAAATCAAAAGAATATTGGAGACAACTGTAAACCCAAATCGCAAAGATTGGTCTCTTAGACTTACCGATGCGTTATGGGCATATTGGACAGCGTTTAAAACTCCAATAGGAATGTCTCCTTTCAGACTGGTCTATGGAAAAACATGTTACCTTCCGGTGGAATTAGAGCATAAAGCATACTGGGCAATTAAACAGTTTCACTTTGATATGAAGAAAGCTGGGACTGAGAGGGAATTTCAATTAAATGAATTGGAAGAGATTCGTAATGATGCATATGAAAATGCTAGAATTTATAAAGAACGGACAAAATTCTTTCATGACAAAAATATCTTAAGGAAAACATTTTATCCATCACAAAAGTTCCTTCTTTATAATTCTAGACTTCATCTCTTTCCGGGCAAATTAAGATCAAGATGGAGAGGTCCCTACATTGTGAAACAAGTTTTTCCATATGGGGTAATAGAGTTGGAAAACCCAAAGAATGGTGAACTTTTCAAAGTTAATGGACAAAGAGTAAAAACATTCTTGGAGGCCAGTGATGAAGTTATAACTCTGGTAAATCCTGTCTATCAGGATTAACGGGCGCTGGATCTGACAGTGGCCCACACCTTTGTACGATATGTATATATTTTCTTGTTATATTTCTTTTTGTGTATTTTGTCTAACCTTGGACTGGAAGAAGATCAGATCACATTCCCAGGTACCCTCTTTCACTTCACCTCCGTTATTATATATTCCTCATGTTGCTTTTTCATATTTATTACATTTCATGCATAACATCGAGGACGATGTTTATCTTAGGTTAGGGGGGGTGGAACAAGCACACTTGTCCAATTTTAGACAAAACTT
Organism: Camphora micrantha; assembly: GCA_003546025.1. NCBI lineage: Eukaryota > Viridiplantae > Streptophyta > Magnoliopsida > Laurales > Lauraceae > Camphora > Camphora micrantha. The sequence goes on along the minus strand of QPKB01000003.1, from coordinate 31,478,688 downwards.
TTTCGTTTTTGCATAGTCCTATTAAAAAAATATATAAAAACGCAAAAACCAAAAAGGGTGGGGGTGGTTTCAAAAGAACTTGACGATTCGAAGAGGTATAGAAATCTGGAATTTCAGAATTTTTGGAAGAAAGTAAAATGAAGGTTCACTATTTTATAAAAGATAAAAAGAATACCAAAATTTGTTTTTCACAGTAACACGTGTACATCATTTCAAAAGTTTTGGATAAAAAGATTTAAGTGCCATTTTCAGAGTTCTTTTAAGGAGAAAAAGAGACGACTTTTTGAAATTTGGCCATATGAATTCTCCTGGTTCATCAGTAAGGTTAGGCCAACCAAAACCAGTGACTTAATTCGGGCAAATTGAAAAGGGCTGCCTATTGTTGGGGACCGTTTAAAAAAAAATAAAAAAAGGTGACAAGGGATGCACAAATAGGTGTTTAAAGAAAAGAAAAAAAAAAACAGTTTCTAGTTATAAATCTTGAAAAGAATAAAAAAATTGTGTGACTAGTTTGGGTTCGTAACCTTTTTAACCCGAGCCAGTAAGCCCGTAGGGATATTTATATACTTAGTGCTCTAAAAACATCTGTTTTGAGAGTCATTGACCTAAAGCTCATTACATGGGTTAATTAGAAAGCTTAAGGGACTTAGGCATTGCACAGTCACATGTGTGTGTTACAAAAAAAAAAAAAAAAAAAAAAGAAAAAAAAAGAAAAAAGAAAAAATAAAAAGAGGATGCATCTCGCGGCCTTTGAAAAAATAATAGTGCAAAAGCCGTCATAGTAGCCTTGAGAGGAGACTTGTAGTTACCCCAAATTTAGGAAAGTTGGACATTCTGAGGGGGAAATCTGTTTTCATGGCATTATCTTAGAACAATTAAAAATTTTTGATTTGAAGTATACGCTTCACAAAGCACCCAAAGTTTTGGTAAAATTTTCGAAAAGATTTAAAAACAAAAACGTGAACCAGATTTTGAAAAGTCTGAAATATTGATTATTCGAGGATTAAAGGCATCCGATTTGACTCATCGTCTTTTGAGAAAGCTTCCATTGATTTTTTTTTATTTTATTTTTAGGTAAATGAATTTTGTGGGCATATTCACTACAAACCCTCACGAGGCACAACTCGTCCACTAGGGGTAACCTAGGGGTTCAAGGGCTTACTGTATATGCTAAATGCAGTCGAGAGTACCAGTGAAAGTGGCTTTTATTTTCTTATGTTAAATTTAGTTAGATCAGTTAACTTCACCTTTCCCATCTTTTGCTAGGGACTAGCAAGACTCTAGCTGGGGGGTGTGATCAGTCCACAATATCACATATTTAATTAATTAATTCATATAAATTTGTGACTTAATTAAACAAAATGCATTGAATTCATAAATTTTCACAAAATCATGCAATTAGACTTTTTTTGGTTGAATTTTAGTAAAAAAATCTCATAAAAATGCATTTCTTGGTGAAAATATCAAATTTTGCATTTTTGAGCCCCATGCATAGTGTAAGGACCCGATCCAAATTTGTCAAATGATTTGAGTTTTGACCAAGTGATTGATCACAAGTGGACCCCACCTTGTTTGAGCACTTTCATGCACTATTATTGACTTAACTAGGTAATGCCGGTGGGATTTAATTTTATTGCATTTAGATAATCACCATGCATCATCATGTGACCTGACTTATAATATGGGACCCATTGCTTGCATTTCAGTCCGAGTAAACAGTATCCAAAAGTTGGATTTTATACATGGGATGATTATTAATTTAATAAATTTATACATTCTAGTGAACCATGCATGTTATGACCCACTCAGTGGGCCCACATTAACACCACTATCATCATGTTTATAAACTGTCTTATGTGTAGGCCAAAATGGGACCGCAAGGGAGATGCACGTCCATGGATCATTCCAAGTCATTACAAGGCGTAGTGGGACCCATTCCTATTGCTAGTTTGAAAAAAAAAATCTCAAGATGTAGTTTTGGAAAATTTCAATAGAAATTGAAAGAAGGAGAACGTCCAAGCCACCTCAAATTCACAAGATTTCAAGTCCAAGTGGGGCCATTTTCAATAGAGAATCAAGCCAAATCAAGGAGATTATAATGGGGCCCAAGTGAAAAGTTTCAAAAGGATTGAAGATTCCCAAACGGTTTTGTGTAACAACAAGAGATAAGGAACCCAATTTCAAAATCAAAACAATTGCTCAAGATCCAATATTCAAGGAGTTCAAGTTAGAGAAATTTCAAAAAAAAAAAAAAAAAAAAAGAACTCCTCCCATTCTCACGTTAATCACCCTCTCTTCCTCCCATATTTTTTCTCTCTTTGTTCCATCCCATTAACTCTTATCTAATAATTCTATCCCATCCCCACTCTCTCTCACGTGAACCTTTCTCTATCCTAATTTTTCTCTATTTTATTTCTCTCTCATTTCCAAACTAACTCTCCTCTCCCCCTAATTTCTCTCTCTCTCTCTCTCTCTCTCTCTCTCTCTCTCTCTCTAACTCCATCATCTCTATCTTTTTCTCTCTCACACACAACGTCCCTCTCCCTTTCCCTATTACTCATGTGCACAACACGCCATCTCTCTCTCACGTTTTGAATTTTTTTTTCCTTTCTCTCTCTCTTTCTTTTCTCTCCTATCTCCACTCTATCTCACGTGCATCATTCTCTCTCCCATTAATCTCTTTCCATTCTTTCTCTCTAACATCTACATCTCTCACTCACCTATTTACGAGGCTAAAGAAAAAAGTTCATTATTTTGTGAAGGAAGAAGAAGAATGATGGAGGGGTAGATTTGCTGCTTGTAATCTAAGGAGAAAGGGTGTCAATTGATTTATTTTTATTGATTGATTATGGTTGAGCAATTTTAATTCAAAATCTGATTTTCAATTTATTAATCTATTTTCTTTATTTATGTCTTTTTGATGCCTTATTTTTGAATGATATATTGCATGCTTAAAGTCCGCTAAATATTGAAAATATTAGAAGGAGACTAGAGTCTTAATGAAATTTCTCAATATTAATAAATATGATTTTTCAGATTTTGGGTCTTTAATGAAATCACCCATATTTTCAGTATTTAGAAAAAAACTGAACCCTCACCCTTAGATTGCAAGGCTCTCTTTCAATCTTGAATTTCAATTTAATTATTTTTGAATTTTTAATCTCTCAAATTGGTTTTCTGATTATTTTTATGGTGAATGCAGTTTTTAGCATAGATCTATTAGATTAGATCTCTAGTTTAGGATTTTTCTTTAATTCCGATTGTAATTAATTTTATTCAGATTTGTAATTAATTTTTAATTAGAGTAGGATTTTTTTTATAGATTTTTGTTAGGCTAGCACTAGTTTTCCAATAGGACATGTACATTGCGATCATTGGCTCCCCGTAGATCGACCTGGTTTCACCGGTTATTACTACAATCGTGACGACCCTACACCTGGGGCACGATCACTTCTCTAGCTTTCCTTGCTTCTCAAGTATTTTGGATTCCTTTCCTTCTTTATCTTCAATTTGAGTTTTGAGATTTCAAAAATCTTAAAATAAATAATGAATTTTGAATTTTTTTAAAAAAAGGGACCCACCATTGCCGGCCCTGCCTTGGGATTCATGCCCGATGCGAGATTCTGATTTTTAAATAGGGTCATTAGTCATAATTATCCTGTTTAGCCTAATTAGTCTTGATTAGTCATTTGATTTGAGGTTTTTTTATTTTGAATGACCCCTTTGTGATTTTTGATTTTTAGGGGACTTGCTAGTATTTTGAATAATCCATAGGGGGCTTTGTGAAAATTTTGGATAAACGTCACCTCTTAAGTGAAGTTCCAGTAAATTCTCCCTCTCTCTATCTCTCCCATCTCTCTCTAGCTCTCTCTCAAACACTCGACCAAGCCAGCCTCTCCCTCTCCAGCTCTCTTCCTCTCATTAGCTATCACCATCAATCCACCATCATCACCATCTTCTTCTTCATCTTCTTCCTTGTTCTTCTTTCTTATTGGAGCTTTTGGAAGGGCTTTGTCAAGTGGGTTAGAGGGAATTCTTAGAGAAGTCAGTAGTGACTAGCTTATCTCAGTTTTAAGGCAAGTTTCTGATATGTTAAACATGAATATATGTTTTGAATTAAAAAATTTATACTGAATTTCATATTATTTCAATTAATTTCCAGATTTTAACTAAGATGATGATTTAGTAGATTTATTTAGAAATTATATGTTTTTCTTAGATTAAATGATGATTTAGAAGTGGTTTTGAATACTAGAATATATATCTCAGTGATTCAGAGAATGATGAATTGGAACAAATCTCAAATAGAGAAATCCCAAAACTGGGATTCTTGAAATCTTAGTATACCCGGTCGACCGACCACACATGTTCGCAGTTAGTTGCAGTTTCTGCAACTGTAACCCTTCTATATCGAACTTCCTTTGTACCAGGTCGACCGAACAATAACCAGGTTGACCAGACACACTGCAGGTTGACTATGATGTCGACCGGATACACTGTATTTTCCCAATTTGGCACCATGTTTGAACTTCATCAAAATCAGTTTGCAAGATGTTTCATTTAAAACTAGAATTAGAACTTTGGTAATTTTATCAATAGCTAGTCATATTAGATATAGACTTTGGTGACATAGTAAAAAGAATAATGGTATCTACACCAGCAACTCCCAATAATGAATCATCTCATCATACCCCTAATGAAACGGGATAATTATTAATATAAGGTGAATCGTGACCACAAATCACCAACCACAAAGTCCAATCCAGAATTTGATAGAAATTTGGTGCAATCCACCTAAGAATGATATTAGATGTCATGCACCCACCCATGTTAGAAATGTGTGGGGTCGGGCCACCCAAATGGAAAGAAATGGTAGGACCCATCAAAATAATCAAAATGACACTCAGAATTGTGGAGATATAGTTGGACTAACCCGGACAACATAAATATGGTGCACCCTGAGAGAAAAAAATATCACAAGAGTGTCAAAATGATGAAAGCGCGGTGAGACTACTTCAAATGATAGGAAATCCTATATATTTTTTTGTTCTTGTTTTGTTAGGAGCAAATAAAAGGAAATAGAGAGAAATATAGAGAAAATTAAAGAGAAGCCCTGGCAACCTGGTTATATTTCATAACCTATTTTTTTCTCATCCAGTTCTAATTGAATCAAACATGAAATTTGAGATTTTTTTTCTTTGGATATTTCTAAGGTCTTTGACCCAACAGGACTAATCTCCCAGATGTCCCCCTGCTAAACCCACGTAACAATTCAACGGGCAAATTTGGGGTTGTTTTGAATGCAAGATGTGCGGAGCAAACCAACGCCTTATACCACGCCACTAACTCCCAAATGAGTGTTTTCTGCATTAGATATGATTCGGTGTTCTTTAATTGTTGTTGAGGCTGTGTGCAAGCATCTGATGTTGTAGTGAATTTTCTCTTTATATCAGAATTTTGCAGATGAATGTGAAAATTTATAAACTTGCTTACAAGTCAAGAGATTTTTTTTTCCTGTTTGATATTCAGAAGTTCATTGGGTAACATAAAATGCATCTCTATTTATATCATTTACTGCTGCGCTAATTGATGTATACCACTTAAATATGCTGTTTTCGTACACCTGGCAGTTTATTTGGTTAGCACGAACACTGTCTTTGTCCTTAGTGCATCTAGTGAGAAAGTTTAACTATAAGATGACACTAGCATAGTATCCCGTGCTGAGCATGAGTATGTTCATTAAAATCAAATATTCATACATTGGAAAATAAGCATCGACTTGAATGACAGCCAAAATACGACGCACAATGGAAAATTTTTAGAAAGAAAAAATTCACATTAAGTAATTCCTTTTACATTTAAAAATAGGTACTTAAATAAAAAAAAAAAAGAAAAACAATGACAACTCCTAGTAATAATAGATGGATGCTTGTTATTAGTGAAGTATGCCCAAAAGCATAAAGGCTAAGGACAAGTTTTAAAGATTCTCCAGGACGAACTTGTTTTTATTTGTTGTTGGGTCTACCATTTAATTGATTTCTTGTAAAACGCATCATTAAAATAAATACAAAAAAAAAAAAAAGAAGAAGAAAAACACAAAATAGATAATGTAAAAATAGAAGAGAAAAATCTAAGCCAACTTCACCAGGTCAAAACAGACTTTTATAATAAAATCAAGTCATAGGTTTTGATCAACTTTTCTGTAAGTATTCTCAATCATACCAGCCCAAAGTATATACTAATAGGGTCTCATATAAGAATCATACAAATAATATGGTGCATATTTCTCTTTGTAACAATTGTGACAACATGTCAAACCTATAATGTTAATAGGCCCGCCTTTAAGATATTAACTACTTAAAAACAATGGTTTCCCTAATATCAGTGTTAGGACATAGTTTACTCTAATTGAGAGTTGTGAAAATATTAACAATATGATGCATTTCAAATGTGATCAATTTAAACGGTGGGCTTGATTTTAGTAAGAGTGAGATTCAATCCCTCTAATGTTGGGCCAACAGTTTTGTCCAGCTTGAATCAAAGAGGGGACGCCACAAATTGGCTTTCGATGATCCCAAGTTTTGGCTTGTATGTTAAAAGACAAGGACTAGACCAACTATTACCCATCGAGTAGAATGTTAGTCAATTAGGAAAAAACACGTGCAAAAAATGAACATAGTGGAAATGTCAATGTTGAGATAGATATGTGGTAAAATTAGTAAAGAGAAAATAATGAAGACATTAAAGAGGCAGCATCAATGGATGATAAATCCCGAAAAACTCATTTGAAAGAGTTTGTATATGTCCGACGCAAGCCAAGCCAATTAAAGTATGCATGAGCAAAAATCCCTCTATGCAAGTCGATGACCCTCAAGGAAAAGGAGTAGACTAAAGAAGACATGAATTGAAGTATTAATGTTAGATCCAAAGAACTGTAACATAACCAAGAATTTGGCCTTAAATAGGCTAGATTTGCGAAACAGAATACATGTGGCAGACCCTACAAAGTTGGGACAACACTTTAATGAGGATGTTATAAAATATCATGTTTAGCTATTAAGAATTTGAAGAGAGAATTTCTTTAATCACTAAATCTCTTCAATCAATTACCACTATTGAGAGAAATTACTATATGTTACAAGAGGTCTTGCTCACCTATTAAGGAAATCGAAGAGAGGAGGAAACCGAACAGATCCTGTTCAACTATATATAAAAGGAAATCTTCTACTCAACCGGATGGTGGGCAGTCAGGTATCTTATTAGAAGAAAATCAAAATCTTATACTTGGTTAGTCATACATCTTACAAGGAAACCTATTCTCCAATGAAAATGGCTTGAAGCATATGATCTCATAAGGAAACTGAAATCTTGTACCTTCTCCAAAAGTAAAATATCATAGGTAAAGACACCGTATTGCATACTCAATTGGAATTGGAATACTGAAACAAAATTGAAAAACAGTCAAAATTAAAATAAGGGTGGTCAAAGTCATTCGCTTACGTGTGTAATAACTCTTCAAATGACACGCATCAATCGGCATTTCACTATAGCAATCCACAAGCAACTAGCTTTGAAGGTCATAATTCTCGTAAGTGGTATTGTGCAAGACAACATTCAAGTGATCTTAGATCTTATACTTAATTCTACAGCTCGTTAACAAATTTAGAGCCATAACAAGCATATCTTGGATCCAACTCACTTTGTGCATAAACTGAGTGCAACCCCTTTTAGAGCTCAGATAGTTCATGGGATAAGCCATTGACTCTTTTTCGAGCTTGCAATCCTATAATCAGAACTAATTAACAAAAAGAGAGAGACATATAGGGAAACAAAACTAAACTTATCTGGAGACTAGAAACCAGAATTTTCTATGTATTCCATTTTTTTTAGGGGGGAAAAAGATAAACCTTGATTTAAAGTTCAAAACTGAGGTAGAAGATGATGACTGATTAATATATTTTTAGCCCCCACAAAAAAAAAAAAAAAAAAAAAAAAAAAAAAAAAAACATATGACCAAATCAACGCATATATCTGGAACTACAAACATTCCCCATTTTCAAAATGCCATATTGCAACGAAAATTTTAAAAGCCCGCAAGATTACCCAAGGACTGGGTATAACGGGTGCTGTTTTTATCTTGGCGGTGGAGGAAGATGAGATTTTGCCATCCCTGCCCATGCAACAATAGCAATTGCGAGAATTGCCCACCCTAATATGTCATACTTGAGATCGCTGCTTTCCTTTTTCTTAGAAGCCTGAGAAAGAAGAATCAGACAATAATTTCAATAATGCTTGAGCACATTCCTAACACCGATTTAAAATAACAGAAGTAAGCAGCAACCCAATGGTGATTAACATAAACCAATAGAAAGACCAACCGATGATTGCACAGAAAAGATTAAAATAATCATTAACAGAAGAATATCTGGCATCCTAAGGCCTTAAATATGTACAAGTGGACAAATGACAGGGTTATCTCAACCATTGACCCAGTGGTGTACTATGGATAAATCGATAGAAAATTCAAACCCCATGAAGGACAACCTAAATATACAAGGTTCGGGAAAAATACAACTACCATTCATGTTCAACATGATACAGGCCAAGTACTCAATGACTATAATCTTCCGATATGGTTGATTTCTTTGGGGCAAATCTACATCCACAATGGGATTTTTCTTTTCAAAAAGTCTACAGACCCCGGGGGAGACCCCGAGCTGTAGCACGGCTCTTTTCTTTTATAACATAAATCCACAATGGGATCCACTAGATGAACTGTCTGGACACTTGGTTCATGGTCTAGAATGTGCCAATTAAAATCCTAATGGTGCTTTGGATCCTCTGTTTGAGGATGTTATAACTCCACTGACATCACTGCCAGAGGACAAGACCTCGACAAGTCCTAAGCTATATAAATTATTTAATCAAGAAAAATCTATGGTAAGTAATGAAGTATATGTAGTGCAAATATTAGAACCAGAACTTGTTATTTGTATGAATGTGAGACCCACCTCTGGGCCCTTATGTGGGCTGCATTACTAGTTAAAGTATCCAAAGGCAACTAGCTTTTTTTTTTCTTTTCTTTTTTTTTTTTTTTTTTGAATGATGGCAACTAGCTTATTTCTTTTCAAAATAGGCAAGGGGTTGTTTGTTTGCACCCATTACACATAAACACGTTTGTTTGCGCCCGTTTATACATCACAAGCATAAATGAGTGTTAAAACGTTGTAAATGAGGTAATTTACATATGAAAATTTTCACACCAGAAAAGGTGTGAAAGTGTTTCACTTCTCTTTGGCTAGCATGGCGCCATAATAAGTCTTGCCTGGAATAGATAGTGGTGTCAAACCCTGGAACCATTTTTTAGTTTTTTGCAACTCCTGTGGCCCCAGATTTTTAACCCAAACCATTTTGTTTTTTATTGACCCATTAAACCCAAAATGTTTAGTTTCTTGTCTTAAATATTCACAGATTTTGATACGAATAAAATTTTTTCGTATGTAACCCAAATCACTCAACATTTACTCATGTGAACATTCTGCTTCCAAACAAACACAACAATGTGTTTCACATGAGTGAATTTCACAAATGTAAATTCACATGTGCAAATCTTACATATGTAAACCCATTTGCATATCCCATGTGTGAAAGGCAAACAGCCCCCTAAAAGAAAAGGACCGGCAAAGAAATCAGACCTTCACATTCAAAGCAGATGAACTTGCTGCTGCTGCTGCCTGCTGAATGACTCCCTGCCTCTGAATCTCTGAATGCAACTCAGGAGCCTTGAAGAAAATGATGTCAATGTCAGTAAGATCTCAAATACAGTAATCTACAGAGGTGAAATAAGATTTCAAATAAAGTGATTTCCAAAAGTTTAGAGAATATTGTGATTATTTTCTTAGAGTAACAAGACACAAGCCTACAACTTCGTCATTGCTACAATAAAGAATGGTGTGGTTATTTAGCAATACCAAACAACAATCTATTATATAGATAAATGCCCTACACAAATTAGATACAAATGCCGTAAAAAACATTTTCCTTAATAGATAATACAAAGTCATCAATTAGGGGTAACATCAATAGGAGATAAAATTAGAGAAACTCGTTTGTAGGCATGTCCAATGCAGTCCGGCAACAACGCCGGTAAGAAAAAGTTTGGCTGTTCAAGTTTATGGCCTACCACGGGGAAGGGGTAGGCTGAAGAGGACTTGGATGGATGATGTATGGAAGGCCCAGGGTTGCTCGATCGCGGATCTTGGCTGTGTCAATAGAGGTCGTAAAAATAGATCTAAAGAAGTGCAACTTATATGAGAATTTGGCTTATGATAGATTGGAATGGAGAAATAGAATTCATGTAGCCGACCCCAACATAGTTGGGACAAGGCTTTGATGATGATGATGATGATGATGAAACAAATAATCTCGTATTAGAGTAATCATGTTTTCAGTATCTCGTGCAATAGTATGGTCAAAATGGAAAGAATCATAGATATATGGAGAGGAAATAAAATTACAGACATGCGGATCAACAAAATAAGGAAAAGATAAATGGGTTTTTGCTGTCACATGGATCATTAGAAGAAGAAAAACTTATTCATACATTGGTACTTTATGTGAACATCATACCTTATACAGATCTGTTTTGTTCTCTTTTGCGAAACCATAGTATGATGTCTAACGTAAACTTTTAATTTTATCCAAGAGATTAGCCCTTCTACTGTAGGCATTATTTTTTTTTCTCCCTTTGTCTCTGAAAAAGAATTAAGAGATACTAATGGTAACCATTTGAGCCGACGAAATTAGCAATATTGTCCTGTCAAGGTATAATGTGAGTCTAATGGCACACACCTTTAGAAATTAGCAATATTATCCGAGATACTAATGGCACACACCTTTAGAAATTAGAATATGGGTCCTACATTTATAGGATTTATAATGTGAGTCTACCTACCATTCAAAAAAATAATTTTTCTAACTTTTGTGATCGTGACCATGTGACCCACACTTAGGAATTACAAAAGTGAAACCACATTTTTTGTGATTGTGGACACAAGACCCACCTTTAAATATTACAATGTGGTGCCTACTTTTAGAAATTGGAACAAGGAGCCCACATCCATAGGATTTATAATGTGATCCCACCATTATAGAAATTATAATATAGGCCCACCTTTAGAAATTGAAACACGGGGCCCACATTCATAGGATTTATAATGTCGTCCCACCATTATAGGAATTATAATATGGGCCCCACCTTTTGTGACTGTAACCATGTGACCCACCTTTAAAAATTATCAAGTGGAGCTACTTTATTTTAAATTATGAACATTGCCTACCTTTAGGATAAGTGTAAGAGGATTTGCAATCTTTAAATGACATTCTTTAAAAAGCAAGATATAAGTATGAAACAACTGTGCCAGCGAGTTGTTTCTAAAAAAAAAAAATTTTTTTCGTTCCAACTTTCTTATGCTAGCGGGTTAAGATTTTCAATTCTTTCCAGTGAGACCAAAATTCGGAATGGTGATTTACACATACTAAACATGTTTTCCACAACATCATCTCGTGGGAACATGCGAACATCCGAATGGCACGATGCCAAACACACCCTAAGTGCCCTAGTCTTAACTCCACATAAAGCTTTTTAAAACCATGTAACAAAATTCGGTTGAAATCCCAGGAGCCAAAGCGGACAATATCATGTGGATAGTGGGCCCGGGCCTTCACAGAATGGTATCAAAGCCGATGACAACCTCTATTTCCGTTAGGGGAGAGTGAGATCCTACCTGCCTGGGCTTGCATGTATTGTTTATTAGCTTGCTTTCACCCAAGGGGCTTGGACTACACAAAGTCCCACATCGGAAATATCCAAATCCTGACCTTGGCCATATAAGTGCGGCGTAGCCTTTACTCCACATGAGGCCTCTTAAAATCATGCGGCAATGTTGGGTTGAAATCCCATGAGCTAAAGCAGACAATATCATGTGGATAATAGGCTTAGGCCGTCACAAAGTGTGAGACCCCAATCCGCCTAGGTAATCCCTTAGGCAAGACCAGGCCAAGTGATCCTATGAGCCAAGAAAGGGAAATCCACAAAGGTAAGGGTAGAGTGCTTTGATAGCACTGTGAGCTTTGTCCCAGTCCCACATCGGAAATATCCAAGTCCCGACCCTAGGCTTATAAGTCAAACTCCGTCTTACTTCAACATGACGTATTTTAAAGTTGTGCGGTCCCAGATCCCATAAGAACTCCGAATTTAAGTGTGCCCGGACGGGAGCAGTACCAGGATGGGCGACCACCTGGCATGGTTCAAAATAGCTGCTGCTGCGTAGCGTAGCGACTGTATTATCGGCCGTAGCGATTGGGGCTACTACGCTATTTTGAAAATAGCGGCGCTACAAAGTAAAACCTAGTAGAGCCAATCTGGTTTAATTTAAAATATTTTTTTTTTTTCTATTTTTTCTCCTCAATAGTCTTTCCTAAAGGTCTCTCTACGCTTACATGGTTCCAAATTACTGAGAAAATACAAGATTGGCCGCTACACAATATTTGAATTTTTTTGACCACTTAAAAAATTCACACTGTTACGCTGCTACATAGCGTTTTGGCCACTGGCCACTACGCTTGTCGCGACCGCTATTTTAATCCTTGCCGCATGGGAAATCCTAGCGCGCACGTGGGCCAAAGTGGACAATATTATGCTGAGTTGGACGGGGCTGTGACAATAGGTAGCAGAGCCGACGCGGCTCTATTTCCGATGGGAGAGAGTGTGAGACACTATTCCGCATAGGTAATCCCTCGAGGCAAGACCAAGTCAAGTACTCATGTAAGCCAAGGGGAATCCATGGGGGTAAGGGTGGAGTGCTTCGGTAGCATCGTGAGGCTTTATCCAAGTCTCACATCGGAAATATCCAAGTCTCAACCCTGGGCTTACAAGTCAAACATCATCTTAACTCAACATGACGCGTTTTAAAGTTGTGCGGTCCTGAATACCATAAGAACTCCAGAGTTAAGCATGCTCGGGTGGGATCAATACCGGGATGGTTGACCACCTGGAAAGTCCTCGCGTGCGCACGTTGGCCAAACTGGACAATATCATACTGAGTTGGGCGGGGTGTGACACCTTGTCGGGCTAGGGTCGGGCATGGGCCTGTGCTTGGGTTTCTAAAGTCGGGCCAGGCCAAATATCTTAAGGCCCGGCCAAGCCCCTAACACCCCTATTTAGAAGACATTATCTGAAAGGGTGGGAGAAGGTAACATGATTATAATATATCTATTATTGCAAATTAGTTTCTGAAAATCTAGATGCAAAATATTTTGATTGTGCTCACAATCCTTACCTCTTTAAACTAATTTATTTGTTCTAAGAACTAGACATTGTTGTATAGGATCTAACTCAGGAAGATATCCAAAAAGGAGCTTTTTAATAGAAAATGCCCACCCTTCACCCTATACAACTAAAACCTTTTCAAAGACATCAAAGCTATATACATGATGAGATAAACGATTGTGATTCATATTATCATATATATATATATATATATATATATAGTACAATGTTCATATCAGACCCAACGCTGAGTTCTAAATACTTTCATGGTTGTATGGGTAGGCACATGATATTCAAGGTGTAAAGATTTATGTTTTTTTTCATTTTCATAGAAAAGGAAAACTACCAATGTGGTGCCTACGCTTTTTTTATAAAGAAAAAAAAAATCATACATTTATGCATCTAGGGATAAGAAATGTTGTTACACGCAAAAATGTTATGCAAATAGCATATCTAAATTAATGTTATAAAATTTTCAATATATGTAAAACTTTACCAATCTCGATGTACATAAGTAAATTATTTTACATACCTCATGCATAAAAGGAAAACGATTCCTTTAGGAACAAATTTCATAAACAAATCAGTTTTCTTCATCTCCAGTATGCTACTTCTTCAATTTTGAATCTAGGTTTTCCCTAAACTAGGTGGGAGTTGCAATGTCAAACTTACTATCGTAAAATTTAAAAAAAAAAAAAAAAAAAAAAAAAAAAAAAAAAAAAAAAAAAAAAAAACCTTACAACAAGACAGATCTAGGCTGAACCAAGTTGATTTCCATATCTTAAACTTTCTTGTACAACATGTATGCATATGAAAACCCACTAATCATCTATGTTGTCTTTCTTTTTATTCTTTTTTCTTCCTTCTTTGTTAACTAAACTAGCCTCAATTCCTAGTATGTCAACCACTCTAACCAATTACATCATAACATTTGTAATTAGATTACCATAAACTCGTGATAACATTGGCACCCTTCTCTTTTTCATGTGAAAGACAATTGACTGAAGCTGAGGAATCTCACTCAGAGCGCCATTGACTTTGAGTCGGTTTACAACTTCCAATAACCTCCCAGAAACCAAAATCTTAAAGTTGGGCGCGCCCATCATTGTCCTCATTTTGGAAAAGTTTCCACCTTCAATGGCTTTGTGAGAATATCATCGTGTTCTTCAAAGCTGCAAAACTTTAGAAGAATATCCCTATCCTTCTTCACTAGATCATGAATGAAATGGACCTTGGTTTTGGTAGGCTTGCTTTGCCTACAAAACAATAGATGTTATAATGTTGTGATCATTGACCCATGATCGGACAATTTCTTCGACAGACCTTTCCCTTTGACATGTAACTCACTAAGCATCGATGCTTAGGCAAACTGTCTCACATGTCATGTAGGTTGTTGCAAATTGCAATATACTAAACTTCTACTATGAACAAACTGCTTCTTAGTCATCTAAGAAGCACTTGAGCTGAAATGAAACACATAACCCGATTTGCTCTTAAAGGTGTCAACATCACATTCCCTGTCACCAACTGCATGGCCATGGCCACAGAAAATACTATCGTCCCAAGTGCCTTCGTCGTACCTCAGAACGTGTTTCTCTGCCTGCAAGACCGACCGGCAACAAGTCCATACACTGGCATTTAGAGTACCAACTAAATAGACAAAATCAAGGACAATATAAGTCAAATATCTTTACTTTCCAGTTCCACTATCATGTTAAAGTAACAGGAATCTACTAGCTCATCGCTGCGTTGCTTGGTCAATTGTACTTTATTTTTCAAATGGAGATAACAATCAGCTTGCAAGAATATACCTTGAACCATTTCAAAATATCCCAGACCTTTCTATTCTTCTTTCTTTTTTCCTATTTTTGAAATAATTATGCCTTCACTTGTTTGTGCAACTTAAATGCCAAGAAAGTATGACACCAATTCCATGTTTGTCATCTTAAACTGATTAGTCATAGCCTCCCTAAATTTGTTAAATATCTTTTTGCATCATGTAAATATCAAATCATCCACATAAATGGTGCAAACCGGATGGCTTGAAGCTAAGCCAATACTCGGGGTTAGCAAGTGTAGAAATCCATAACAAATTGGATAGGATGGTAAGTAGTTTCTAAAGAGAAACACAAATCATGAATATTTCATTAACAAAAGATAACAACAAAAGTGGCTCATCCACTTACATACCGACACAATTACTAACATGAAACTTTCTAGGCAACACTTAAGACTTCCAAAACTATTAATTTACCATGAGAGTCCCTAGCTATACAACTCAAACACTTTCAAGACTAGAGATTAATGCAATTCTTAGTCTTCCAAAACTAGTAATTAATGTAACTCCTATAATTTTGAGACTAGTGAATATACTTTTAACTCATTGAACTCAAACAAAATTGGACTAAAATGCCCTTATGCTTAGTGGGCTGACAAATAAACTCAAAAACCAAAAGTCAACTATGGACTTGGGCCCATTTGCTCCTGCATCAGACTCCTCTGCTTGGGAAAGACTCATCCTCGAGTCGACATCAACTACTCATTGCTTTCCCTTCATTCCCATTGCAACTCATCATGAATTTCTCGGCTTTCTAGATGCACCCCTGGAAACCTTGTGAAGCATTTCCAACTTCGAACCTGTCTTCGAATGGTATACTTGCAAAAATTGTATAGCACATCCATCCAATTTGCCCCACCATGTTTTGATCCATGATCAAAGCTGTCAATCTCATCATATCGATTTCCATTTAAGGAAATAAGAAAGTTTAGCTCGATGCTCTTTGGTAGGGCTGCACAAAAATGACCGTAACCCGCCAACCCGCACGCCCCGCTCCACCCCGCCCCGCTACAAGTGGATATAAGTCAAAACCGCCTTTAGGCAGGCGGGGCGGTTTTAATCCGTACTAATGAGCGGGCGGTTACGGTTTGACATTTCAGTAGGCGGTTTCAAACCGCTCCGCCCGCTCATTATTAGAAAAAAAAAAAAAAAAGAGCAACTCCTCATGATTCTAGTGCAACTCCAATACAAGTCTAGATTATATTGTATGACAGTTTGACGACCTTACAATTTTATCACTAAACTAAACATTGATGTTTATTATCTTTTATCAATTATTATTCTAACTATGGTTTTTTTTTTTTTTGTTGCAGGATTGCTTCAAATTATATATCGATCTTTACAAACTTGAAGTTTAGATTTTGAATTTATTTTAGCATTTGGACATTGAATTTTGAAATTTTGAGGTTTATTTATTGAAATTTAGACATTGAGTTTTCGAATTTAGATGTTTCTTTATTAGATTTTTGACTTTTGGACGTTAGATTATATAAGTGATTGTATTTTTTAATTTTGGTGATGCCTTTGGACTTTAATTTTACATTGATATACTTAGTTGAAAATTTTGTTTATTACTGATTATTGACTTTTATTATAAATTATGTTTAATTTTTATTCTTTATGTTAAGTACTCTGAAACTTTAGTTACAGTCTATTAAAAATAAAAAAAATAAAAAAGAGAGAGATAGGTACAAATACCAAACCGCCCAACATACCGCCTAAGTCGCCCGCTAAAAAAACCGCCCAAACCGCCTATACTTTGGGCAGTTACAGTTTCTACTTTTTAGAAACCGCCATAAAACAAAACCGCCTAAACCGCCCGCCGTACACCCCTACTATTTGGTTTTGAAATAGGAACATTGAGGCAAGAGTGGTCATTGGTATATACATAGAACGTTGATTTACCAGCATCACCAATGCAATACCCAGCTAATGTCGATGTATCAACATAATCTCCATCTTGATGTACCCCAAAAACCAGGTGATCATGACATCATCATCTTGATATACATCAATGATCGGGCAATCAATATAACTTCATTAGCAAGTCTCTTAACAATTACACTAGACCTCACTCTTTTTTTTGTCCGTCAAGTGATCTATCATCCAGACTTACATTAAGTTGTACTAGACCTCACTCTTTCATTCATATCACAGCGCAATCTTTCATCCGGGTGTTGATCATTAACAGATGGATCAAATTCATCATCTAGATAAATGCCAAAAATTGAACAATTTGACCAATCACCATAATTTTAAGGAAGTTGTAATGCCCAACCCAAATTGTCTTCATGTATTTCTTTAACCAATAAAGAAGTGCCTCGAGAAGTAAAAAGGTGCTCAAATGGACAAGAGATGAGAGCCTTTTTCCTTAGAAAGAAGCCATCAAAGTTGAAGACTGCAAACTCAGATCGCAAGTCATGTGGTAGTTGCCAATATTAGCGATGTGATAATCATATGAGTGCGACAGATACGGCTACCATTCATATGGCCAAGGGATTTGGAAACTGATGGAACCACCACCAGTTTATCCTGACCATGGAGGACAACAACAGCCACCCTATGCTTATCCATTTTATTTTATTTTTTGAAAGGTACCCTATGCTTATCCATTGAATTATAAATTTATAACACTGCAGCAAGAAAAAGTAGGAGGAGGCCCCTTCACTTTTCATTTCAATATGGTATGAAAGAGGATGACCATGACAATATTCAGCCAAGCCAGCTTTCAAGATTGGACATCTGACTCAAGTAGTATCTTTGTTTCAATAGAATTGTAATAGTTTATCTTTTGATCCATTGACTACCTGATTGATTATTTGATTATTGAATGATGAGTGATAGATTCAATTAAATATTGATTATCTAAAAGGAATTAAGTTGTGTAAATGTTTATGCTTCCACTTTCTATCCTACTTAGTATTTTTAGTGGGTTAAATCTTAAAATTTGACTGATTGATCGCCTATCTATCTCTACTTCAACCCTAATTATTGACTAAAACACCAAGATGAGGGAGAAATGGAATTATAGAATCTTGTATACATGTCCACAACAAAAACATAATTGAATTTCTAAACATATATTGAAATCGTAAGATTCAGAGAATTCCAGTTATGGCATTATTTTCTATTTTTCCAGCTATTGTCCTCTTTCTTTTGAACTTGAATGTGAATATGGTGTTTTGTGGGGGGGGGTTGGTGAATGGGGGTTGTGGTTTGTTGAGCAGAATGCATCAGCAAGATTCAAAATCAAATAAAAGCTAGGCATGCCACATGGGCAGTAATTAAATTCTTGTCACAATTTAACAAATTCAAAAAAATGCACCAATTGAACCTCAAATCAACGATTAACAATTCAAATCAACATTGTAAGGGCTAAACTGTGATGTGTGCCACAATTTGCTAAATATATCAAATTATCAACCAACCTACTATAGAACTAGCACGCATGCATACTTTGCATGTATCTTAAGGACTTCAAGACTACAGTAAGAGGAAGGAGAAGGAGAGTGGGGAAATAAATAGGATATGAACAAAGGAGTCAAAAAAAAAAAAAAAATTTAAATTAGTATTTGAGCATCAAGCTGGGTACTCCAGCTTTTTTAATGATCCAAGTACTCTATCTATACATATGTCATTCTAAATACAATGATATATGTACAGTAGAAAAAAATTGAAAGCAAATCCTCCATATATCTAGTATTCATCAATGCACCTATTTTTGAACACTCATATAAACATAAACACACGAGCAACAAAAACGTGGATGAGTACCATCTACATGAGCATGAGCAATACCATTGCAATTTTCAAATAAGATAACACAAAAAAAAAAAAAAAAGGCCTCTATATTGGAAACGGCAAAAAGGAAAAAGAAATGGTAGTTTACTAACATACGTGCAATAAAGAATCAGATAATGAAATCATAATAAACTTAAGAAAGAGTTAAAATAAAATACCTTGGCTGACAATTCTAAAGATTTGAGATAAAGCTCATTGCCTGGATCCTGTAAAAGAAAAGGCAGTCTAATTTCATTTACATATATAAACATTGCAAGGTGCATGATGACATAATGCAAGAAAACAACAAATTAATAATGAAGACACAAAGCATCAAGTCTAAAATGAGATTACCTCATCTAACGCTTGCTGGAAATATTGAGATGCCTTCTTAAAAAGAACTTCTGCTAGATCAAAATCAGGAATAGTAAATGCCTGTGAAGTGAGCGCATTTCCCAGGCACCAAAGAGTGTCATGCTTCTTGGGGTTAATTGTCAATGCTTCCTCCAACTTTGAAATAGCATCTACAAAATGGTTACTGTTATTCCTATTACAAAAATCTTGAGAGAATTGTACAAGCTGGAAACAAAAATATGTTCAATAAAAAAAAGTAAAATATGTTTAAGAAACAAAGTAAATGAAAAGGATGAAAATCATACTAATATGATGGCAATAAAAAATTCCGATTATTATTATTCAAAAAAATAATAGCCAAGTTAGACACTATTGAGAGAAATTATAACTAGCATTAGTGAGGGTTAGCCTTATAAATTATTGCTTGAATGAATAAAATTACATAAGTATCCCAAGAACAAATAAAAATGACCAATGCGTACACAACATGGTCTACACAAACAAGCTACTAGAACTCAACTCATTCTTCCAACGCTCCCCCTAAGGTAGAGAACAAATATCAACCATGCCCTGCCTGTCTAATATATTGATATTTGCCTCTCAGCCGAAGCAGAGTTATGTACTGACTCTTTGACTTCACAATCAGAGTGGAGATGAAACCAAGGTTTTAAATCCCGGTGGTGCTCTTTATGCCAGTCAGGACAAAAACAAATTCGTGTTGCCCATGCAAGAATAATAGAACTTTTTTTTTTTTTTCCGAAAACAATACCTATATCTTTGGTTTTGGGACAGATTACATGACACACAGTGGAGATGATTCTAATCGCCTCCCCTAGGTGAAGACTTCAAAGCATACCTGCAGCAGTTTGAAGACAAAGTGTAACTCTGAGGCCTCATCCTACATCAGTATGGTAACAAAGCAGGTAACCTTGTTGAGGATTGCTCTTACGATATCAACTTGTTCTTACAGTTCAAATCAGCACCTTCTCTTTCTTCCTCTCCCTTCAATTTTTCCTTCATTTACAAATTCAAAAGCCCTCATCCATGGCCAAAATACTACTGAAATTTCTGCAGAGATCCAGCCATTAAATCCCATTCAAAATTCCTTAACTATAAACTGTTTATTCAGCAAAAACTCCATGATCATCAGCTATAATTCAGAGCTCAGCAAGAATATCTCAGCCAATTCAACCTTGCTTACCTGGAGTCCTGCAATCCGAAGCCTTCCCAAATTCTGCTCTAATTCAGTCATAGAAAATGTGCCCACTCCGTTTTAGGTATCTTTCCTAACCTATGCCTTTTTTACTCCCATCCAACTAGCCCTTAATCCAACCACATCGACAGGCGATAGCATTTTAGTGTTAAATTGGCCCAAATGAAGGCACACCCAACAACCCAAAACATAAGCACAACCTATCCCAGTTTTAAGGGTTTTAATCCTTTAAGTTTGAATCCAACCAGTTCCAAGGACAATCAGTCCCAAATTCAACATCCACACCACCCTTGATATAGACAATCACAAGTTTACAACAGCTGTATCAATCCCCAGAACAAGTCCTGAAACCCATAAACAGACCCTGTTACAGCCCTCAACTCTTAACCAGCCCATTAAAACACCCAGCAAAGTCCCCATTACTACTTACAACCCTCAACTTAGCAGCTTACAGCATTGTAGAAGTACCAAACTCAGCCTGTAACTATAGCCGAAAAGCCACACTATCCCAAATTAACCCTTAATCAATCCCTCAAACATTCCCTTAGCAGGTGGAAATCCAGTCCTAAAAGAGTAAAAAACAGTTGGCTTTTTGCCCGTTTGACAAGGCTAAAAACATCATGTTATGGAACACGGTACTTTTAAAATGTTATGGCTCAAAAAACTGTTAAGAATTGGATGTTACTGTCCATCTTCCAATGACACTAAGTGTGATAATGTGGCTGCGATTCACATATACTTCCAATCATCAATACTACGAATGTAGTAAACATACAGAAGTTGATTGTCTTCATTAGGGAGAGGGTCCATCTTCCAATGGACAACAACCCTGCCTTGTGATAACAAAGCTGCATCATGTATACTTCATTTTTGCACTGATCATGTGGCCTATCAAACATGTAGAAGTTAGTTGTTACTTCATTAGTGAAAGGAATGCAAATTACAGACAAATAGATCACTTTGCGATGAACAAGTCTTCTTCTAATTAATTTGCATACTTGTGCCTTTTAATCATTTCTTTTTTTATAGCACTCATGCAGTATCATACATTCGGTGAGAGGTGCTCTTTGATAAGAACAGAAGTAAAAAAAATTAGACCATGGTTCTTTCATTCAGTATAAAAGGCAAATAAATTTTAAGGCATTGCTTACATAGACTTGGAACAAGAAAAGCTTGCAATGGTGAGGGGACATGTGGTGTCCAATACTCAACTATGAAAAGGGAAATGACCAAAGCCAAGTTAAGGGAACAATGATAAAAGAGCCTGTTCTTATCATTTTTGGGGTTCTGGAGGGGATAGGGGACCCTAATAGGAACTAAATTTATGGCCATGTTCAAAATGCATTTGTTGGCCCTTTATTTGCACAAAGTGATTCAGCGTACAAAGTGATTCAGCGATCCCATTATCATGAAAAAATTTCATTTATAATGAATGACAGGATAGAGCTCTTGGCTAACATAAAGGTGGTTTTAGGCATGTTCGGAGAAGCTAAGTAGAGAGGTGGATTCCCTTCCCATGTTGTCTTAGGAGTCGAGAACTATTTTGGGAATCCAAAAGTATCATTGTCAAAATCAAAAGATTTGAGGTACAAATCCTATAATTTGTACTAGGGAAAAAAGATTCATATCTACTCAACGCACCCTATTTATAGGTAAATATTAGAATTCAGATGTGAATCACAGCAATGACCAAATGGCTTTCTTTGTAATCTCTTATTTTACCTTTTAGGTATTTTTCTATTTTTAAGAGGTTATTTAGTAAGTTAAGAAACCTCGTAAGACAAGATTTTGTGGGATTTTAGGGAAGTTTGAAATGGAAAAGAAGAATAGCCATGTAACTGGAGCATTCGACTGTAGGCATGAATTTTTCCTTTCATTCTCGTTTTTTTTTTTTTTTTTCCTCTTTCGGGTTTTAATAAACCAACTTTTTTTTTTTTTTTTTACTTCCAATGACACATCCTAACCAAGTAACATTGATAATTTGGATTTTCCAGTTTAACAAGAGCAAAAGCATTGCATTTGGTTTATTAACCCTAGTTATGTTGATATCTTAAACATGTTCAACTGGCCATAGATATACCATATATGATATATTGTTACGAGTCAATGTTCTTTATATGATTGAATCAAAATTCAAAGCCTTGTATTGTAATGATGCCACAATGGGTTGGAAAGTAGATGGATTATAAATAGTAATATTTTTTCAAAGTTTTTTTGTTTAAATCTCTATGTGATTTAGCAATTGGTCTAGCAACTATTAAAAAATAAATAATAAAAAAAAAGAGCAAGAAATTGATGATACCTTGTAACATCTTTACTGACTCAGCGCCTCCTTGAAACTGCGATAACTCAATAAGTGATCCTCCCCACCTTGTGAGATTCTAGTAGTCATAAAAAATCAATTAAACATCTCAAAGCAGGAAAATGAAGAAACAAACACTTGCACTGACTGAAATGAAACCATTAAACCAAAAAACATCACTCAGAACATAATAAATGCTCCCACTTCTCATCCATGTCGCGTAAACAAGAACACAATCAAGATCCCAAAATCAATGGGCATGGGCTGAAAATGGTTGTTTGGCAACATCTAATCACGAGGGATTTTGGTCATACAATCACACATTCATCAACAATGAGACCCACTACTTGAATAGTGGTTTGTGGATGAGTTCCCTCAAGGTCTTACTTTGTGTAAGACTCACATGGAACCATAGCCCGTTTCTAAATGTTAGGGTTTGAAACTCTCTCTGTCATGTTCTGCATTTGATGTGGTGAATGTTAGGGTTTCAAAGATTTTATGAAAGACTAGAGTGATTGAAACAAGCATAGAAAAAAAAGGATATATGTAGATACATAAGTAGAAAGAGAGAGCAGAGAGATAAGAGGGGTTTACGTCTGCGTCGAGAGGGTTTCTAGCGTAGTGGGTTTCGGCGGTTATGCGAGCATGCTCGAAGAAAAGAATGCGATCGAGGTCGGTCTGAGGCATTTCCATGGCTGCACAACGAAGGAGGAGACAGAGATGATCAGATGCGACCGATTTCTAAATGATGCTACTCGCGCGCTGGCAGAAAGAGAATAAAAGCAGTGATTTTGGTTAAAAGGGGAGGAAGAACCTGGGGAAGAGGGTTAGTGAGTGTAGAGCAAATGTGCAATCCTATGACCTAGGATGTATGGGCCTACCAACCATTCCAGTGGGGTCCCTGTCATCTAAGACTCTTATTAATATTATTTGCAATAATTGCGTTTCTAGTCAAATTCTCAATTTCATAAATTCAGAGGAAGTCCCATGCATCCCTAGATCGTGAGTTGATATTAAGAAGAGGAGAAATTTTAAAAATTATTATATTTTTTCCCCAAATTTTATCAAAAAAAAAAAAAAATCCCCACTCATTTCTTTCTCTCTTTTTTTAGATAGGCGATGTTACTGCTCACCATGTCGTAAGCTACAATATCGCCGTTCATTAAAAATAATAATAAAGAAAATGAGTGCTGATATCCCCACTCACTGCAGTTTTTTTTTTTTTTTTTTTTTTTTTTTTTTTCAATATTGAAATCTAAGGGTGTTTTTGTCTTCATCAAGTCTAAGGGGATTTTTTAGAGTTGTTAATGTCACAATCCAGGCTTCTCTTTCCACATCCCTTTTCTTATGACCAATATATCCCTTGTATGAAATTACCTAAAATGATATCTATCAAAATTCTCTCTCCCTAACCTCTTTCTACAGTCACCTAAGCCTACCCCAACCACCCAGTCCAATCACCACCGTCTCCTCCAACATCACTGCCGAAGGGGAGAGGAATAGGAAAGGGAGAGAGGGTGGGGGGCAAGGCAGAGGGTAGCAAGTAAGAGAGGGAGAGAGGGAGAAGGAGAGGGAGATAGGGATGGGTGAAGGAAGGGAGAGGGCGGCAGGCGATGGAAGGGAGAGGGAGAGGGAGAGGGAAGGCAGGGATTGAGGTGATAATTTGTTGAGCAAATGAGTGTTAAATTCGTCATTCTCGTCTTCGAGAATGATAAAAACCGGTTGGGATTTAGATCCATTTGGAATTTGACTAGCTTATTTGAGTGTGAATATGATAGGAGAGATTGAGGTAAATGGTATTAGTAACAAGGAAAAAATGATGCATCCTAGTGCAGTGCAAGATCCTACACTGCAAATTTCATGAGTGTCAATTTTTTCTTTCCTCTTACCTGTAATGTCATCACCAAAATCTAGCAAAAGTATTTTTTTAATAGTAAGTCTAGCAAAAGTTTAGCCCCACCCAAGCTAGAATTTTAGGTCACCACTGCCCGATCTTCATTCAATAAATATAGATTATTTAAATATTATGAAAATCAATTTTGGGATTATATTCTTTCCTCTCTTTTTTCCCTTCTTTTAATTGAGAGATCTTCCATGATTAATCATTTATTCTTTTCTTTGGAATCTTTCTTGGTTATCTTTAAGTGTTGGTTTTTTTTAGTGATGGTTCTTTCGAAAACACTAATCTTTCAAAAAAAAAAAAAAAAAACACAGCACTTCATTTTGCATTCCTTTTTTCATGGTCCATTAATATTTATTTCTATTTTGTATAATATTTTGTAAAAGATACATAGATAAATATTAATAGACCATAAAAAATTGTATTCTTTTTTTCCCTATTTCACTCATTGAGAGATCTTTCATGTATAGGCATGTCTTTTAAAAAATAAAAAATAAAAAAATCTTTCATGTAATAGGCAAGTCTTTTTAAAAAAGAAAATTTAAAAATAGCCCATACTGGTCTCAAGATCTTTCATGTATAGGCATGTCTTTTTAAAAAAGAAATTTTAAAAATGGCCCATGCAGGTCTCGAACCTGCGACCTTCGCGTTATTAGCACGACGCTCTAACCAACTGAGCTAATGGGCCGATTGATTACTTTTTTACTAACTATTATTAAAAATACCTAAGCCTTTTCGGCTCTTACCTTTTGTTTTATTATATCTCACTTTATCAAAGACGACTGATGAATTGCTCAAGATGGAGATGCAGATGAAACCCCTATTTCTTAAGATATGATGTCTCCTCTTGGAACTCTCAGCTTTACTCTAATTTTAGCTCCTAAAGGAAAATATTGCTTACAACCAGTTTGTTTACATGGAATTGTATTTGATGTAAGAGTTTACAGTTCAGATCTATGTAGATATGTGACATATCATGCTATTGATTTTCTAGACCGATTTGATTGAACAAAGGGTCCCAAGATTCAAGCTAATCGAAGATCAATTAATAAAACAAAAGGACTAAAATTAGATTGCATGCCGAGTAGATCCAACTAAATTGTTAAATAATGTAAATTAAATACACCCTTAATGATCCCCTTGGATCATCTAATCAAACCTATCCAACCCTAAGTATGAGTAATATAGTACACCAATAATGAGTTGAACATTGTCTAGCTTGGGTCCACAAGATCATGACCAGAACCAGGCTCATTCCACCCAAAACCCAGCCCATAATGGATAAGTAGGTCTACACCACCAAAATGTGAAGCTATTATTAATATGAACCCTAAGATCTTGAACATCATGATAATCACGTGTAGGATTTAATCTTAAATAAATAGAAGAGTACCTCCAGCCATCCTGATGCAGAGAGGTTTCCGATCCTGCTATCTGGTGCTGATTGATATTGAGATCCGTCGAAGAAGAGACTAGGTGGATGATTCCGGTATCTCTCTCCTTGCCTATAAACCCTTAATGTGTTGAGTTTTGTGTGTAGCCTTTGTGATGGACAAAAGGCTTTATTTATAGGTGGAGAGAGGACCAAATTTCCAATTTAGGGTTTCCTTAAACTTAATCTCAATCGTCCATCAAGGTAGAGATAAATATGGAATATCTCATTGAGAAACCTATTTTAAATAGCATATATCCTATGAAAACAGAATTCCTATAATGACCACAATTCGGGAAAGGTAAGGACTTGTGGTCCAAGTAATAGACTTAAAAGTAATTTCCTTACAGTCTCCCACTTGGTCAATAGGAAGAACCATTAATGTTTTCATTCTTAGGAATCATAAGGCGCGCATTATATGCTAAACACTGCTTTAGTCGGTTATCATAATTGTCTTAGCTAATTCGGTTGTCTATGTGAGTCATGGCATGTACATATTATTTTGCAACATGCTTATTTCCATGTACTACGTCATCTACAACCTTCATAACTAGACCATAATGGGAGATATACGTAATGGTCCCATAATGTCTGTGTTTAAAGACTGTATCTGTTTATTATTCATCCAAACATAAATATGTACACAATGGAAAAACAGAAATAGCAGATGTAGAGTTGCATTAAGAGCTCAATAAATGTCAAATACAAGTACATAAATAAAAGGCAGAAAATGATAATTAAGAACTATCTTCAAGACCCATGCTTTGAGCATGTCCTTGAAAGGTCTTTGGAGGTAGTCCTTTCGTGAATATGTCTGCGACCATAAAATCTGTACGTATGGACTCAATGACAAATTTCTGTAATCTAACATCTTGCTTCAGTGATAGATATTTAAGGTCTATGTGTTTGGCTCCCTTAGATATCCTGTCATGCTTGGAGAAGAAGGTTGCAGCGTCATTGTCACAGTAAAGAGTTAATGGCTTAGAGATGAAACTCAAAGCTCCAAACTGAGAGATAAAATTACGCAACCATGTTCCCTGAATTGCAGCCTTATAACATGCCACATATTCAGCTATCATGGTGGATGTATAAAGCAACTCGGATTTCTGGCTTTTCCATGATATCGCACCTCCACATAAGAGATACACATAGCCAAAAGTGCAAAGTCTCGTGTCAGGACATCCAGCAAAATCTGAATCCGAATAACCAGTCACCTGTAGGTGACTTGATTTTCTGTAGGTGAGCATACAATTCCTTGTTCCTTTGAGGTATCTCAGTACTTTCTTTACAGCTTTCCAATAAGCGATTCCTGGGTTACTTTGAAATCTATCCAGCATGCCAACAGCATGACTAATGTCAGGTCTAGTACAGACCTGTGCATACATCAAACTCCCTACAAGAGAAGCATAAGGATATTTTTCCATTTCTTTACGTTCCAAGTCGTTCTGTGGACACTGCGTAAGATCAAGCTTATCTCCTTTATGCAGTGGAACAGGACTAGAGGAACAGGTCATCATGCCAAATTTCTCTAGAACTTTGTCAATATATGCTGTCTGAGACAATCCCAAGATACCAAGTGACCTGTCACGGAATATTTCTATTCCTATCACATAGGAAGCCTCACCCATATCTTTCCATATCAAAGTTCTTAAAGAGATAATCCTTAGTTTTATGTAAGAGACCAATGTCGCTATTAGCCAGTAATATGTCATCAACATACAGAACCAAAAATATGAACTTACTCCCACTGATCTTGAGGTATATGCAAGGGTCAACTATGTTTTCTTTGAAATCGAAATCAGTAATGATTTCATGAAATTTTAGGTACCATTGCCTCGAAGCTTGTTTCAGTCCATATATTGATTTCTTAAGTTTACAGACCATGTCTTCCTGATCTTCAATTATGAAGCCTTCAGGTTGACACATGTAGACTTCTTCTTCTAAGTCTCCATTAAGAAAGGCAGTTTTCACATCCATTTGATGTAACTCGAGGTCATAGTGAGCTACTAATGCCATGACAATTCTAAGAGAATCCTTCCTGGACACAGGGGAAAAAGTCTCAGTATAATCGATGCCTTCTTTCTGATTAAAACCTTTGGCAACAAGTCTGGCTTTATGTCGTTCAATATTGCCCTTGCAGTCGCGTTTGGTCTTGAAGACCCATTTACAACCAACTGGTTTGTGCCCTGGAGGCAATTGAACAACTTCCCATACTTGATTTTCATCCATAGATTTCAATTCATCCTTCATGGCATCAATCCATTTACTAGAATTAACATCCTTAATGGCTTGTTTATAAGAAACCGGGTCTTTAATTGTCCATTCTTCAGATTCTATTTGGTAAAGTATGTAATCATTGGAAATAGCTGATCTCTTTTGTCTTTGAGACCTTCTTAATGCTGGTTCCTCTGGTGCTTCATCCATATGTTCATTGGCGACAATCTCATTATGGAGTTGTTGATCATTTATTGGATTTGCTGCATTGTTAAATGGTTCAACAACAACAGGATTTCCAACATCTTTCGGAATAGAGGGTAAAGGGATAGGTACCCTGATTTCCTGAATGATCACATCTTGAGATTTATTACTCCCACTGATTTCGCCATTCTCAAAGAATCTGGCATTGCCGGTTTCAACAATTCTCGTACTATGGTTAGGGCAGTAAAACCTAAATCCTTTGGACTTTTCTGGGTAACCTATAAAGTAACCACCGATCGTTTTAAGGTCCAATTTCTTTTCATGTGGATTGTAGACTCTAGCCTCAGCTGGGCAACCCCAAATTTGGAGATGTCTTAAACTAGGTTTCCATCCTTTCCACAATTCAAATGGTGTTTTTGGAACTGCCTTACTAGGAACCCTGTTCAAGATATAAACAGCTGTGCGTAGAGCATCCATCCATAAGGATATAGGTAAGTTAGCATGACTCATCATGGATCTAACCATTTCCATATATGTACGATTTCGCCTTTCAGCTACACCATTCTGCCATGGAGAACCAGGCGTTGTGTATTGGGCAACAATTCCAAGCTTTTGGAGAAGTTTTGCAAAAGGTCCAGGATGTTGTCCTGTTTCGTCATACCTTCCATAAAACTCACCACCTCTATCAGACCTTATGATTTTCACTTTTTTGTCTAGTTGTCTTTCGACTTCAGTAATGAACACTTGTACAGCATTCACAGACTGAGATTTGTCATGCAACAAGTATAAATAACAGTAACGTGAGTAATCATCAATAAAGGTAATGAAGTACTTTTCTCCCCCAAAGGTTGGAACATCAAAGGGTCCGCAAATGTCTGTATGAATTATTTCAAGAAGCTGAGTACTTCTTGTGGCTCCTTTCTTTGTGTGTTGTGTTGTTTTGCCTTTAATACAATCCACACACACTTTAATATTAGTAAAATCTAGATCCGGAAGGACACCATCTTTTACTAATCGTTTGATTCTTTCACTGGATATGTGACCCAGTCTTTTATGCCACAAGAAATAAGAGTCATTTTTAGATGACTTTCGTTTTGTTTCCTTAGAATATAGGGTAAGATGAGTTTCAGCAAATTGACTATAAAGATGAAATTTATATAGCCCATCAATCAAAATTCCAGAACCAATGCGACTAGAATTTTTAATTAAACTGAAATTACCATTTCCTACTTCAAACAAGTAACCAACTTTATCAAGTGCGCTTACAGAAACCAAATTACGGGAAATAGACGGAACATAAAGAGTTTGACATAAGTCTAATTGATAACCGCTATCTAAAACAAGACGAAAAGTTCCAATAGCTTCAACCGGAGCTTTGTCTTTGTTGCCCATAAAAAGGAAGTTCTCACTTGGGTTTATGATTTGGATCGTAAGGAATCCCTGCATTGTATTGGAAACATGAACATTAGCACCAGTGTCAATCCACCAAGTATTAGAAGAAGCATGAGTAAGATTTGATTCGAAATAACTTACGAAACCCATAGGGTTACCTTTCTTTTCGAACCATTCTTTACGTTTAATGCAGTCTGCCTGAAAATGTCCAGGTTTCTTGCAAAATTTGCATACGTTTTCCTTCTTTTTCTTCTTGGGGTGCTGACCAGCCTCATTAGATCTGGGTGGTGCCCTTTTCTAGCCTGAATTATACTTTTTCCCAGTTTTGTGTCCAGCTCCTTGAACGAGATGAGCTAATTTAATACCTTGTTGATTCAGCCTAGCCTCCTCTTGAACCAGTTTGTTAGCCAATTCATTCACTGTCCACTTGTCCGTAATAGTGTTGTAGTGAATTTGGAAAGGCCCGTACTGAGGAGGTAAACTATTTAGGTTAAATTGGACGAGAAAAGCCTCATCCACTGATAGTCCCAAATTCTTTAGTTTAGCTGCAAGGTTGGTCATCTCAATGACATGCTCATGCATTGAGCAAGTGCCATCAAACTTCATGGTTGTAAGATCTGCCATTAGTTTCCCAGCAAGGGATTTGTCTGCAGTCTTAAACCTATCTTCAATGGCCTTCATATAGTCCTTAGCATTCTCAGGTTTAGGAAGGGATGTTTTGATGTTGGTGGCAATAGTCATTCGCAAAAACATAGTGCTTAGTCTGTCAGACTTCTCCCAAGCATTAAAGAGGTTCTTTTCTTCAGGGGTACTTGTGTCAGTGAGCGGAGCTGGCTTATCTTTAAGAAGAGCCATATCCAGTTCAAGTACCCCTAATGTGAACTCAACTTGCTCTTTCCATTCTGAAAAGTTGGTTCCATTGAGCTTAGTGACAGATGTAGCATGCGAATTCAGAGTAGTGGGTACAATAACTGTAATAGAGAGACAACAATAAGGCTTTAATTAAAATAAGACAACACATGCATAATATATGAATATATACGACATAGAATATATATAGGTGCTCCTGTGGGTAGTCACCATAATTTTTACACATTATATCATTTAAGGTTGTCATATTCAAAGTGGTGTTAATGAGTGGTGTTACTTTTAATTATGAACAAACACTTTTTAATTATTGTTCGAACGTATGAATATAATCTGCCTGTGGGCGACTAAAAGCTGCATGCGCTTGAACAACATCATGATGGTACTATTAGGGCCAAAATTCAGTGTTTCATTGGTAGGGTCACGGAGTGAGACCTAACTCTAAACGTACAACTTTCATGATCAAAAAAGGCTTAATATGAATATAAACATTATATATTGCATGCATTCATGATAGATCATTCGTTATATGAAAGATACTGATAAAGAAGGCCGAGCCTCGGAGGGCTGTCTCTCCGGGACGCCTGTTTTAGGCGGGGTTCGGGGCGGCAGCCCCGAAATTTTTTTTTTTTAGAAAGATGTGGATAAAAAAAAAAAAAAAAAAGGTAGGATTCGCCGCTGGCCGATCGATCGGACTGCAGGTCCGATCGATCGGACTGTCACTTAACTGAGACAGTTTCCTGGCCGATCGATCGGGCTTCAGGTCCGATCGATCGGACTGACTTTCACGCAGGAGTTTTATGCAGCAATATTAATAATAATAATAAAATATTAAAACTTTAAATAAATCATGATCAAACAGTCGTGGTAAAATTAAAATTGCGGAATAACATAAATCTGAACTATTCATGCAGGCCATAGTAGTTGGATCAATAAATTGCTTAAAACAAGGTCAGAAACGGATCTATATTTGCCGATTATGGCGATGCAAAGTTATCCTAATTAATGGACGATCATGTGTTCTAAAACCTGGTCTCTGATACCACATGTGAAGCTATTATTAATATGAACCCTAAGATCTTGAACATCATGATAATCACTTGTAGGATTTAATCTTAAATAAATAAAAGAGTACCTCCAGCCATCCTGATGCAGAGAGGTTTCCGATCCTGCTATCTGGTGCTGATTGATATTGAGATCCATCGAAGAAGAGACTGGGTGGATGATTCCGGTATCTCTCTCCTTGCCTATAAACCCTTAATGTGTTGAGTTTTGTGTGTAGCCTTTGTGATGGACAAAAGGCTTTATTTATAGGTGGAGAGAGGACCGAATTTCCAATTTAGGGTTTCCTTAAACTTAATCTCAACCGTCCATCAAGGTAGAGATAAATATGGGATATCTCATTGAGAAACCTATTTTGAATAGCATATATCCTATGAAAACAGAATTCCTATAATGACCACAATTCGGGAAAGGTAAGGACTTGTGGTCCAAGTAATAGACCTAAAAGTAATTTCCTTACACAAAACACTCATGCGCCTGGTCCCACCAGTCACAAACGTGGGGATTGCAGTCCCCACTATATGGAACGTCAAATATGACTTAAAGCAACAAGTTCTTCCAATGCAAAAACAGTAATTCCTAGTATTTCAGTTTCTTTTCTTACTTGAGTCTTATTTGAAGTAGGAACGGGTATCTTAATATTTGGAAGTTATCAACAAAATAGTGTGTAAGTGGCACAACACAAAAAGGTAGCAAAGGGGGCCTATGAATCTCTTAAGAAATACATGCAAGTATGTTAAGTAGCCACAGTTCTCACCTAGGGGGTTCAAATCTTGAGTACGCCATCTCTTTTCGCGGGCTGTACAAGCAACTCTTCAATGGCTTCCTTCTATTTCTTTCCTGGTCGAATATAGTAGGACTCTATTCTTAATTTTCATCATTCCTTAAAATTTTGATGGATGGCGAGGATTAGGTTTGAAAGAGATTTACAATATCATTGTATATGTGGTTATCAACTTATGCTTGTTGTCTTTCATATTTTATTCAATAAAAGTGGCTTGTTTCACTTTATCATCATCTTCTCCATTGTTTTTTTGAGGAAAATGATCGAAAATTACGGAGTGCTGGATTTGTAACATTGGGGTAGCATCCTACTACTTATCTCTTTGTGTTTTATTAAGTTGTTGATTTGGGTAAGGAATTGAAATTGAGTTTTCCCATCAATTCAAGTCTCACCCTTTTTGCTATGTCAGAATTCATAGGAAGTCAAGGTAAAATGGGTTCTAACGAAGGATTATTAAAGAAGTGAGAATATTTGGTGAGAACCTTACTTTCATTGGATTTGATTCATTACGGGGCTCACCCTTTTTGCTATGTCAGAATTCATAAGAAGTCAAGGTAAAATGAGTTCTATGAATGATTATAAAAGAGGTGAGAATATTTGGTGAGAACCTTACTTTCATTGGATTTAATTCACTAGGGTGATAGCTGGTTCATAAACTATTATCTCTCTTGAAATCTAGAAAACGGTTGGTGAGTAGTTCAAAAAAAAGGGCCTTACTCTCTCCCTTATTAAGCCACGTCAACATCTTCATCCCCTTATTAAGCCACATCAGCATCTTCATCCATCTTACATCCCCTTCCTCTTCCTCTCTTTGAAACAGCTCTTACACACGTCTCTCTTCTTCTCTTTCAAATGTTCTTCTTTTAGAGGACACGCCCTTTCCCTTTTTCAAATGCCCTTTCTCTTTCTTTTCTTTAAAACTCAATGAAGGAATATTGAATTTGACAAGACGGAGAGGAAAAGGGAGAGATGGAACTTAGAAGGGAGTTTGCATACGTGGTTCTCACAATCAAAGGGATGATGAAGACAATCAAAGGGGTGTATAGAGAAGAGAAGAGACACCCAAGTTTCAAAATAAAGAAAAATATCAGAGAGAGATATCCAGAAAGAGAAAAGCAGAGAATATGATAATGAAAAAATGGGTAAGAAAATCAAAGGGGTAAAGAGTAAAAGAGGAGAAACCCAAGTTTGAAAATCCAAAAAAAAAAAAAAAAAAAAAATTTGGTACCCAAAAAGAGAAAAGCATGAAAACAGGGCCAGAGAGAGAGACGACGGAGGAAAACGATTGTATGATTATATATATATATATATATATATATATATTCAGTTGGATTAGATTAAATATTAACCTGTGCATCGCATGCGCCTTAATGCTAGTCTCCTTTGATGGCCATTTATGGTTCTCCACCTTTGTTTCTTAAGTTTTCATCCACTTGTTCAAATGTGTTTTTCTTAGAATTCCTAGAAATTCAATACATTGGAGCCAGATTCCTAGACGGCATATTGTACCTTCAGCTACAAACCAAGCATTTTTCTCTCTTGCAAGAAACTAGTTCGTATATTTGTCATAGTTTATGTCCTTAGAAACTACAGATGATCGGGATGTAAGCGGGTTGATTCTGGAGCTTATTCCAACTTAAAACTTGTTTTGTTAATTCCAAACCTAATTCCGATAAGAGGATTCAGATCAATCAACGTAGTCACTTGGTAGAGTAAATTTCCATTTAAATCTAAATACCTATATAATTATTAAATATATTAATTCACCTATATCCATAAATCAATATGTTCACGATCCTAATTAATAAATTTAAAAACTGAAAAAAATTAAAATAACAAACAAAAAAAAAAAGAAAGAATAAAAAGCCGTCTTTGCAACATGTTTTTCACACAGCATGACTGGGGCGATGCACAAGTCAACTTTGTGACTTTTCCAGAGGTTTCAAGCCCCTGGATTTACAGTAACAAGAATGTTCACCATTTGGAAAACCTGAGTTACTTGTTTTGTTCTTTGGCCATGACCCATCCACCATGCATAGTAAACAGAATGCCATCAGAAGATCTAATCAATACAGTGGCAATATTGATCAAGGGTGCCCTAATTTTGCCATGCATCATCTACATTGACTTTTTCGAGAACCCACACACTTAGCTTACCAGCCAATGTCCCATATATATGGAAAATATTTCTGTGCATTCACCTTGCAAGTAACCTTTTACGGTGTAAAGTCACATGTGGAAACCACCTATGCATTGATCGAATGGACCATCAAAACCCGTTAAACTTGTAGGCTACGGATCAAGGAATAAATTATTTAGTTGACATGAAATTTCACATTCTGGGGCAGTCCCACCTCTTCCATGATCTACGGGGCCAACAATTGTCTCTAAGAGGAGTTTCTTGCACGTATAAATGATTGCTGCTCTCGTGCAAGACACTCGCATGTGAGCTGAATTAAGTAGTAGGTTAGTAAAATCTTCCATTATAAAAATAGTGAATTCTTATTTAATCCACACATACATGCACATTTGTGCTTAAGAGAGGGACATAAAAAAAAAACGATTTTCATTAGTTAAGTTTCGAGGCAAATAATCTGGACCGTTCATCAATTATCTTCGGAGCCAAAACATGCAAATCAGGTTTCCATAACTCTCCTATAAATGGTGTATATATGGGCCTTCTTTTATTTTTTTATTTTTTATCTTGGAATTGAATGTTAGGTATTTTGAGGACATGCCTTCCCACCAAGAGGCTAAAATTGAAAGAGCACAAACGGCCAACAAATTATCTCTCCATCCTAGGATAGTGAAGGTCCCATCTATATTTCCACCACCTAACCTTCACTTGTCACCTCTTAGAACATGCATTGCCATGAATCCCTAGCAATTCAATACGAAGTTGGCAAACAGGCCCAATACAAAAGAATCGCAACAATTACTTATAGAAAAGATTGTAATTATACATATAAACAAAAACGCTGATAAACGGATATTTCTAAAACAATTTGTTAAATTTGAAAATGAGAGCCCCTTGATTGGCATGGTAGGTACAGTAAGCGCACATCCCATGAAAGCACAGCACAGCCCATGAAGGGCTACTGCGTAAAAGGTGATTTGAATGGCAAATGAAAAATATAACCCAACATAAGCTAGGATTATCTGCAATGTCATTATTAGAGATCATCTTATCATGAGAAGTCCTATTTTTCTCATGATATTTTCTCTCTCCCGCTTTGTTTTAAGAAAATATATTGTGATATTACTAGAAAATTAACATATTTCTGATCTCTCTCTCTCTCTCTCTCTCTCTCTCTCTGGAATTTTGATGACAAGATTAGTCCATAAGGTTGAGGAAGAAGACAATTGATCTTCTATGGAGATTCAAACTCTTTGTCATGAATTGAAGGGGGAGAGTTATAATTGGGCATGTGAAGAGACAAAGCAGGTTTTAGAGGGGCCTGCGGAGAGAGAAGGGAATAATGGGATGATATACAGCAGAGGTACATCAATGAAGAAATTATACTTCTAGGATGCAATTGAACTATTGAAGTCAAATGTGTGCCTTTCATGTTCAGTTTAGAGTAGCTTATTAATTAGGAGAAATGTTCTACAAGCTACTCTGTATATGCAGTCCAGCTCCGTGGGGCCCACCTTGGATCAGTATAGGCCATTTCACACTCTTACCCCCTCATGATCTGGTACTAGGTCCAAGTTCACTATCATCAAACTTTTATCCACCATTAGATTGAATCTCAAAAAAATCTATTGTTAAAAGACCACTAGAGTTATGACATTCAATGATTCAAATCAATGGCTAGGATTATCTTACAAGGCTGATTTATTTTATTTTTATTTTTATTTTGTTAGCCCTTATCTGCGAGGAGACCTTTCCATGTATCCCACCCCACTAATGACTGCATAATGCTAATATGCGGTCTTCTCGCAGGAGAAGAGACTGCCATTTAGTTAGACAGTCACTCACTGGGGCAACAAGTGTGGGCTCAAGTTGTATAATCTGTATTTAAAAAGATGATATTTTAGTTGGAGCCCACATAAAATGATACTTTTAAGACTTTATATGGTCCATTTTATTACCTATAAGAGTAATATACATTGCGTAAATGTATTTTAATATATTATTTAATCATCAATTCATTATACGTCAAAAGATTTTTTTTTTTTTTTACTCCAGCCAAACACACATAAAAGTTGTCTTAACCAAACAACCTTTCCTAAAAAAAAATTTGCTTTACAGTAGGTTTTTGAAAGATCTAAATAAATAGGTAGGCCCCAAATATCAAATCTGAGATCAATCCGTGACCCAACCCTGTGATTAGTGGCACATAAATTAAATAGCTTTACTTTAAAAACAATCAACCCTCGATCCAATAGTCTAGTCCATTTAGTGGGTGCAAACCCCATGATCCGGTGACAATCATGGAGATCCCATGTGTGTGAATGCTTCAGATGATACCGTGTGTTGGGGGTGTGGGGTGGGGCTTCATGTGCATGTGGTGACACATGGGAACCCCTAAATTACACAAGATCCATCGAGTTTTCGAGGATCAATTTTTTTTTTAATTATATATATATATTTATATAAAACATTGACATGAGAGAAGCAATGAAGATAGCCGACCCATATTAAGAGTACATGGAAAGAAAAAAAAAATATTAAAAAAGCCTGGAAAGAGAAAAAACGAAGCCATCAGGTTTTCATACCTGAAACGCTCCTCACTGAGCACACTCACTGTGATATCACATCCTAGATGGTAAAAAGTAAATGGTCGCTTTAGAGCTCAGCTGCATACAACATGAGAAAGTGCTTGCTTTTCATGTCAATGTGCTCTCCCACAAGGAAAATTTTCAGGATATCGCAACCCAAAAATAAACTGGGTTGAACTACACAAGGCCCCGACCTCTTTAAAGCATCCGAGGTACAAAGCTCAGTTCCTTGTGACTGATAACAAAACCAGGCTGTGCCCATAAATACTTTACACATGATCTAGAGGCCGCCAGATTACTCTTTTTATCTTCTACAAAATGCCTTCCAACTCCTTGGTCATTTGCTCTCCCATCATCTTCTCTGGATCCGGCTTCTTGTCCCCCTTGCAGGAGTTGCAACAGAAGCTCCACCCATTAATCTGCTAGGAGATGAATCGTCTTCATCCTCACTGGTTTCATCTGACCGCCATCTCAGCCCACCATTCATGTTCAAGTCCCGAACAGGAGTCTCTCTCCTGGAAAAGCTAAGATGACACATAACAAAGGATCTTGGGTTAATGAGGGTATTACCTTGATTTTGACCTAGGTCGTTACTAATGGACCAATGATTCCATGAGCAATCATAATCATTAGATTGGCCAAACCAAATGGTTTTTATGGTACGACTCCCATCAATGATCCCACCCAGACTTGATCAGTTTGGTAAATTGCGCTTTCCATTTTCAGGATAAACTATCACACCCAGATACTTCAAAGGAGGCAACATATTGTGTCATATAGTACCTAATATAACTTTTTGTATAAATCCAAGTCCCTGCCATGTACATGGCCTATCTCTACTGTATCTGGGCATCATAGTGGACGGACACAATAATGTACAGTTCCAAAAGGTCAAAAAGGATAGGTGCATATACCTCCAAGAAAAATCCATTGCTTCATCTGATTGTTCTGTGCTCCATGGACCATCCCCCATAATCTGTTTGCCAGACACTGCTTGGCTTGAATCATGAGTCAAATATCTTGAAAAAATATTACTACTTGATATAGCCATCGCTTCGTCATGATCATTAGCTGTGGGTCTTTGTACTCTTGTACGAGCATTCTCTACTTGGTGGATAGACCCATTTGGCTCAATCCTAGATGCAGTCTTTTCAGTACGGAAGAAGGGGATAACTGGTTGGTTATTTTGAAGCGCTCTTGCAGTACTTCTATTCAGCTCTTTCAGGGGAGTACCTTGTGCAATTGGTGCATTGTCAGATTGGAACTCCGGCGTGATGCCAAATTGATTCCTTGGTTCTTTGGTGGAGATGGACTGGGAGGCCAAATTGTCCCAGTTATGGCGCTTGTGACTGAATCTATCAAGAGAGGGTGCATCCATCTTTCCCAGGATGGATGGACCTTTGACAGAGGTAAGTAACCTCCCATGAAGAATAGAAGGGGCCCAATAATTATTGAGATTGAGATCCAAATGAGATTTCTTGGGAGTATCAGAAGGTGAAGTTCTCTTAGAAGGGTGGGTGAGATTCATTCCAAAAACGACAGAAGAATTTATCAATGAGGGCACTGGCAAACTGGTGGCATTTGGTTGTACCACTCCAGAGAAATCAGCTTTTGCAGGAGACTTGACTTCACTTGGTAAACTGAAGTCTGGCAGATTTCCTGTCTTCAATTTTTGCTGTTGTACTTCAGGCAACAGCTCAATACATTTTTCCTGTTGATAGTATGTGACTTGCATATCAAAAATCCATCTCCAAAATTTTCACACAAGTTTGAAGTTTCTAAAATCTCTACAATTAAAACACTACAATACAGTGTGAAAACATTGTGAGAGCGAAGTAACATCAACAGACTAAACTAAAGCATCTCCATCTAATTACTTCAATGCATGATCAAGGAAGCCGAAATCAGGTAAGATTTTCAATGCTTCTACATTACCTTTTTTTACCATTACAATTAAACAAATAAAACATCTTTACCAACCAAATAACTGCATAAAAGGCACGTTTGTTAATGTTTGTGACAAACCATGTAAACAAGAGCCCCGCTAGAAAATTCTCCGGCGTCCACCTCAAATGGCCCCACCAAGGTGTAGGGAGGATGGATAGGTTTGGATGTGGATAACGGGTGGACTCGACATTGGTCCAATCAGAATGTTGGGTTTATGTCTTGTATTCCGGGTTTACCGGATTGGTCCATTGGGTTAGCAAAGGACCCGGCTTTGGGTTAGGGGCATTTTGGTCATTGTACCAGAGCTTTCTTATGGGCTAAGAAAGCAGAGATTATAAATATGATGTAATCTGTAACCCTAGGCCTAAGGTGATGGAATAGTAAAGACAATGCGTTCTCTTTGGCCGTGGATGTAGGCACTCTGCCGAACTACGTAAATCTCTCATGTGATTTTTCTCTCCTGTCGTGTGTGGCTTGATAGTCGATCGCAGGTATTCACGCTTCCACACACATGCGCACAACATAGAATATCCTAACATTAATTTAAGGGTCCAAATCTTAATAGCTTTATATAGTGCAAATCTGTGGGGTTAAATCCAGTAAAAATATATTTTTGATTTGCCATCAAATTAGGGCCAGAACCAACTCATGGCAGGTGGGAGGATGTCAAGGGTTTGATTGGTTGTAGTGGGGCCTCATTGTCATAGCAAAAGGGTGCATCTATTAAGGTGGGTATTTTGGAGAAATTTTCCACAAAAAATGAAATGGGACGTAAAATTCACGAATAAGAATACCTAAGAAACCACTGCCACTTTGGAGTCCTTTAACATGAGAGAGAGCTGCGTTGTCAATAGATATAAGAGACTTCCAAAG
The DNA here is from genome assembly GCA_003546025.1 of Camphora micrantha. NCBI lineage: Eukaryota > Viridiplantae > Streptophyta > Magnoliopsida > Laurales > Lauraceae > Camphora > Camphora micrantha. Next base: position 31,438,472 of record QPKB01000003.1, on the reverse strand, counting down.
GTTTTCAACATGAGAGATAGCTGAGTTTTTAATAGATATAAGGGACTTTTAAAGGTTCTAGATTGGGGAGGAACAGAATCTCTACTTTGTTTTCCCTTGTACAGAGAGAAAAAAAAAAAAAAAAAAGAGGAGAGAATAAGGCACAGAAAGTGATCTGTCTTGGACACATCTTGTTGGCATCCCTAGTTATCATTTTAAAAATCTCAAAAAAGAAAAAGCACGAAAAAAATAGGTAGATATTAATGCTAACCAATTTAAATATTAAAAAAAAAAAATTTCATTAAAACAAGATGAAACCATAAACTACTTACAATTAATCTTGCTCTACTCTCACTTATTGATCTAATCCTTGATACCATCTCCTCATTTGTAGTCCTTGATATAATGTCGTCCTCCAAGCTCTGAAGTTTATGATCAACTTGATATGCTTCGATGTATCTATAACGCTGAAATATTAAACAAAAAAAAAATGTGAACATTCTAACAAGAACCAAACCAATAAAATACATTATCTGCTAAAAATAGGGATCTTAGTCTTCTCCACATTAAACGAAATAAATAAAAATAAAATAATAATTCTTAGTTATGGAACCAAAACTCATCCAAAATTGAGAAGGGTTGGGACCGTTGGGTCACTTGGGTGTAATGGCTTCAAAACTCAGCTTGTTTTAAAATCCTGTGCTCTTATTGTCTGTTGCCATGTTTAGAAAAGGACAAGAAAAATAAGGACCCGATGAATCATTATGTATCATTATCCAGAGGACATGCCATTTCATACATGATTTGTGTTCTAGACTATTGCACTGAAGAGAATAAGATCGTCAGAATGCTTAAAAGCAAAAACAGAAAAAGAACAGCAAACCAATGCGGAAATCAAAAAGCCAATAAACAAAGGAGAAAGAGCCCTGATTAGAGAAGTGCCACGTCCCTCCACTTATGCAACCATTGAGTCGAAGGGCTGACCCAGAACTCCGGAAGAATAGATGCCCAGGAAGTAACATAGAGTCTCATTCTATCAATTCATATCAGTTGCAACTATTCCTTCAACAAGTCTTTGATTTCCTTCTTTCCAGATTGACCAGATAGCTGCCACATGGTCTTCCCTTTGGAAGAACCAATAGCCAAATGCCAAGCATCAAACAGATCAACAACGAAATGAGGATGAACCCAGCTGCAATCGAAATCGATGAGAATTGAATTCTAAACCTCAATAGCCATCTTATAGTGGAGGAGGAGATGATCTACTGATTCCTCAGCTGAAAAGCAAAGAGGGCAGCCTACGAAGATTGTCCATGGTAAGGATTTTCCCTCTCATTGCAAGCCAGCTAAAGTTAAAAATCTCGGAGGACCTTTATTCTTCCAAAGGAAATCCCAATTTCTTGAAGAGTGCGGAATGAGGATACTCAAAAAGAATCATCCTTAGATGGGAGCCAAATCCAAATCCCACTGTCTTGACCCCTCCCCGAGAATGACTATCTGGTGCGGAGAAAGGTTTAGTTTATTGCTGTAAAGAGCATCATCATATATAAAGAAAGCACAGAACTTCTCCAGATTTAAAGATTTTAACCATCGATACTTTGGTCTTTAAAGATACACACAGTAATGGAAGAGATACGACGCCACATTCACCAATTCCAAGCTAAGCCTATCACATAGGCAACCTGGATTATAAAAAAGATTTGACCCCACATATACGAAGCAATGAAAAAGATGCCATAGCATGTCACAACAGGACCAAATAATTCCTCATTCCCAAATGGAAGGATGAGCTGGCAAAGAAAGCTAAATCAACTAAATATTTTCTAAAAATATAACAAGTAAAAACTTATTATCTAGCTTCATCAAGCAAAGCAATTTCACTAGAAAGCTCCCATTGCTGGTCATAATTTATCCCTTCCTTTTATGGGATAAGGCACCAAATAATTCCTCATTCCCAAATGGAAGGATGAGTTGGCAAAGAAAGCCAAATCCACTAAATATTTTCTAAAAATATAACATGTAAAAATTTATCATCAAGCAAAGCAATTTCACTAGAAAGCTTACTAACTCCATTGCTGGACATAATTTATCCCTTCCTTTTATGGGATAAGGCTAAGATAGATTCGTTCAACAATTTTTGTATGCTCCACGTCCCTCGGTGCAAAAGGTACCCGCCAGAAAAAGGGATGAAGAATCATCAAGGGTATAGTTATTAGTCAGAGCTTCACTTTATATGTCAAAAAAGAAGGGTAAGGCTTCTAAGGAAGTTTCCTAATGCACATAGCAAAATCCAAATACAATGGCTTATTCAAAACTATGTTAAATTTCTGACTTAGCAGTTCATGATCAAAGTTATTCTTTAAGCATTTGTTAGAACTTTTTTTTAATGATTTGGAAGTATAATTTCTTTGATCTATGCCCAAATAATCTCTGCTCAATACATGCCACCTCAGAATCACCATTCCAGAAGCCAGAGGAAGTCCCCAGAAAGTCATACTGTCTTGGAAATCTATTTGGATAATCTCACAAAAGCTGCACACTCATATTCAACTTCTCAGAAGAGGAACACACATCAGCTTGAAGTGCTGACCCCAAACATGGAGCCAGTGGCTCTAGGGTTCCCTTCACCCTTAGATTTACTAAAGATAGGAGGTGTGTAAGGGGCTGGGAACACTGTTGTGGGGAAGCGAGCATAATAAAAAAATCAAGCTAGTGGCCTATGGCCAGACCAACTCTTGGTGGGTTTCCTTCATAGCTTGAATCTCTTGCACATGGCAGAGTCATATTGATGAGTTAAACAGAAGCGTGGCAGATCCAAATTCAGGAGCACCAGTGGATGGACTTGGGATGAAGGAGTTGGGCCAGGGTTCGACTCTGGCTTGGGGAGTCCTATCTGGGTGGACAGCTCGACATGGTTTGGGTGAGGCTGGGAAATCAAGAAAAGTAGCTTCCAAACATGTGTGATGAGCTATTGTTACGAGCCAAATCTAAACTGGCTTAAAGACGGTTCCACAACCTTCTGTCAATTGATCCCATCTTCACAAATTAGAATCTTCAAAGATGTATACCCCCACACAATCAATTTCTTCTGAATTGTAAATGATCCAAACACGGTTTGTGCTTAGTTACTGGAGAGAAACCCTAAAACCTCATCAACTGAAAATTCAATCCCTAATCTTCTCAATAAAAAGCCCAGACACCATACTCATGGAAGTGCAAAGCACGGCCAGACGTTTAGATAACTTCACTACTGACTGACCTCTCGATAAGTAACAAAGACCCTCCCATGGCCTATCAGTTGTACTTCCTGAGCATAGGGTACACTTGCGGAGCACTGGAAGTACCAAAATTGCACATTTAATGTGGTAAACTAGTGGAGAAACTCAAAATGTCCATCTTATGCAATTGTAAAAATTGTGTAGATTAGCTCAAGTAATCAATGTTTCCTCATTTGCCCTTGTACTCAATAAAAAACCCAGAAACCATACTCATGGAAGTGCAAAGCGAGGAGTATTCAAAGAATCAACCAGATGTTTAGATAATATCACTACTGACTGACCTCTCGATAAGTAAACCCAGACCTTCCCATGGCCTATCAGTTGTACTTCTTGAGCATAGGGTACACCTGCGGAGCACTGGAAGTACCAAAATTGCACATTTGATGTGGTAAACTAGTGGAGAAACTCAAAATGTACATCATATGCAACTGTAAAAATTTTGTAGATTAGCTCAAGTAATCAAAGTTTCCTCATTTTCCCTTGTGCTTATCTTTTTTGGAAGCTGCTCTAAAACGAGCATTTGCATAATCTTATACCCGAGGAAAATTAATTATAAGATACATGTCACACTACCAAACCCTGTAATTTAGTTTCTATCTCTTCTCTTTATTCAATCTTTCTTGTCTTCTCATCCATTAGATGGTTAATCACTTAAGCTATCAACGCGATATTAGTGAAGGAGAGAAGTCTCCACTGCTTCAACAACAGTAATAACAAACAGAGTCGCCAACCTGTCAGAGCAGGAACCTTTTTGTATTGCCCAACATGCTTCTACAAGGTTTTGACTAATTGCATATATTTCTGGAATACCCAAGTCAGTCTACACAAGATTCTTCTGATTTCTAGTTTAAAAGTTCCAGTACAGTAAAGATTTGGGTCAGAATGTAGAATTGTTGAGTATTCTTAGATATATAATTTTGAGTGCTGCTACCTGCACACTGCATTTCACTTTGCACACACGCACTTTTTTTTAATTCCTAAACTACCCCGCCCTCTCCTTCCATCTCGCTGCTGGCCAACCGCCCCCCTCCCCCCAACCCTACCGGCCGCGACCGACCCCTCTCCTTGCTCGTCGCTGGCCGCCGCACCCTCTCCCTCTCCTTCTCCCTCTCCCTCTCCTTCTCCCTGTCTCTCTCCCTTTCCCTGCTCATCGCCGGCCGCGCCACCCTCTTCCTCTCCTTCTCCTAAGTACTGCTACTAGCTTCTGGAATATTCCTTTCATTAGTATCAATACCGTAGTTCCAGATACTAAAAGAAAGGTGGATGTAGACAAAGTTCAAATACTCTGCCGGTTAGATTTTGGTGGTGGAGACAATTACTTTCCTCAGAAGTTCCATTTAAGGGTATTTTTCCAGGGCGTTTGGGATCTTGTTAATGGCCCTGCAGTGGAAGAAGAGCCCAAAGAAGCTTTCTTATGAAAGACTGGTAATGCTAAAATTCTCAGTTCAATACGTATAAAATATCGGACGAACAATATGGAAAGCACATTCATATGTGGCCACCATTTCAGATCCAAAAACAACAATAGAATGGCACTGAATTCCTTGAAACACAGTTGATTCAATTACTACACTTCCAACAGATTAGATAGTTTAAGGTAAAACACTGCTATAGGGTCTATATAACATTAGATTTTAATGATTCCTCGGGATTCTAGATCTACTTGATAACTTTTTAGATTTCTTTTCTGTTGAATTCAAATTCATGTTGCGACTCACTAAATTCCTTGAAACACAGTTGATTCAATTACTACACTTCCAACAGATTAGATAGTTTAAGGTAAAACACTGCTATAGGGTCTATATAACATTAGATTTTAATGATTCCTCGGGATTCTAGATCTACTTGATAACTTTTTAGATTTCTTTTCTGTTGAATTCAAATTCATGTTGCGACTCGCAACAGTCGTGAACTGCTACATATTTCCAAGACGTAAAGATTTTTGGATCAACCATGACTCCCACTGCTCGCTATTTTATAGCACTTGTAAAGAAATTTCAACAAAGAAAACTTTCAAAATAGGGTTTTAAACAACTACGATAATTCGTAAACTAGTGACAACTAGACTCCTAATTAATGAAGAAAAATTTAAATTAATAGACATATTAAACTCCGCTTGACCTGCACAAGCCTTTAAGTACTAGCAACAGTATACCCAACACATCAAGTAAATAAAATCCACACATATCTAGGTTCAGATCTCATGACGCTTCAAACATGAGGATGATTATATTAAGATCAGATATTCAACCAACTTAACCAAAAGATAAAAATAAAGAAAGACTAAAAACATATTTGTGTTGATATAAAACAAAAGTTGATGCAATAGTTTTGTAACATAATTTATATATCCATGAATAGAATTTTCCAAATGCAAGGTTTGCAAGATCGAGTGGGGGCCACTGTGTGGCTTCATTTTTTCTTTTGACACATTTTTTGGAATTTACCAAAGTGGAGTACAGAAACAGAAAGGCAGAGCTGGGAATCAACAAGATACAAGATGTTTCCCTAAACTAGAATAAAAAGGAAGCCAGCTCACCATAGAATGCACCCTGACCATGTAGATAACACTATTTTCTTACCAGTTAAAATCATTAATACTGTAATCCTCTTTTCCTTTCTTTTCATTCAAAATCTAGTATGCAATATCCTTCACCGTCATTTTGTTGATCTTCCCCAATGGCCACAGAACTTCATCAAAGATCCTTCCATTGCATTCACTTTGAGGTAACATGCACAATTTTTTGTCACGTGATTCAAGCACCCCACATGATGTATGCCTCCAACATGGGATATATGGGGCAAATTCACATGTTCCACACTATGAAAAAAGGCATGAAAGAGCAGTGCTTGATATTTGCTCACAAGACTTTAAACAATGTTAAAAGACAATCACTCATTTGCTAGAAGGATGGTTTGTACAAGATGATTGTAGACGATAAACTATGAAACAACTTATTCCTACTTTAGTAAGAACTTGGAGTTTTAAGAAATATTGACAACAAAAAGTATAGATTTATTTGATTAAGAAAAATACCTGTAAATAGAACACAACAAGAAGGCTGCCTGAAGCTGTTGAAGGATCTTCAGAAGCATTATCAAAGAGACATTTATGAAGAAATTTCTCTTCATCAGAATTCCATGGCAACTCAATCATACGATCAGTTAAGTTCCTCCGAATACACAGACAACAAATCTCAGTAACCAGAACCTCCATCCGCTCCATCCATTTGTATCCATGTTTTAAATCATCTGAAAAGGCCAGCGTAGATCCATGCTTCCGTTTCTCTTCCCTCACTTTTGTGCAGTGTGTCCTCTGGTACATAAATGCTTCTGTCAAGAGTCCACACTCAACTCTAACCCGAACAGCTGTCACAGCCTCATACAGTGAGACTAATTGTTCACCACCATTCTCAGTATTAGCATATGCACACAAGCCATCACGTCCAGAGCATCGTAAAACCATCAATGCTGCATCAGGCTTTTCTCTTTCTAGTAAGACTTGTGCAATCTTTGGGTGCGTAGTTGTGCACGCAATGTTTGGTAGAAGGTGACAAGCTTCCTAACAAGAAAAGATTCAAAGAAAAACAAAACATCAGCAATTATTTTCTTAGTTATGTTACACCATAATGTCCCTTACACAATTATATCAAAAACCAATAAAAAGATTTATCAAATCCAAATGACAAGAACTAGAGGGGTCTTTGCATGAGATCAAGTTAAACCACTGATTTATCAACACTGTGTCAGTCTCTTTTCTTAAAAATGATGTGAGTAGTGACTCTTTTCGTCATTATTAGCAAGTCAAACTCCTCAGTTCCCAAATTTTAAATGGTAACATTTTATTACTAAAAAGAAAAACAAACAGTAACAACCCTAAACACAAAACAAAAGAAAACAGACCATCCTTTCAGAGATCTTAGCCTTACAACCATGATTTACCATAACAGCAATTATATAGTGCAACTTCCACCCCATCAACCTTCCTTCTTGGCACGCATTTAGGTGGGCCCGGCATAAAGGAACACAAATCCTTTCTCAGCCTAAGTTGATGCTATCATAGGTTAAAAAGTTTGGGCAAAAAAGTTTGGGCAAATAGGACCTATGGACCAGTAACTAAGATTGTTAAAATGATGTAAGAATTTGATTTTTTTTTTTTTTTCCCTATAGTAACTAAAACAGGGGGATGTGGCAGTCCCTTTAGTGCATAGAGGTTTTGTATTGCTGAATGTTTATAAAACAACAATATTTATCTATTTTTCACATGTTTTCATGTTAGTCAATCTAAGTCAGAAACTATTATGCATTTCTAAATTCATAATTCATAAGCAATTTAGTGTAACTGTACATAACATAGGATAAATAAATAAATTATAAAGTAATGCTTAAAGTTCAAAACAAATGGCGAATTAACTTCCATTAAATACAAACAATGTACTTTTGTTGAGAGTTGAGAAAGAATATCTCTACTAATACAAAAGGGGTTGTCTACCACGATATAAATAGAGAAGAGCCCTTGAGAGAAACTCTATGTATCGGCTTCAATTCGGCGAAATCTTGTATTTTTTAGTGTTCTTTTAAGCATTAAAGGTAGAAGAGTTGCACAGAAATGTTGCTTGGAGAGAAGAAAAGAAAAAAGAAGCCCTACTCTGTGTTTTAAAAAATTGTACAAAGTAAATGTCAATCATGCTCCGTAGCTGGTCCGTAACAGCCTATAGCAACCTGTAGCGGGTTTGTAGCCGACTGCAGCGGACTGTAGTGGCCGTAGTGGTCCACAATGGCTGCTACATTTTCTAGCGGCAATAAATTGTAAGCCGCTACGCCCAATATAGCGGCCACTACATTGATCCATGCTCCCCTCTCCAGTCTCCACCTGGATACCAATTTTATAAGGCAGTTAATCAAATGAATAGATCCAGATTTCACAGTGAAAAATAGCAGACTGCTGTGAGGTAGTTCGGAAACCTGTCTATCAGTAATGACAGCATACAATCGTTTAGAGTTAACGGCATTTAACTAACATGGGATGGATCCATTTTAGATTTAGGCGAGACTCCATCAGTTGTGGACTGGAGGAACCATCATGAGCTAGGGAGAAATGGGTCCCTGAATGTTATGGAATGGGCCCGCATGAGCATCAAACAACTGTCGGGGTCAGACTGGGTACCCAGATGGAGTGGACTGGGCCCAGCATTCTACGTAGATAAATTGATGGCCCCAGATGATTAAAGGAAATATACTTCCCACTTAAATCCTGCTGCATGCGTGATCATGTAATGGATATTCATTGACAGATTTCTTGACCAATCGTGGCAATCCTCGCTATGCAGATGACTAAGAAAACCTTTTTGTGTTGCCTTAAATATGGGCAACTTCAAATGCATGATTCTCCTTTTCATTCCTGAAAGTTGCAGCTTCTCCCCCGATCGGGATCCCAGTTTGGTTTTCCAGGCATTCTCCCTTCTGCTTCACCGTGTCTTTGTTAAAATCATGCACCAAACCAATTTCGGCCTGTCATTGTGCTGGACAAAATATTGCCCCTTCCTTTGTTTCTACGTAGTGGACACATCACCATATCTCACCGCTCGGGTGGGACAAGCTCAACTGAAATTGAAATTCTTGGGATCAATATCGGGCAGACACCAGAAGCAAAACATACAATACAGAAATGTTCAAACCCCACTCTGAATTGGAATTGCATTCCATCCACTTCTAATTCTAATCAATTTGAATGGTCGAGGTCACAATATTCTGCATTGAATATATCATACTACACACTTGGACGACGTTGACTAATTGATTTGAACAAGAACACTAATATATGAAGCCAAAGATTTCATTATTTATTCTTCTTCTTCTTCTTTTTCTTGGGAAGCATGTAATAGTAAAGACATCAAGCGAATGCAAAATGATGGCTCCAAAAGAGGCCTCAAAACCTCCATCAATCTATCAATTACTGCAATAAAACCTCTGCAAAACTTAAGCCATCATTGACAATTGCTTCAAACACCTCTTTAGAGATAGAAATGATCTACCATTGAATTGGAGACAAGCTCTTTAGCTTCTGGATGAAAATCATAACCCCATCTAAATATCATCCACTCAATTATGTCAAATTCAGTTACTTCTACGATCGAATCCATTGCAAGAAAGGAATGTTGAGATGCTTTCAAAGGACCAAACTACCCTTGCCACTTTCACCACCTTAAATGATCCTTTCTGCCCATGGCCCCATACTCATCTATATTTTTTAGTTGTCACTATTCCTAACAAGACCATCAATCACTAGGGTATTTGGGACACCCTTGGACTAATTTGATAAATAGAAGACCATACCTAGCAATTTACACCAGAAGAATACATCAACGCAGAATCCGTCAATTAAACCTTTGAATGGCCTGCAACGGCTTCCTCTTCTGTTCTCTACCTCTGGATTTTCTAGACTTTCTACCAATAAGAAGAAAGACATCAACCACCACTCCCACCTCATAAAACGAACTTCTTAAATTTCAATTTTCAACATATTATTGCAAGACCCAACTCTGATAGAGTGGATAAGGCTCCGAATATGAAGCTAAACTCCACTAGTGAAGTTTTTGTGAAATGAACCTGATTATAATATTTGCAGTGCAGACCAAACCTTACATGTGTGAGGACAGGGACATGCACCAAGAGGGATACAACATTAATGTGCCATGCCACAACTGGTCCACTCATCAAATAGGCCACACACAGAGAACATATATAGTTGGTCATTTTTGTTGTAACTATCTATCCTTGTCATACAGGAGGTTCAGTAGACGAATGGCTCAGATCTCAAACAATACGTGCATAGGCATGGCTGCTGCATAGATTTGCTTCCATCATCTTAATGCAGATATCTTCTATTTCTCTCTTTTTTAACGGTAAAAGTAATTCTTTTGAATGGTATATCTTCTCATCTCTCATCTCACAATTGTCAAGTTCTTTAAGAAATGAATAACTGAATCAAGAACCACAAGATTCGGACAGAGAACCTAAAAACAACTCAATGCCCTCCTTGTTGTCATCATCATTAGCCTTATCCATCAATTTGCAGCCGGTTTCATCTCAAACCAACTCTACTAGACTAATTTAATGGTTTAGTTGGGCAAAGAGAAAAAATACAGATAACTAAGAAATTCTGGCAATGCAAGTTTTATATCGTCAAGACCTGAGCAAAGTGTGGTCATTTTATCTTACAAGAGGAAAAAAAAATTAGGGGAAAGGAAAAAACTTGTACCTGCAGAGCCTGCTCAGACTCATCATCCAGAAGATAAAAGGTAAAAGACTCCAGTAGTGAATGTTTAGTTATGCCAAATGTAGCAGCAAAATCATCTATTATATGTCTCCATTCTGCCTCAGGGACTGTCCAATGGCGATCAAACAAGTAGTACAGAAACTGCATATATGTTGAAGGAAACACAATAAAACCTGTCCAATATAAGTTAGTACCAAATGAAAATGAAAATGAAAATGAAAAATAATTCCAGGATACAATTGCTCGTTTTGCAACCACCATATCAGAACTTCCATGCAAAAAGAGTATGTCAGCAGCAGCTCGAAGATTCTCAAATGGATAACACCCAGCCAACCCGTCTATCTTAGAGCTGAACAATAATGGATATCCTCCACTTTTCTCCAAACATGCAATCCCTATTTCCTCCCCCATTCCCTCGACGTGCCCGTCATCCAATCCAAGATTTGATAATGCATCTTCAATGAAGAGAGTGGACCCATCTTGTCCTACAGATTCTGCAGAACTACAAGAAAAGGTGGGCCATGATCGCTTGGTTGCAGATGATTTCCTCTCATGGACAAGAGAATGCCACAGCGCAGAATTAGAATAGCGTGAATGAATATTCTCAAGAAATTGATGTCTTACACACCAAGTCATGACCTCCAAATGCTGAGAAATCAAGTCCAGATACAAGTACAGAAATGTCAGCATTCCCTAGTCTCCATGACTAGACCTTCAATTGGCCCCACTAATATAAAAACTTAAAAATATGTGCAATGTTGTGGAAAAGTGAATGGTGTATCTGGAGTCAAGCAGAAGAAGATTCTTGCAGGGGAAAGCACCTGCTTAAAATCCTAGGCAGGGGGCCCTACCACACCATATTAATGTTACCATTGCTTTCTCACATGAAATGAAGAACGACATATATGATGATTGTGTCAGTGAGTCCCCTGTTTCACTGGATTCCCTTAAGAAAAAAAAAAGTCCATGTTCATGTTTTGAATACAAGCAAACACATGGGAAATGCTAATGTTGCAGGGCTGGACCCACCTAACTGTCACTATATGTTGCTTGGCTTGCAATAATCTATTGTTGCATGGATCCAATCCCTCTGTGCTGTGTTGTATCAAGCCAATAAGAGTATGAAACTAACCTGCTTAGCCTTTAGTATATTCTCTGAAAGGTAGTGCAAATCGCAAAGTTGCAGAGAAAGAGTTGCCTTGAATGATGATTCCAAAACATCAATAACACATGATATACCAGTCAGCTGAGAGATATGCTTTAAAAATATTCCCTTCTTCTTTTGCATTTCTTCTATTCTAAGATTATCTGTAAACTTGTTAAGGTGTGCACTTGATTACAAAAATGTTCTATTAAACCGACCACCCCTTATATATATATATATATATATGGGGAATTCTAAAAAATGCCCCTTTTTCTGCCCCTCTATTTTTTGGTCATTGGGCTTATGTTGAGTCAATCTAGTCTTTTCACACACTAGCCCACCATGAATAGTCACAAGTCCAAGTTTGACACTCATTCAACTTTTCATCACCGTTGGATTGAAATCTTGATAAAATGATGCTTCTAAACCATTAAATTTTAGACTCATGGATCAAAAGATTAGGATGATCTTATGGACTCAAGATTTTGCATATAGATAGGCCTCATATGGATCTTTCCATCCAATGGATTTCCATAATCATCATGCATCCCAATGGGCCCAACTAGGAGGGGCGTTTTCTATATATATATATATATATATAGAGAGAGAGAGAGAGAGATGCTCTTGTGAGAGTTACTCTCACGGTACTATAAGGGTAAGGGGTGGGGGCCCTCACATTAAGGCTGCTGGCATTAGATATGGATGTGAAGGCCCTCACACTTACTCTTATAGTACCATGAGAGTAACTCTTATAGAAGCATCACACACACACACACACACACACACACACACACACACACATATATTGTTTGGACGCCAGCAAAGTAGTGAAATGACAAGAAAACAAGTCTATGCTTCAGAGTTCAGATATTAAGATTTTCAACTAATTCAGGATACAAATGCCACGAAGATCCTCTATAATATTTTCAAATGTCCGCTTGCACCAATCCTTCACCACCACTTCATCCAAAAGAAAAGCGAGGATAGGATCGCTGGACACAGCACTTTCATCCATACATACATCTGTAACATCTGATCAATTTGTTAAGATATAACTGTCACTAAAATCAGAAGAGAGGTGGATGACTATAAAAGCAAAACATGAAAACTATTAGGTGATAAGTGGTAAAGAATCTATAAAGAAGGATACAGTGGCAAACCAAAGAAACCAAGTTGTTTTCTATGGCAACATCAAACAGGGAATAAAGGCGTCCGACGTCATCCTCTTTGTCTTGAAACCTATCATCATATCTTTTAGAGAGAAGACCAGCCTCTCTGCACTCATTATATAGACGAAGTCGAACTCTATTACCATTTTTTGGTATAGGACTCCTACAAACAGGGCATAAATCACATCGTTGACTACACTCAGCACATAAAGAAGCATGCCCACATGATTTTAACACATGGTACACATTGCGTCCACAGCTACTGATGTCTCTAGCTGCTCGGCAATGCTCAACTTTCGCCTCCTTGCACAGTTCAAGTAGATCAATTGATGCCAAGTGTTCCAATGCCTCCTGCAAAAGAAAACCTTTATTAGAGTAATAAGACTTACTTGTGCCTTCTAATCAGGTAATCATTTGCATAGCATTTAGCAGCAGTAAAGATTTACCTATATTTGCTTTAAGTGATTGAAATGTGGAATACACAATATATAAGAGAATGATCCATGGAGCTTTCACTGACTTGATTGCAGATGGTTACATGTGAAGGTAAAAAACTACAAATAGGTTAACTAAGTGGAGAGAAAAACAATCAAATATCTTTTGGTCAATGCAGTGGTAATAACTGACCCCGCATATAATATGTGAATTAAGACCATTATAGTCAATACTTCCTCAAGAAGCAATGCGGTTACCAGAACTCGATAGAATAATTTGGAGATAAGATCCCCTTTTTTATTAGTACCACAACTCTAACTTGCAACCATGAGGTTTCAACAATGAGCACCTTCCGGTTGTACAACAGAATATTGTTCCCTGGGATAATGGATGGTAAGGGGTGGCCGCTTTCTGATATTTTTGCCACTCATTGCCCTTATTTTAAAGGAGTTGGCGAGAGTGGGCTTCGCTCATCTACATTTTAGATTGCCGTTAAAAGTCCAAACTCTCTCTCTCTCTCTCTCTCTCTCTCTCTCTCTCCACGTGCGCATGTGTGCGCATGGTGGTTTTGATCAATCTCGAGTTAAGCTGACTCAGCCAAGTTGGAATTGGGAGGCATTTGAAAGTTCTAAATTTAAAGATCTTATTTCAACTTTTAAAGCTTATATACATATTGGGCGTTTGTGAACCTATACTAGGAGTTCTAATTAAATTAAGAGGAGATGAAAAGCTTCTAAATAAACAAATAAATAAAGCAATCTCCACATGACCTTTCTAATAAAATGTTATTCCTCCAAAGCGATAAGAAGCAGAATGGGTTGCGTTGCAGAATTTATGAAAAAATTCCCATGATAGAATGGGTTTCTTCCTTAAATGCCCTTTGTATTTTTCTCTTTTTCTGCATCATCTTGTTTAGATCAAATCCTTCCAAACCTTATAAAGTCACACCTCATACCCCACCTAAAGATCAATGACCTAAAGAAACCTTACCCAAAATCCCTCTAAGTGGCGCAGCCCTGGATCCACAATCGAGAATAGATCAACCTCCAATGGGATCAATCGATTCAAGCACTAGGGGACATTCAAGATAATGGGAAACACCATTATTGAAGACAAACTTAGAGAAATCTTTGATTAATTTAAATAAGCATAAGCAATTACAAGAGGTACTCATCTATATATGGAGGAGTGGATCGTTCCTTAGCAAACAAGATTTTCTAAATAACATAGGAAACTAGTTAATCCTAATCAAACAAGAAGTAGAAATTAGAAAGTCCCTAATTGAATGAATATAGAAATAGGACAAAAAATACGTTGTCGCAGTAGCTCTTAGTCAATATTGGGCATGTGGACTAAACCCAACGGACTGGGCTGACCCATGGTTCAATGGGTTGGCCTAGTTGACTTCTTTGGCCTGGTCCATACTGCATCACTAAGCCTCGTCAAAATTACAACTCTCCATCCCGCACAGGGATTGTCGGTCGTCTACATCTCTGTCCCATAATAATAATAATAATAATATTATTATTATTTATGAAACTCTAAAATAAAATAAATAATATGAATTTTTACATAAAAATGAACCCTCCTAAATAGGATGGAACCTTCTCGCAAGGATGATTGCACAAATAACCTGAACCCAAAATCCCTCCTAAGATGATCGAAATCACAACTCTCCCTTCCAGTAGAACACAAGAATCAATTTAGAACTCTCCCTCCAACAAAAGGATAAAATCCTGCCTACATGTTTGACTCACAATAATAACAATATTTATTAAAAAAAATTTAAAAGAAAATACACAACATAAAACTTTTTATAAAAAAATTTAAGTTATATTACTAAAAGGGTGCTTGGTGTCCCTATTCCCTACGCAGCCGACCAATAGCAAGGGACGATTTCTTCTTCACTTTGTTAGTTACCTTCGATATCTTAATTGTACCTAATGCAGTAACTTTACCTAAGTTTGAAATTAATCTGTATTTTTATCTTGGAACTGATCAAAACTCTGAAGAATATATAATAAGGATGAACCTAAAAATACTAACAAATATCATGAAAAGGAAGGCAAAAGAAGTCAAAGATATTGTCATATTATCACATATAATTGACAAAGAAAGATTGTACATGTACGATAGAATGAAAGTGTATTTGTTCCATCGTCCATAGCTATAAGATCAGTCAAACATAGAACACAACTTATTTAGTACAATGGGCTGTCTTTTATAAGTCCAGGCCATCCGAATGCATGTATCTTCCATTAACTGACACTCAAGCAATGGTGGCAAGTCTTTTCTCTAGTTATAATTGTATTTTTGGAAAAAGACAAGAAATGCCCCTCTAATAAGCTCTTATTTGTATCTTCCCAAACATGCCACTAAGAAACAAGAGCATTTCATTAGAATTTTAGCAAACCAACTAACTGTAGAATATAATTTAAAAACTAGAGCATCTAGCAACGCTTAATGTCTTGCAAAGTACACAATGCTTTGTGTATGCCCTTGATTCTTAACAACGTGTCCCAACTCTTGATTTCTTCTCCCATCACAAAAGAATGTTGTAATGTTCACCATAACTTTCCTACCTGATGTGGCAAACCTAACAAAATAAAAGTGAAAATTAACTTACTTGAACAAATGAGCAAATTTGGAAGGTGTAATTGATTACAAAACTAAACAAATTTCTTCTGCTCAGTCCATCAAACTTCTCAGACAACTCCCTTACTCTCCCTCATGTATTTATAATGATAAAACATTAATTATTTCATTGTAAAAAAAAATATCTAGATTAAGACACTGACATTATCATCCTCCCCTGGTTCAACACATCAACCAAACAACATAAGCCAACAAGAGTGGCTACCACATCTCATTGTTCCACTAACAAAAAAACTGTAATCTTGATCAATAGCTCATATTAACTTAAACAGGGTTCGTAATAGAATCAAAATAATTTCATTTTATTCATATTTTAGACCTGACATTTTCTTGTCAGTAGTTCGGGAAGGAAAGGGTAAAAAGCTACTATTTGTAACATATCTATGCAATTGTGCTTCCAGGTACACAAATAAGCAGATATTAAGGAGGGAAAAAAGGTGACAAGTGAGAGAAAGAACTTACCTCTTTTAGGCTCTTGGTCTTAGTTTCATGTTTGATCCCACGTCTGCTCAAGTCCATCATTGAGCAATAATACGCACCACTCGCCTGCAAAGATAATGCAGTTGAATAAACTACCAGAAATGTTAATATATGTATATGAATATTTGAAGGAGAACATATATAGCAACATTTACAAAAGAAAGATTGGGTATAATAATAAAATACCCAGGCATTATTTTCTTTTAAAATGCCCACTTCACGCACAGTCCAGCTAGATGCTTGGCAACCAAGAGTAAGGTGAGAGGTAGATTTGGTTGTTGATCAGTTAATCCTAACCCTTAAACCCAAGGACCTCAAATTTTAACAGGTTTACAAAGTGCAGATTATAGAATCTTGTACTCATAACCACTGGCAGATAATGACCATAACAGTGTAAAATTAGGCTCCCTGGTCATTCATAGAGAGCACAGTTGTTTCTGTGAAGACATTGGATTGGTTATAGGTGGCTTGCCTCAGGGCCTGTTTGTTTGCATGGAACAGAATTCTTAGAAACCTAAGAAATGTATTTCTATTAAATTGGCTACAGTTGAAGAAAGGTGAAAATCCACATATGGCCATCAAATAATCTCCTCTTTGGCGGAAAATTATTACTTAGCTATCACCCTAGTAAATCAAATCCTCTGATCCCATGATCCCATCAACATCTCCGCCTTACATCCCCACCACACCACTTTAATATTCTGTCTTGGAACCCATGTTATCTCATGAATCATAGGAATTCAATTCCATGAAAACAAACAGGCCCTCACTGAAAAAAAAAAAAAAAAGGTGGCATTACCCAAGGCCGCATATTGGGGAATTCATATAGTGAAACAGAGATAACCCATTTCACAGATTCCAAAAGAAGTTGATAAATACAAAGAAACACCTCAATCTGACTCAGTATTTATTAGTTCCTAGTTGAGGACAGGCTCTCTACTCCAGCAATTGCTCCTCCCACAATAACTTAAGATGCCAAATCCAAAACATGATTAGGGAATACAAATCAACATTCAAGAAAGATCTTCTATTTCAAAAGAAAAACATCAATACTTAGAAAACCAAAAACAAGATCACAAAATCAAATGAAAGACGTGAGAAATGAAGGATTACATGAAGGAAAAGGAGAAGTGTCGTTACAGGAATCTGAAAAATGGATTCAGATGTTTGGGTTCCGCTTCATTTCAGAATCCCCATCCTTTCGAGAAGAAGAAGATGATGAGTTTTCTGCGAGTTTTGCTAAAACCCTAGAAAGTGGCAGCGAAAGCAAGGGGGAAAGAGAGGGATGTGAACATGCTCTAAACCCACGCGGGACTCTTCAAGTCATGTGCGCGGGATACACGTGCAGACAACACGTGTGTTAAATGGAAGGGCATAAAAATGGCGGATCCGGGGTTGGGATTTGGGTTGCTCATTGGGCCAACCTGAGGCCGAACTAATCATTGATGTAACAACTGGGCTGGATTTCGGCTCTGAATTTATGGCAATCGGTTAACATGTTTTGATCCAATTGTCAAATGGGTCAGTCCAGACTATTAAGCTTTGAGACTGGATCCCCCGTTGCAGCTTCTTTTTTTTTTATTATTATTTATTTATTTATTATTATTATTATTATTTTTTTATATTTTTATTTTTATTTTTATTTACTAAGTTTGCCCAGTGGCCAGAAACCTAGAAGGAAACATGTCCCTCTAGGGATCGATCCCTAGAGGGTGATTGTGGGTGTTGCTGTGGACACCCCTCCACTGTTGCAGCTATTGCAGGGGTCCCTTCCAAGCAACATATGCTGGGATCTCCATACTGGGCCCACGTAAAGATAATCCAGCCCGTGAAGAGTTGCTTGAAAATTTCTTCTTTGAGCCATGTCATTAATTAATAAAAGAATTGGGGTTCTTTGAGGGGATTTACCCACGGACGTCGCAACCGTGGTTGGTCCACTTACGGTTAAATCCTAATAAAATCATCTACTTTTTTTTTTTTACGCTATCGGAGGGTTCCCAACCCTTTGAGCTTGACTAATCCATCTGGGTCAAGAGAGAAGCCAAGTAAACTCTCATATAGCCCCAGTGTGGTAGTGCAGTGTCAAATCTACAACCTCCGGATGCAAACCATGGTCCAAGGCCAATTGAACTATCTCTTGGAATTAATAAAATCATCTATGTGGTTCAACGTACTAGGGGCAATCCAGATTCCAAAAAAAGACATTTATTTGCTTCAACGTGACAGGGGCTTCTAATAAAATTTAAAATAAAAGAGGGGCTAATTTGAAAAATCAAAACTCCACGTTGACCTCTGTTCGTTTTGCATCCCCATTCCGGTTCTATTCATCTTTCTCGGTAAAAACAATTCAATCCTTGACTTCCTTACAATTTCTTGTTATCATCTTTTAGGCCCACCATATTTGAGATTTGAATTGCTCAAAATAAATTGCATTCTCTTATTAATATAGGACTAGTGAAACACGCCCGTGTTTAGAGCGGGCAATATAATTCATAATAGAATTAAATCTTATCTATTACGGAGAGAATAAATTGAGAGCGTGAAATGAGACATTAATATTCTAAGTGAAAAAAATAATAAATAATTAATTAATCACATCAAATAAAAATCAAAAATATTTACCAGAGAATATGTGAAAAGGCCACATATTCAAAAATGATAATGTCGACGTTTAGCAGAACCTAAAGATTTCTTATGTTTATCGTTGCATTGATTTGAAAGTCCTAATATATATAGATGATCTTATTTTTTATATATATTTTCTCGTATTTTCTTTTAGTTTCACTTCGGTGCATTTTCTTTACAGAATTGATTTTATCAAAATATATAATAGAATTTCAAATCACCACTTCGCGTCAAACAACTACAAGCTCACTCTAAAAAAAAGAGTAAAAAAAGACTAAGCCCATAATAAAGTTTGATAAGTTCGCCCCATCTGTCTTACTTTAATATATATTTTTGTAATTCTTATTAATATGACATAAAATAGCACATTTGTTACGTAACATTTTAAAGATTATGTGTTTTATTCTCATCTAATACAACATAAGTTTTTTGGGCTAAGTTTAGGTCTATCTACACCCGAATCCAATTTTATCCTTTGAGGAAGATCTCAATCATAGAAGCATGAACAAATAAAACCTTTTTGTTTTTTAATTTAAACTTTAGTTTGATCCATAGTTCCAATTTTATTGGAGAACTTCTCACCCCAAAATATTCATCCAAATTATTTATTAGAGAACTTCTCGCCAAAAAACATTCATCCAAACTACTACATGTTATTACGATTTTAGCATCCAGAGTGCCTGTCTTCAACTTGTTTGGATACAAGAAAGACACATGGATATACACATGCATATTGCATGCATAGAGAGATTTTCTGACCCACTACACTCATGGGGCCTACCTAAGATATTTTTAATCCTCAACCCTCCTAATTGTACTTGTCCAAAATTGGCATAATTGTTGTAGATCCTTAAATTGATTAGACAAATAGAAATATGAATGTTAAGTTGGTAAGTGATAAAGGGCTAAAATATAGACAACTCTAAGGCATTAAAAATAATATTTTTCTGTGATTAGACCAATTTTTAAAAAATAGAGGTGAAAAATAAAAAAACCTTTCCAGACCCTTAGCCTCACAATTCCCATATGCTTCCATGTTGGTCTGCCAATTTATTCTCCAATATGGCATAAACCCCTTGGTGCACATGCACATAAATATCAAAATATGTAAAAATCTATAGCTATTGTATTAACCCAACAACATCCATTTTCCATTGAGTTACCTATGCATGTTCTTCTTTCAATTAAGCTTTGATCCCAAGCTAAGGAAAAATAATGGTACAAATCCAACCAAGTGACTGCTGTCCAATTATTCCCTTTCAAGCCATGGGTTTAACCCTTCCAATCTGAACCACACCAAAAAAATATAATAATATTTATAAAAAAAAATTAAATTATCTAAAAAAACACTTAAAATCAGCAATGAAAAATCACATATATACAAATCTATAAGAGCGTGCCATCCTCTGTAAGTGACCTTGAAGCAACCCATTACAGAAAGTCATCTTATTTGTTGGCATTCTTTGACGTGTTTAATCATTATAAGGAACATAAACGTGTTAGGACTCCATTTCTTGACTGCTATCTGCACTCCCATTCTCCTCATTACCACAATTTCTGATTGGATGGCGATCCACTTCAGGGAAGTGCACTATTTCTCTCTCTCTCTCTCTCTCTCTTCTTCCCAGTGCATTTGAAAAATAAAAAATAAAAAATAAAAACCCATATAGACCTAGAGGCATATGAAAGTCTTAAATTGTAGTCCTTGACTTTCAGGACTTCTTTCTACTATATGAGCATCTTGCAGTGGAAATTATTTTCACTTGCTCAAATTGAGAGGTCACCACAAAAGTAACGTCAGAGATTTATTAGAATTGTGAAGTAGAATGACTGTTAGAGAATTTCGAGAATCATGGATCGAATAGTTAATATTGGGAGAAGGCATATTAATGTGGGGAACGGTTTTGGATCCAGTCTTTAGAGTATAGTCAAAATCAATTAAACCTAATTCTCAATTAGATTTAGTCTCTTTCATATATTATAATATAATAGGATAGGATATAAGAATTTGTTTTTTAGTTTTAATAAGTTTCATTCTATCCATTAATGGTGATCCCATCTTTATGTCAAAGTGAGGTTTGGCAAGAGCCTGAATTTCGATAATTTATTTAAAGTTGTCCTTTTGGAGGAAAGTTGGCCAAGCATCTCCTCCTCAAGCCACATTATAGGTGAGAATGTTATTTATCATCTCGACTTAAGTATCTAAGACTTTCTAAATAGTGTTATTACACATCTTCACTTTATCTAAATGGGATCCACCATAAGTGACCAATTTACTAAATTCATCATTTGTCTCCATATACGGAGACCATCACACCTAACCCATTTCATCCTCTATAAAAGTAATAAAACCCACTATTTGCATATTTCATTAATTGGTATTATAGGTGGATATATTAGTTAGTTCTAACGGGTATTATGTGTGTCCACTATCATTTAAGTGGGACAACTATCATTACACTGCAAATGTGATTCTAAAATGATTATGTTATTTTGGTGGGCGCACTTTAAGATTTGATTAGGTTTCGATCAAAGGATATTTTGGTGATTTAAGAGTTATTTCTCATATTTTTGGTAATTTAAGAGTTATTTTAGTAATATTTTGATCAATGAAACTCTTTTCCCCTCAAAAGTGTCTCATCTTCGTCGACTCCTACAAAGTTTACGCCGTAATTGGTGAAACGTCTCATCCCTTTAAAGTTGCAGTGGGATAATCATTAAATATTTTTCTCTTTTTGTCTCTCTCGTTCTCACAAAGTTGCCATGACTTAATTTGTTTGATCTTGGTGCCCATATATTTCTCTCACATATGTCTCGGATTATAATCTTTTTTATCTCAGCACCTACTAAGTATATTTTTTGATTGGTTTGTTAATAAATTAATTATGATTGATTTTATGGATATACTATTATTCTAATGTTAAATTGAATGTGTTATGTAGAGTTATGTTACTACTGTTGATATTAATAGAAATGGGTTTTTCAAGCCTGGTGAAACCTCTCATCCCCTCAAGGTTGTTTTGAAATAATTATTGACTCTCGTCTTTCTCTCAATGTCTTTCTATATTTAATATGTGGGGTTCACTACAACAAATTGCATATGTACTGACGAACCTTGTCGACGCTTTGTAAATACATTGCAAATAATGTGTTTAGCAGACGACGCATCACAGCGTTGGCAAAATGATTACGCGATGCCATCTTCTGCGTATCGGAATATCTCATTGAGAGAGATGATGGTGCCATCTGGGTCTTAGAGGGAATATTTTCTCTGACATGAATTACATTTTTCCTAATGCAGTACATCGTCAGGAAATAAACGTTCGAAAAGACGACTCACTAATTATGTTGGGAATTATGAATACCTAGTTGCTGATGTTGAGATGGATTGGCAAATGTTCTTAACAATAATTAACACGTTCACGCTGGCACGTTGGGGAATGTGTCTTAACCTAAATCTAATCGTGGGATTAGCAACCTAAATTTTCAAAACTTAAGACTCCAACGTCCATCGTCTATTTCACTCTCTCCAACCCGGGCAGCTCTGCGTTTCTCCTCTCTTCTCTCAGTCTTTCATTCTCTCCAACGTCCATCGGAACCAGGTATGCCCTGATCTGAACTCTCTCTTCTCTCAGTCTTTCATCCTCTCCCCCTCTCTCGATCTCTCTCTAAATATCTACTATCGTTGACACACAAGAACAAAGGAAAGAAAAGGCCCCATTTGTATTCTAATGCTAGCGAGAATTCCTTTCCGAGAAAAAAACGAGACGAAGGCAAAGGAAAAAAAAAAAAAAATCATTTGTGACTCGAATCCCGTCATCTTCATCTTAAAACATTAAAAAAAACCCTAGTTTTTTCCTCTCTGATTTCTATCAGATTCTTCTCCACACCTGTGTCGCATTTTTGACATAGTATTCCATATGATTGAATGCACTTTTGTTGTTAAGGAAGAGGAGAAGATAATGGGATTGGAAACAAAAAGATCTGTATTTGTTTTGCAACCAACCGTTCATCTGGGCCACTACCATTCCCTGCCTTTTCTCATAAATCTACTTCTCGATCTCTGAGTTATCAGAAAAATACATGTATGTAATATCTTCTCCACGAAATCTAAGATTATGGTATTGTTTTGTGATGTTTTCTTAAATTATATAGGTATGAAACGTGGGTTGAATATAAGTTTCACCTGGGTAGCCCATATGAAAAAAAAACTTATTGGGTGATTCCTTTGATTGACTTCACATCATACTTAGTTTTTTAGATCATCCGTTTCCACATTCAATCATAGTATGGAAGATTAAATATACCTTTGACGCTGCATCTTGTATTAATGATTCCACCTGTGAAACAGAATCCCAATCTATAGTTATATACATGAGCAGAACACTTCTAGAAAGCTCAAGAAGACTTTTTAAACAATAAAGTAGTTAGTTTTGGCAGTAAAAAGCATATATAACCTTCTATACAACAGATTCATTGATCAATGGACCCTGAAAGAACATATACAGAGCATTCCTTGAATTGCGAAATCCCATTAAATGGTTATCAAAAGTATGCTTATTTCAATATGGAGCCAATAGTGATCATGTATAAAGGTGTGGTTTCAGCCTGGTGCCAAAAACTATCCCCTGTTTTTTTTTTTTTTGTCTTTCTAATTCTCTCATCTATATCACACTACATCTATCTATCTTTCTCTGTTTTGTGATGCTTTTTCCCCCATCTCTCATCATGTTGTCAACCAACTGCTTTTGATTGGATGTTAAGAAATTAATTATAATTATTTTTAAAGAAAACTCTATATTGTTATTTTAATTTTAAATTAAATGCATATTGTGAAGTTTAAATGACTAAATCAGTCTTACATATGCATACTGGGTTAAACCGTGCATTGCATGGGGCCTCACCGCTAGTGTACATTCATTACAATAGGCATGCAATCTCTTTGCATTCTCCTTTGTGCTGTTAATTACTGAGGGAAATATATATGAACTTATTTAAATTTCTTTTTTGTAAGGATGTTTATAACACAAGGAGTGCAAATTGGTTGAGCCAAACCCTAATCTGCATGGCTTGACCTGATGAAAAGCTAAATTTGGGATGGGACGTCTTGGGCTTAGATTTGGAAACCATAGTAGAATTCTAATTCCATCAGTATCCAAAATTGACACAAGCAGACTTGTTTATAAATGTAAGTATACATGTTGTATAACATGTTATATGAACACTAAATTGTAGAGCAAATATATACTTATTCTACATTGTCTTGTTCAGGTTTGGTCATTTACCAAAAAAAAAAAAAAAAAAAATGTTCAGGTTTGGTCCATATTTAATTATTTATTAGGAAAACTATCAACCTATCCTCGACTCGACCCATTTCATTGCTCAATGCTCCCACAAGACTAAAGTTGATTCTTTTAATTTTTCAACTGCTTTCATGTTAGATTTCCAACCCAAAGACCACACAAGCTAGGCTCTTGGGCCCGTTTGGCATTTTACTTTTAAAATAAAGTGGGATGAAGTGAAATAAAAAGAAGGAATAAAATATAAGTGAGTTGTGATTGTATTTTATTTTTAGTTGTTTGGGATGTAATACTTTTGACTTTTTGTATGGGGAAATGAAGTTTTTTTTTTTTTTTTTTTGTCTTTTAGTGAAAAAGGTAGTTGCTTTTTGACTTCTTTTTTTTTTTTTTTAAAAGATGGAGGGAGTTTTAGTAAAAAGTGCTTTTGATTTGATGTTTAACTTGACTTTACTTGACAAGTAAAATTACCAAATGGGCCCGCACATATATTGGCTCGGCGATCCTATTGCTATTCCAATGACATACAACTCATATTCTCCATAGAGAGAATGTGTCCAGACAATCAGTTCAAGACTAGAAAAAAGAACACTCACATACTTTGTCATGTGTGTTTTTACCTTAGATTTTCAAAATCTTTTGAACTCATTTTTTTTAAATGGAATAAAATTTCTAGAAATTCATGGTAAAACAAGTTCTCATGAAGGATTACCAAAGAGATGAGGGGTGAAAGATACAAGATTGAGATGTAGATGAGACTTGAATTTCTTATTATTTAATTTACTTGCTGAGGGCTAGGTATTCATTTTCCATTTTGTACGTCTTCAATTCGCTTTTCATTAAAAGGAAATGGTACATATTGTCCATTTATGGGTCTTCACCTTTGTTCATTCAATTTTA
Source organism: Camphora micrantha (assembly GCA_003546025.1). Classification (NCBI taxonomy): domain Eukaryota; kingdom Viridiplantae; phylum Streptophyta; class Magnoliopsida; order Laurales; family Lauraceae; genus Camphora; species Camphora micrantha. The sequence goes on along the minus strand of QPKB01000003.1, from coordinate 31,413,231 downwards.
AACACTTTCAGGAATATATTTCTTAAAATTCTTAGGAATTTGATATAACATCTGTGGCATTACATTTTCATGAAAAATAGAATTCTTCCAATAGATATGGGTTAATCTGATGATTGTTGTAGAGATTTTTAATGAAAAGATTTTGGCAAAAAAATTGTAGTCATTGAAGTTCAAAGGCATTTTGACTGGTAACTTTTTGACAAAAAGTGTATGCTTTCTGAAGGTTTAGGGTGTGAGATCTCTAGATTTGTCAACTCAATAAAACAGCACAATAGTGTGCAAACAATAATTATCTACGCAACGGAAATAAAAACACAAGCACACACCACAAGGACACCAGGTTTAGCATGGAAAACCCTAACTGGGTGAAAAACCATGGATTCTAACTGAATCAATAATCAAACACTATAAATCTCGTAATTAGAAAAAATTCAGATTTTCTCCCCAAATATCCCCTACCTAAGGACTAAAGTTACCTTGTGTAGCTTCACGCTTCAACGACTTTACACGGTTGATTGCAACAGACTCAATCCAGCGCTTGACTCCTCAAATCTTTTACGCAAGAAGATGATCTTCTACAAGGAATGCATAAGAACTTGGCTCTTTAGAGTACTTGGCACAACAACTCTTCAATAAATCTCTAGAGAATATTTCTCTCAATTAGATCACTAATTCAGAACTTGAGAGATGATCTATGTTACTTTGGGTTGTGAGAAACACCCAATATATAGCCCCAAATCGGTTCAAAAGACTCATATTAATAATCCAATGATAATAGAAGTTTGAGACTGGGACTGGCTTGCCTTCCCCATCTATCGGAGTATTGAATGCCTCTAACGGTCCAGATATTGAATAACCTGTCCCAAATAGTGAATCACCTGCCTACACAAGAATGTAAGGATTTCGAGATGACCCACTGTGTTTTGATTCATCCATCAACACCACCACCCCATTCATACTCCGGCCAGACCCACCCAAAAACCCATTCACTACACCGTTCATCCTACCAAACAACCTCCCTACTCATCTATTTATTCTCCGAACACCATCACCACGTTCGGCCAATCCATTCATCCTCCAAGCATCACCACCACGTTCGACCAGTCCATTTATCATCCCACCACTCACCCAACCCCATGTCCATTCTCTCTCTCAAATCAACCAACCCATCAAGCCGACCCTCACCACTCCCGTGATTCTCGAATCTTCGAAACCAGTCATCTTGCAACCATTTAAACCAGTGGTGATCGAGCGACCGGATACGCGACGGATGCCATTAGAAACTCAGATGATGAGTATGAAGAGGTCGATGGAAACTGAGCAAGGATGTGGAGAAGTCGGAAATGTGACCCAAAGCGGTCGATGTTATAAGCTGGCTCATCTTAGGTCGGACAATCCTGGGAACGAACAAGAGAGCCAGAATCCCACGCCTCCCGCTACACAACCGGCTAGAAGACCCGAGTACGAAGTGGCCAACCAATTGAAGAGAACTCAAGCACAAATCTCTATATGGGAATTGCTCATGACCTCGCCAGCCTTACAACATAGGGGAAGGAAGCACTCCTCCAATGACTCCTCCCAATGAAGACGGATCTGATTGTGCTTTCCTACTCACATCCCGATCCGCTCCAGGCACCACTTGTCAATCCATCCCATCGGAAACGAAGCCATAGGCATGTAGGTTCAGAGCTAGACCGACTACTCCAAGAGCACTCATCCATAAACCGGTCACTGGCACAAATAAAAGAGATGTAACCAACGGAAATAGCAAGCCCGAATCTTTGGGACCCGAAGCGGTTAGCAGTGACCAATAAGGTCTCTTCAGCGGTGAAAAGCAAAAGCACGGAATGTCACCATCTTCGAATTCAGTCTTCTCTACAGTCTTCGAATTCAGTCTTCGAATGTCAAAGCCGGGAACAAAGCGGGGAGATATATTAAAATAAAGGAATTTTTGGATGGATTGACTACCAATGATACAGGTAAAGTAAAGGATTGCTTTGCTTTCTAAATAAAGCTCTTTCGCGCTTTATTTAGAATTAGAGTAAGGGCATGTGTGTGTCCTGACAAGCTATTTGAGGCCTAACAGGCTTTTTGACCTTACACTTTCTCCATCCTGTTCCCATCACTGTAAAAAATAGGATTTTACTATTGTGGAATCCACACCCTAAAAGTCTCAATTATTTGAATGGAGTTGAATTCAAAGAAATGTCTTATTACAAAGAGACTAGCAGACTAACATTGGAGAAATAAAGGTGAAAATCACCAAATAGTCATCAAATTAATTAATCTATCCTTTGGTGTAAATTGATTACTTTGCCATCTCCCTATTAAATTTAATTATAGAGAAGCCAGGTGTCAACTTCCCATTCATAATACACATTATCCCCCACCCTTGCCCCTTAAATACTCCTCTATAGCATCCAATTAAGGATTACATAGAGGTGAGGGATGACAAAGAGGTGGAAATGCAGACGCATGGGACCTGATTTTCTTAGAATTTGATTTACTATGCAGGGTGATGTGGATATTAATTTTACATCTCGAGAGGAGATTATTTACTAAAAACTTAGATTTTCACATTTCTTTCTTTATTTTAACCACTTTTAGAAATACATGCATTTCTTATCACCCGTTTGCCTAGAGGAATTTCTCACGAGAACTTTATCTCCTAGTAATTCCTTACACAATATTAGTTGTTGTTTATAGAGGCATTTAGAATTTCTTATTTAATTGCTTTTTTAAATATCATTTTTTTCCTTTCAAATTTTTTAGATTCCAGCAATGGTAGAATGGGTTGGAGCCTGGACGTGTCCAAAAGCCTACCAAAAGATAATATTTGGAGAATTTAGAACTCCCAAAATTTCCCTTGTTTCTTCCAAACAAGTAGGCCTAATAAATTTCTTTGGAGTTCAATTCCCACATACATATGGGCAGTGGCGGACCCATGTTACTTGCATCTGGGGCGGCCGCCCAAGGTCAAATTTCAAAACCCCTTTAAAATTCTATTTGGCTATTGGCACACCCCACATGAACAAGGCCCATGCCCCATATGGTTAAGGCCATCGCCCCATATCAAAAAGACAAAAACAATGAATGAAGAAAAGAGAAAAAACCCTACTTCTCTTCTGTTCTTCACTCCTCTCAACCTCAGCCTACCAGGGGCGGACCGATGTGTAAAGTCCTGGGTGCGGTCGCCCGAAGTTGGATTGCGAAATAGCTCAGGAGGGCTATGAGCCAGTGGCTCATGCACCCCTTAACTTTAGCCTCCGCCCCTCCCTTTCAAACAAAAGCCCTTTTGGCTTGCTGGTTGTACATTTGATGGTTTGGATCTGTAGATCAGCGGGTTCTTGTCTCCTTTGTTTCTACCAGTTTCTGCAACTTGGTGAAGGAAGAACTTAGGAATTTTTTTGATACACAGAACGAAGGACCCATTTTCAAGCCACTGGTAGAGGCTTAGTCAAAGAGAAAGATAAGAGAGAATGAGGTATTTTGACACATGGAAAGTAATTTTGTCCTTTCTTTCATCTGAAGTAAATAGGAACAGAGGGACGAGAGAATGAGGTCTTTTGTCTCCTTTTAAATTAACTTTGACACATGCAAAGCAATTTCGTCCTTTCTTTCATCTAAAATTAAATAGGAAGAGAAAGACATGAAGGTTCAAGTCAGCTATTTTTTTCACTTTTCTTTGGTGGACTTACATATATTTAACTGGGGCGGGCCTGGATATGATTCTGCTTCCAAAATTTAAAAGTTTTTGTCTACTTTTGAAACCCACGTAAAATTCTTGGGTTCACTCCCAAAATCTATATAAAAATCAAAGGTTTGGCCCCAAAACCTAACTTCAAATTTGTTTCCGCCCTACCCAAAGAAACATCCAGGGTCCGCCACTGCATAGGGCACATGGGAAAAGAAGCAGATATTTGCTTTTCAAAGAAAATCTCTTCATTTTTATTTCTCTTGAGAAGCAAAAGTCTAAATAGACAGAACTTTTGGGACCGATCTTTGGACCGTCCCAAATTCTGTCCATGTAGCACAGCTCCTCTTGATAAAGACAGCCAAAACACACATTTCCAAACAAAAAGTTAGATGGCAAAATGTCAATGTCACTTTTTTATCATTCACTAACGTCCCCATCATTTCAGGCTCAGCAGTCTCTGAGTTCCACCACACCCTGCCATCCATTTTCGGCCGAAATCTCAAAATACCCACACCCACGTCCTTGTATAACATCGTATGGTATGCATTTCTTCTCTGTGGCTTTGAATGCTACGGATATGTGACATGGACGTGGCACTAAGATATCTCTCACAATATGGAAGAGGGTAAGCGGATCTCTTCCCTTTTTTATGTTTTTTTAATATATTTCATACCCCATGCTATAATCATGATGGAATTAGCAGGGGCTATGTTCAAAATCTACCCAAGTCTTGTGCAAGTTTCTCCCTCTCTAGAAGCATTTATTCTGTCTTTTATTTGGGTTGGGTAAGGAGATGGAAAAGTATTTGACATGGGGAACTTTGCTTTGAAGTTCATATTTGACCTCATGAAAATTGAAAATGTCACAAGAATGTGATAAAGTCAGGATACAAAAGTAAATATTTTGTGAAAACCAAAATTTATATATATAGCTTAGATTTATTTTCAACTTTACTGGGGTCTCTTTGGGTCCTATGCTTAAATAAATGGAAATTTAAAGCTGTTTTTAGCAATGGCCCCCCAACATTTTTTTTTTTTTTTTTGTCATGATGGGCCTTAAGGCCTATAACCTAGTTTCAGCCATCCCTATGGCCAATTTTAACCCATTACATCACTATGTGAAAGGAATTAATACTCACATAATTTGACACTCCAAATCTTGCTTTAGACTGGCAATGCAAAAAACTAGAAGAAATGCACTACATCAAATGGCTAATACATTCAGTTTTGAGTCCCTCAAAATAAAGGGTTGATTAGAATGATCACATGGTCTTCTTTTTTTTCATTTTGCATAGCTTATACATAGACCTCTTCGATTTCCAATGTCACGCTACATTCTCCCGTCCCTCAAGATTGAAATGTATCGGACTTTCAAGTAACCTACACAAGCTAGGATAGTTTTTTTTTTTTTTGGTAGAACAAGGATGTACTAATAGTCCTATAATGGCTTTGTCATTCACTATGTACAGGCATATACACATTAGTTTTGATTCTCCATCCCGACTACTAGATATGTTTCCAGGAAACTTTTTTTTTTTTTTCTGTTTACTTTATTAGAGACTCAACTCACACATCCACAAATATAACAAGTTTCCAACCAACTGAGCAATAGCTATGAATGTTTAATGCGTTATATTAGCCATTTTTTACTACCTATAACCATAGTTTACGTTGAGTCTTGCTGTTGCAGCCCAAAAGAGGTCAATAGCTCAAGTCGTTCACAATAATAAAACAATTGATGAGATAGGCCCACCTAAATGGTGCATGCTTCCTTTAAGATAATAAATGTCCTACATTATTAAATGTATGCCATCAAGTTAGGAGTAAGCTTGCCTCCAATATAAAAAAAAAAAAAAAAAAAAAATCCAAAATCCTCTTTGCACCGATAACACCAGGACCACAATCAATAATAAGTTCAACATGAAGCAAGCAAAATGAGGGAATTCAAGTAACTCAAGAGATATTAAATTTAAGTTTGAAATTCAATTTTGATTTTTTCCTAGAACTCATAAAAAAATATATATATATATATAAGTAAGTAAGTAAGTAACTCAATACATGTCCTGAAAAGGATGTGGGAAGAAGTCACAAGTATTGCTACATTATTTATCATGTATAATTTACTACAGGCGCAATATACTTGTTTGATAAAATAAAGAGTTTTTTAATAGATCCCCTAATGTTTTTAGGATTTGTAAATTTTCCCTGGCAATATATCTTCACTAGTTACTTTTGTTCACTAGTTACTATATGCTTTGATTGGGATTTTTTTTGTTACCCTTGCCTAAGGACTGGAAGGCCAAGAGCCTACATAAGTGGGAAGATAAGCCCACACAAGTAGGAAGGGTAGCCAACATAAGTCCCATAAAGTCGATCCCTTGGTAGCTGGATGAAATGCGGAGTTGTTAACCAACTGAGTAACCCTTTATTGTCACTTTGATCGATTATTAATAAGTTAATTATAGTTGTTTAGAAAAAAATAAACTCTCTACTTTTATTCCAATTTTTAAATTGAATGGGTATTATAGTGTTTAAATGATTAAATCAACCTTACATATGCATTTATCATTCAGCTTGATAAACTGGGCATTGTTGGGCCCTTACCACTAGTCTATTATTGATTGAAATGGAACAAGTGGGGTTAACACAAGCCAAGAGGTTCAAGAAAGGGGAACTTTTGATGCAACCATGTGTCAAGTTTCAATTGTCCTTGCCATTGATAAAAAAAGAAAAAAAAAGTTTTTTTTTTTTTTTTTTTTTTAATATAAATCTTGGTATCAAACCAAAGAAACAAAATTCAGAAAGGACCAACTAATAGTGTCATACTCATAGGTGATGAAGGACTAAAGTCGAGTCATGGGCCGACTCATGTCAAGCCCATGTGGGAAATCCATAGAGGGTCACAACGTACGCCCATTTATGTTGAATCAAGCCCATTAGTTGATTTCAAACTTAAAAACCCATTCTAGCTACAAAATCCTAAACTTTCCAAAGTGGTTAACTATTACAGAATCAAGAATCAAGAATCCAAAGAGGTGTATTATTGCATGATCACAGCCACTCAATAATCCTTCCTACAAAATCTAGACTTTGCAAAACGGTGAATTTTACCATAAGAATAATGCCAAAGTTATGAAAACACAATTGTGTAAGATTAGGAAATCCAAACCAAAAACGCCCCTTGTGTGTTTGTGCTCTCTCTATTTTTCTTCATTGCAGCCTTCATCTCTTCTAGTCTTTGCAAGAATAATAACATCACCAATTTAGTGGCGGACCTAGGATTTTTATTTAAGGGGTGCGGACCTTAATAGGTAGTTTGGTTTCGCGGCAAACTGAGGATTTTCACGTGGATTTTTAGGAAGGACCACAATTTTTATTGGATTTTTTTAAAGTGGATCTAGAAATTTTATATAGCTTTTGAAAGCGCACTGTGGTTTGACGGGTACAACCTAGGGTTGCAAACGGGTCGGTTCCGGTCCGGGTCCACCACCGGATCTGTAAAGGAAAATGTGGAACCGGATCCGGACCCGGAACCGTTTCAAAACCTGTCACTTGGCTCCGGAACCAGAACCAGAACCATATATGAGATGGTTCTGGATCCGGGTCTTGGTCTAGGTAGATATTCATATTAAAAAAATATGGTTTTTAGGATAGATTTTCAAAAATTGAGGTAACATGTCGGGTCTTGGGTCCACGGGTCTGAACCAAGGTGGAACCGGACCCGGAACCATTTACTTATCGGGGCTTAAATAAGTACCCAGACCCAATTTTTAACAGGTCGGAACCTCCGGGTAATCGGAGAATCGAGTACCCATTTACATCCCTAGTACGACCATACCCACGTGTCCGTATCTAAATATGCCCATCATCATCATCATTATCTTCTTCTTCTTCATCTTTAAATCTTTTCGAAGATTTCTTCTCTCGGCATCACTGGATCCTTTATTCATAGGACTTAGCAATGTCAAGCTTATTCACTAAAGAGGCCTGTTGCGGGTCCGACAAGCCATCAAACACAACATTCATGCCTTGGCTATAACAATATGATGAATGGCCTTACGACCAGATATGGATGTCCTTTGGTCGTGAGGTGCAAACAGAATAAAAAGCGTTGAAAAGAAACGTGAGATATCCAATTTTATACATAGAGGAGCAGTTGAGGTGGAAAAAGCATTTGCAAATGGAGTTTCCACTTATGACTATTTGGGTGGTTGTAGTGCTGGTGGCAGAAAGATGGACAGCACTTGGATAATTTTGTTCACTCGCCTGCAAAGAAAAAACTCAAATCAACTACTTCATGCCTTTTTCCATTTCCATCCATTGAATCCAATTCCTACCTCTAGTTTTATTGTCCACCACTTAGCTACCATTGGCACTGACACATATGTATGTCTGGTTGCTAGTGTGTGGATGTTAAAGGAAGATTTTCATGGTAAATCAAATTTTATATTAAAATTATAAAAAAAAAATGCTTGTCTAAGGGCGGTCGGGTGGCCCAGAATAACACGTGAACCAAATAATATTTCAATATTCTTGTCTAAGGGCATGTTTGGATGTTTACAAAAGAAAATATTTATAGAATTAAATATTACAAGAATAAAATAGTATAGAATACAATAATACAATATTATAATAATATAATATTTTTACTGTCTGGCAATTTTTGGAAAATATTAAAGATTTTAAATTGAGCTTTTTGGAAAGGTGCTATGATTAAAGTAAATTACATTAATTTTTTATTAAATATTTTAATTTATATGTAATTTACTATGTCTGGATAAAAAAGTAATATAATAAAGTAAAGTTTAACTGTCATGTTTTTACCATAATTTATCACATAAAATCATAGTAAAGTATAGGAAAGTAAAGTCAATAAAAAAAAAAAAACTACTTTATAACTCTCTCTCCCACTTTGTTTTATCATTTGCTTCATCTGACCTCACTTTATCTCACTTTTTTCCATGATATGAAATTAATCTTTATTTTACTGTAATTACCTGTAAACAAATTCCTTTTTATTTACCATATAAAACTGCAATAAAATGTGATAAAGTAAAGTAAAAAAAAGAAGAAACTACTTGACCATTTATTCCCACTTTACTTCACCATACATTTTATCCCACCTTCACTTTATCCCACCTTTACCATCCTATGACATTTACTTTTACTTTATTTTACCATATATATAAACAAACACATATGGATTTGGTAAACTAAAGTCTTTACTTTACTCTATCACTTTGTGATTGTCATTTTGAAAGATTCGTATCTTATAGAAAGTTTTCTAAGGGGGAGCTGTAGGATAAAATATTGAACTTTTTGTAAGAAAAAAAATCTTTTCTTCAAATTTTTCTTAAATAACCAAACGCACAAGATTTCTTCTTTAGAAATGAAAGATTATATTCTATAAAATTATTATGTTCTTGTGTTTTCTTATGCACCCTAACATGCCCTACTAATAAATCTGTTCATTTCTTAGCTTTGTTCAAGTAGCTAGCTTATTGAATTATTTCCACGATGATGTGGTTCTCATTCATCTTTGTATTTATAGTACAAAACACAAATGATTAGATATGATAAGACTGCTCAGTTACAAATATTTGAGTCTTCTCATCCTTATCTTACATTTGAAGCTAAGAGTTATCTGCAAATCTCTGTGGGGTAGAGTCCATCAGACATGTACGTGCTAACATAGCTAACAAGATCCCATAGTATTTTCTTTAGAAAATTAGGTGAAGAGCAATAGTTGGTTTCTCTACTTGATTTGCAAGGTAACATCTCAACCAATTACTATTGGAAGCCCTAGTTTTTCACACTTCTATCCATTGGGTCCTTTCACTGTTCAACCGCCTCTAGTATATATCTTTACCTTTACTGATAATCAGGACCAACTACTTAATGGCTTCTCTTACTTTCTTCATTTGACTCTCATTTTGTTGGGAAATCTCTAGTTTTCCACTAGAGGTAGTTTCTCGTTTTGTGAGAAAACTCCTACTGCCGGTCTCTGTGTGCGTTGGCATTTGGATGCACTGATATAGAAATTGTATTGGCAAGGAGCTAATATAAATATGCAGTTGGCGACGATAGTGGAATCCACATGCAGTGGCAGTTGGCACGCAGATGGACCCAGCCAAAGTATGATCGTGCTTGTTTTGCTCCAACAGTGGTGGGTCTTCCCTCTTTACTTTCTTCTACTAATTAGGCACTATGAACATAATTAGAAAGTGTTTATGTTGCACTTTAATTAGGACTGATATATAATCTTAAAGAGGAATGACCTGGACGTGCAAAAAAGATCAGAAAGATGTTTGAGAGGAAACTAACATAGAGGAAATTCTAGCAAAGAGGTCTCATCTGTCTATTGCACCATTCTTTGATCATCTTGTAATCAATTCCTTAACCCTGCAAAGATTGCTTGATCCTACCCGATCCGTAATTTGGCCATAACGATTGTATCTCAATCATCTAAACTTTCACAGTGCCAATGGGAAACATATATATCATTCTCCATTAAACCAAATGCGTGGGCCAGCACAGATGATTTCAGTCTTTCAGATACATGAAATAGCAGATTTAAAAATATATAAAACCTGATCCCTCCTTACTAGCTACTAAGACAAAAGTACACATAAGAAATCAATAGCCATATGTTTAGGGAGCATTGCTTTTCATGTTCCTGTCTCTGACCATGACCTTCAGTCCCCCCTCCATGTGAGCAGTCAGTAGAGGAATGAAGACGGGTATGTCTTGACTCACCGGCCGGAGCTCAAACCGCCGAAGTATGGCTGCCACAACATACTTCATTTGAATAAAGGCCATCTCCTTCCCAAGGCAAACCCTAGGCCCGCCTTGAAACACAGGGAACTTGAATGGACTCACACTTTCATTTGACACTAGCCATCTATGTGGCTTGAATTTCATGCAATCTTCCCCCCACACACTCTCCATCCTTCCCATTCCATAGGGAAAGTATGTGACTCTATCCCCCTTTCTGATGCAGGTGCCGTCCGGGAACGTTTCGCTTCCTGTCGCATGTTTAGAGTCCCATGCCACCGGCGGATAAAGCCTCATGCTTTCACATAGGCATGCCTTCAACACCCTCATATCTTTCAAGGTGTCATAGTCTAATCGCCTGGCCTCCGGCGGAGAAGCAATCGACACTTCCTTGACCACCTCTCTTTCAATGTCGTGGTGGAAAGAGAGGAGCCAAAAGAGCCAAGTGAGGGCGGCTGAGGTTGTGTCGCGCCCAGCCATTATGAAGCTGATGACCATGTCCCTAACCACCTCCTCATCATGGCCACCCAAAATCAACCTTGTTAGAAGGTCCTTAGTTTCTATTCCTCCCCCATCTTTTAATTCTTCTTCATGTTTGAGCTTCTTAGTATGAATTATCTCCATGACTGAGCTATGAACAAGCTCCACCGCCTCTCGGAGCCGCCTCTCGGACCCTATTCGCAGTGCTCGCTTGGCCTTCCACACAGCAAACACTGGTGACATCCCTCGCCTCGCACTAATCTCTGATGCCACATCAAAGGCTTGCGAAAGATCCGACACTGGAAGTGAACTGTCTAGGCAACCGGGGTCGGTTCCCAGTGAGACCTTGCATATGACATCGAATGTGAACCTTTTAAGTAAATCTTGCAAGTCCACCACTCTGCAATTCAAGCTCGCCGATTCTAGAAGTGGCAATAATCTCTCTTTCACCTCGATTTCAAGAGTGTTCACCAGGAACTCACGCAAGGATTTGGTGGTGAATTCATGGCTGGCTAATTTGCGCTGGTTGTGCCATAGGTCCCCGTCCACATTGAATATGCCCCGGCCCAATAGGTCACCTAGAATCTCAGTGAAGGGCTTTCCCTTGGGGAAGTTATGGAACTTGGTCTTGAGCATGTATTCAATGTTGTCGGGATTCGCCGTGATGACAGTCCGCCGAGCGCCCAATCGTTGGACGATGATTGTTTGAGTCGGTGATTCGGCCAATAGCTCAGTGTACCAATCTAGTAGACGGTGTCGATTCCTGTAGAATGGGATCAAGCATCCAATAAAAGGGTGCGTAGTGGGGCCATGGCCGGAAAACTCGACATAATAGCGGTGTAAAACACTCATGAGATGGTGAATTAGGAAGATGATAATGAAGAAGGTGACGATGAAGAAGAAGAAAGAGGAGAGTGATAGAAATGGTAGGGATGTGAGGGCAAGGTGGGAGGCATACATGGTCATGTTAGTGTATGATAGTGTAAGGAATAGAAGATATGCGTCGGAAGCGTTTGGAATTGTATTCTCTTGTCTTCGTGGGTGATACAGCGTTTGCTTTATATAGAGAGAACATTGCACAGTTGTATGATGACCACTTGTATTTTTTGACATTTACTAATAAGCACGTGCCTTTTTCATTTTCTACAAATGATCGCCTCTTTCAGAATGGGAAAATATTGTGACCAACAGCTTGAGAGGTTATTAGAGGATGGTTTTGTACAATATCGTTGAATCCAATATATTTTTTCATAAAGGATGAAAATTGTCCTAGAATTAATATGTTTTGGATTGCATTCAGGGCATCAATCATGGTTGAACTGACTTGGGTTAATTTTAAACTTGGACAAAATTAGGTTGTTGCATCATATGCAAAGATTTTGGCTATCACCATATCAACTTTTATTTGCGTCTAGTCTAAAACTAAAATGTATCGGAACTCTATCCCTAAGATTTTAGATAATTAGAGCCCGTCACAAAGTAGAAGGTACCCACCATTACAACTTTGTGGATTCAATTCATGTTACCAATAAAAAGTAAAAACAGAAAGAAAAGAGTGAGAAAATATAACTCCATATATCCTTCCCACTTACCTCAAAAGCAGCTAAAGCCTAAAAATTGAAGATTTGGATTTTTTCTAAACTAACACATCAATCGACGCTGAAGCAAAAAGATTTCAGCTTTCTGTGATTCATCGTCCAAAATAATAGTTAATTCCTTTCTTTTCTTTATGGGAATTCTAATTTACACTCTCACACACCTTCATCTTCCTAACCAACTGAGCAATAAATCTTTACTCCTTTCAGTTAATTCACAGTAGATATTTAACCTATGCCACCATATGCTGCCTGCCGTGAAGATAGTTGATTGATATTTTCATATTAACATAGGTAACTTCTTGCCAAAGCTAAAATGTCAGCTGGTAATTATTTGCAATTGTGGGAAAAAAAAAACCAAGGGGGGCTATCTATAAAACTCGGTAACAAAATCAGAAAGTGAATTTCACATGATTTCGAGCTTAGGAGAAAATATATAATAATGTTGATTACTTGTATTTTCTTTGTAACCGATATTTTTCAGCGTCAAAACTTTATAAGTGGCTCTAACATTTGGACGGTTGGAGATTCACCATGCGACCTTGTAACGGACGGAGACAAATTACAACACGAAAGCCCGCCGCAATTCGGGTCGGCAGTTTTCTTTTATTCTCCACTCCTCCCATGCATTTTGCATCCCGCCCCCAAATGCTGACATCAAGTCAGCTCGGAGTGGAGGATTCAAAAACTCTAGTAAACACACGACCTTCAAATGTAAATATGTTAATTAGTTATTAATCATATGGACGATTTTACGGTAATCCACTCTTATTAAAGTAAAATTTGAGAGATTTATATGATATATGAGAGAGTTTATTTTGAGTACCTCATATTCTCAATAGGTGCACCATACTTCTTCTATTTATGTATATTATAGTGAAATGCTCGAGGATCGGAACTTGATATTTTGAACGGATTTTTAATAGGTGGTCCTCAGTACAAGGGGGCCTGCATTGAAAAAATTGGTTCTCTTGAAACTTTTCTTATTAATTTATACTAAGGCTGTGAAATTGATTGTGAAGAACATGAAATAGATTTTGACAAAAACATAATTTAGGTCAAATATGAATAATTTATACTCATAATTTTCAATGAACTCTCCCTACACGAGTTATAGACAAACAACATGCCTATATAATGAAATCTTTTATAAGAATTTTAAGTTTTAAGAATAACATATAAGATCATATTTAACATGTTTAGTTTTTGAAAATTATTTGTAATATACTGAATGCCTTCACAAAATAATCTCCAAAATAAAAATCCCTTCAGATATAAATTAATATTAATTATGATAACTTTACAGAATTACAATTAAAAGGAAATATCACATAATTCTCACTAAAAAATTCATAGATACTCTCACACACAAAAAATACATATATGTCTCAAAACTTTCCAAAGAAAACTGTACTGTATAAAAAAATTGTAATCCAGTGTTCTTGCATTTTTACTCGTTTGTTATTTTAAATCTAGCATCTGAATTATACTCGAATGATTCTCCTATTATATTTCTCATATATATATTGAATGAGTAATTATACGTGCATGGTGCACACCTCTAGTGGGGCCCACCTGATGGTCCATCCAAGTGGACCACACACATACCTCTTTGAATTCACATGTTCTATGATGGTTGCACACCTTCGAATGGACTAGACTGTTGGATCGACTATACAATCATTTAAATAGACAGATCTTGTAGGCCACGAATGATAGCTAGGATGATTTGACTGAGCTGCCTTTTTTTTTTTAGAGAGGAGGGCCTCACCCAGATCTTCGAGACCCCCCAGTCCCAGCCCTAGGTGGACCCATAAGTGGGTTGCACAGTCAGGTGCACACAGACGCTCAGTGTGCCCGACGCGCACTTATCAGGTGTGTTTGTGTGTGTATAAAAACTACTCCTTTTCCACTCCTTCTATATATTTTTTTTGTCATGGGGCCCATGTTGAGTTAATCCGATTTTTTCACATGAATTACCCCCCACCCCCCCCTTCACAAAAACAAAAAAAAAAAAAAGAACGAATAGTCACAAGTTCAAAACCAACACTTTTTCCCACCATTAGATTGAAATTATAATAAAATGATGCCTCTAAATCATTAAATCTTTGGGGCCATGGATCAAAAGGTTATGATGATCTTATGGACTCAAGATATTGCATATAGGTAGGCCTCATATGAATCTTTTCATCCAATGGACTTCCATAATTATAATGTATCACAGTAGGTTGAGGAAAAATGCTTGAGCGCTGTGTAGCGTTCTCCATAAAACGCCTCATATATATATATATATATATATATTATTCAGTGCACACCTCGCGCACGGTGCACACCCTTAGTGGGGCCCACCTGATGGTTCATCCAAGTGAAACACACACACATACCCCACTAAGTTTTACATGTCCCTTGAGGTTGCACTTATTCAAATGGATTGGACTGTTGGATTGACCGTACATCCATTTAAATGGATTGAACTTATGGGCCCCGGATGCTAGGTTTAGGATGATTTGATAGGGCTGATGTGAGAACTTGGTCCGGGCGGCACCCTTAACCATGGGGCGTAGCGTGTCAACCACAGGCTTCAAACGGTGAGTCTCTGTAATTAGCCCGCATCGGAGGTATCCAAGTCCTGACCTGGGCTTATAAGTCAAACCCTATATTAACTTAGCATGAGGCATTTTAAAACCGTGCGGCCCTGGAAACCGTAGGAACTCCAAAGTTAAGCTTGCTCGGGCTGTTGCAGTACTAGAATAGGTGACCTCCTGGGAAGTCCTCGCGCGTGCACGTGGGCCAAAGCGAATGCGACCGATCGATTGGACTGAGGACCTGTAACCCGCAAATGGGTATTCTATCCCTTTTTCCTCCAGCCAATCCATGGCTATCCTACAGAAACCGAGCATCCGTGCTCCCATTTCATCACATATATCATTCCACACCCATTCTAACAATTTAAAAATCAAAAGGGTTACCAATTACAAATTTTACCAACCCAAATCCCCATACCTAATCTAACATGTCAATCCCAAATCAATATCAAAACCAGGCTTGGTATTAGGGAAATCTAACAAGGAAATCATTGCAATCAATAGAGAAACATACACACATGCTAAATTATAAATTGCAAATCTATTTGCCTCAACCAAGAAGATTGAAAATTGGGAAAATCGAGGAGAAACCTGTCATATTATTGACATCAGTTTGTTTTAATGGCCTTGGTTTTGGGTTGGCCATTGTAATAACTTAATACTTTGTGTAGTTTTGTTTATTCCTTCTTGCAACTTTAAATTTAAATGAAGTTTATTATCCATTGTCTGATATTCAATATGCCTGGATGTATATGCATCTCGCAATTATTGTATGACTTGAGGCTTGAAATATAATATCCTCACAGCGGACTTACGATCCTTAGGCCTAAAGGACAAAAATTTTAATTAGTCCTAAATTTCACTCCCTGGATCCGCTTTATTCTCTAATCTGGTTCGGGGGACGTGATAGCTGATTTTTTTTTTATAAAAAGAGGGCCCCACCTAGATCTTCAAAACAGCCCCTCTGGGTCCCAACCCTAGGTGGGGCCACAAGTGAGCCCCATAGCAAAGTGCGCATGGACACTCATTGTGCCTTGCGCGCACCTAATCAAGACTATATATAGAAGTAAGAGGAATTTACCCAAAAAATGACCTTAGATGGCCACTAAATGGAAAGGCCACTAGTAGTTTATATGATACGAAAGTGGTTTCTTGAGATCACTTCCGTTTTTTTTTATTGAAGTTTTTATTGAGTGACGACGTCGTCCCTAGTTTAAACCTTACAAAACCCCCGAAATCATATTTTCCCTTTCTTTCTCCTCATCGTTTTCCCCCATTTGGTGATTTTGTTGACCCCTTCTTCCTCAACAGTTTGCAACACGGTCTTAGAGGTTGTTTTTCAACCTGTTTTGGATTGAAGCATCATAGATTCAAGCATCATATCATGTGGAGGTATTCTTTTTGTCGTTTACCCATTGTTTACTTTTCAAAATAATGATTTTTGTGGGTTTCTTCATCTTCTTTCAATTTCTTTCAACCTATTTCAAATATAGCATCATAAAATTATTAATGTTCATGCACTACATGTGGTTTTTTTCAATGAATTAACCCATTAATTAGTCCCTCCATTTCTTGACTGGGCTTCTGACTGATATAGTAGTAGTGTACATAACTTTGTTGGGGATATCAGAAGGATATGTGCACTACTAGAATTCGGACTATTGGAGGAGCATAAAGCGTGCGGCCGCCAGTGGCGGTTGCAAAAAACACCTTTAGCGACAGCTATTGCGGCCGCCATAGCTGTCGCTAAAGCCTTCTTTTTTAAAGCCCCCCGAAACCCACTTTCCCTTCTTAACTTTTTCCTTCCCAGGTTTTTTTCCCCTCCCGCGCCCAGACTCTGCCCTCCCGCCACGCCACCGCCGGAGTCGCCTGCGCCGGAGCCACTGCTGGTTCTCTCTCTCTCTCCCTCTCTCTCTGCCTCCCTCCCTCTCCCTCTCGCTCTGCGCGTTGGAGCCTCCACCGATTATCTCTCTCCCTCCCTGCGCCGGAGCCACCACTGATTTTATCTCTCTCTCCCTCCCTCCCTCTCCCTCTCTCTCTATTTCTCCCTCTCTCTCTCTCTCCCTCCCTCCCTCTTCCTCTGGCTCTGCACTGTGCCCTCCTGCGCGCTGGAGCCGCCACAGGTTCTCTCTCTCTCCCTCCCTACGCCGGAGCCGCAGCCGCCGAAACCCTAGCTCACACCAATCAATCTCGCTATAGCTGCCGGTATTTTTTTTTCATTTGATTTATTTGTTGTTGTTTGTTATTTTTTTTTCATTTGATTGTGGAGTCTGGAGATCACCATCTCCTTCACATTTTTCACATTCTTCCGGTAGTTTGTTTGAGGATCAATCCATCGGCAGCATCAGCGTAAGCCAGTAAGAAAAACAAAAAAAAATAACATCCTAATTACATACTAATTATTTAATTACTATACATGTTTTCATTTGATTTATTTGCCATTTGGAGTCCCATTCTCACCCAAATGCCCCAAATGGCAGTTTGGCAGTCACTCTGAAAGCCTCATGGAAGTTGCAAAACCCATGGCATCCACATGTCTTTGTTTCTGTTACTTGTAGAGAGCAATGAACAGAAGAGGGGAAAAAAAGATCTTACTCATCAGCACACTACCACAAGTTTAGAGCAGAGGCCCATCAGGTAACCTATTGGTTGGTTGGCCTATAGTTTCTAATAGGTTGCCCAAATTTTGCTCAACTTCAAATCTAGGAAGTGCTACTGCAGTGACCTCTGAAAATAGGATTTTTCTTGTTTAAGGAAGAGCAAAAAAAAAAAAAAGCCCCGTCAAATTATTTCAACCTCCAATGTGATAAGTTAACTATAGTCTATACATTATTTTGAGATTCAATCCTTCAGCAAGTAAGAGTTATATGAGTGTTGGATTGGGCTTAGTGTCAAATCAAGGGGTAGTGAGTGTCAAGGGAGTACAATGATCAAAGGTGGGCCAATTGGGCCCTATAGAACTAAACTCCTATTGCAGCCGGCTCATGAGAGAAATTTCTGCTGTTATTCACTAGTTGTTTTCATTACAATTAATGATCACTGAGTTTGCAGATAATGGACTTGGCACATTTCCATAGTTAGGCAGATTTGTCTGGCAAGCCTTTTACAATGCTAGTTAATGTAATCATTCTATGATTTTTTCTATTAATCCAATCAAAGATGGGTTCAGTGGACTTGGTATAGAATCACACTCCTGATTGAAAAGTGAGAACGACTTATCACTAATTTACACCCCTTCTCATTCACCTTCACCATTAAAAAAAATACATTTTGATATTGCTACATTTTCAGAGATTGTTAATGTTGTTAATGTTGTTATAATGTATTGATTGTGGATCTTTTTTGTATAGAGTCTTGCAAGAAGTTGGATCTGTTTGATATTCAATTTGTATTGATTTCTCAGTTGTTAGCTTTATCTTCTTATATCCTACAAAAAGTAGGTCCTCTCATCTGATCAATTTTTTTTTTTTTTTTGGTAAACTAATTTTTTCTCAAGTCATGTTCAGTTCCATTCATGCTAAAAA